>CM053604.1:116536087-116657600 GCA_028646535.1 Procyon lotor
AAAAAAAAAATAAAATAAAATAAAATTCTGTTCTTAAAAAACAAAACAAAACAAAGTTACGTGAATCTTGTGTTCCACAGAGATTAGACTCAGTATGACAAAATAGAAGTATTACTACAATGTATGTCATCCAGGGGGCTCAGATACATAGCGTCCCAGAGGGGATACATATTCAATTTCAAAGTAATAGAACTGCCAAGGTTGCATGAGGAATAATAATAACTCAGGGATGATGCAGTGTTTTGAAATTATATTCTTTTATATTCCAAAACAAAAAAACAAAAATAAAAACAAAAAACCCAGTCCCTCCCAAAGTAAACTTTTCTCCTTATTATTCTCTTTCATTTGTTTATTTAGGTGTCTATTCAACAAATCATTTTTGACTACTATGTGTCAGACTCCTAGAGTCTGAAAACAAGAGAGATGAAACTCCCTCCCATGTATAACTTATATGCTACTAAAGGGAACAGATAAATATAGAAGTAAAATATATAGTATGTCAGACAATAAGTTATTTGAGGATGAATAACACTGAAAGAAAAAAAGAAACTACCAGAGGTGGGTGGAGAGGATTGTCTCCCTGCTGTGGAGATGTGTAAATATTGTTTTTCTGGGCATATATCATGACTTAGAAATCAAAGATTATTATACTGACTTTCATAAAAAAAGTAAAATACATGGAATCAATTTTGATAGTCTGAAGTCAGATCATGGTGTTGAGGTGTGAGGATATATAAGGACAATAGAGTAAAAACTTCCAGTTCTGTGTTGTTTTCTTTATTCTCCTCAGTAGAGGCATTAAAAACTGCAACTGTCATGATGTGTCATGGAAAGACACACCAATCATTTGTTCAAGAGCACACCAGAGGATGAGCTCTTCTTCATCCTTTGCAAGCTATTTTTCCTCAAACTAATCATGACCATGTCACAATCACAGTGATCTCAGTAGATCAGAGCTCAGTGTTCCTCTGTTTTAAAGAAAGTACATCACATTTGTGAAGTTGAGGAGAAGAAGCTATAGTCACCCTTTACTTGACATATGTGTAGATTTCATCAAAGCCCAAGGGGTCAGGAAATAAATATATTTTGTTAGAAATATATATTCTTCAGGCATTATCCTTAATCCTCTCCTACACACTTGATATGGATGGGTTGGCTTCTCTACTACTTGGCTCTCTGAACATCTCCTGTACACTACCTTTCTACTTCTCCCCTCTCCCTTCCTTCCTCTTTTTGTCTTTCCCTTTTTAACAACCAACATGTGCCAAGAACTGTGCTCAGGAATGGGGATATGGTAGTAAATAAGAATGGCATAGTCTTTGTCCTCATGGAATTAATTTTCTAGAGAAGATAAGTGGGAACAGTTAATCAAATAATTGAATAAACAAGATAATTACAGGTTGTCAACAGTGTTCTAAAAAATAGGGGTGCCTGGGTAGCTCAGTGGGTTAAAGTCTCTGCCTTCGGCTCAGGTTGTGATCCCAGGGTCCTGGGATCGAGCCCCACATCAGGCTCTCTGCTTGGCGGGGAGCCTGCTTCCCCCTCCTCTCTGCCTGCCTCTCTGCCTACTTGTGATCTCTCTCTCTCTGTCAAATGAATAAATAAAATCATAAAATAAAATAATAAAATAAAATAAAATAATAAAATAAAAATAAACAATGTGAAAGTGCGGAGAGTAAATAATTAACATTACAAATTATAATTGCTTAATCATATATAACCAATGCTATCCTGAAATAGGTGTATTACATGAAAAGGATTACATAAAAATTAACATCTTTTAAGTTCTCTTTTAAATTTTGTAACATTTAAAAAATCAATAGGGCCAACATTAATTCTTTTGAAAGACCTGCTGAAGAGATAACATTAATGGGAAGAAAAACATTTTATTTTTAAGGCATTCTATACGGCTCACAGGGATTATCTGAATGTGACTGCCCAATCTTTAAGATTTTATTTATTTATTTGAGAGAGAGAAAGTGAGAGGATGAGAGGAGTGAAGGTCAGAGAGAGAAGCAGACTCCCCGTGGAGCTGGGAGCCCGATGTGGGACTCGATCCCAGGACTCCAGGATCATGACCTGGGCTGAAGGCAGCTGCTTAACCAACTGAGCCACCCAGGTGCCCCAGTGACTGCCCACTCTTTAAATGCACTTTAACATTCCAAGGGAAAGATGTCATAAATGATGCTTAAATGTTTTAAAAACAAAATTTTTTAATTTTCCAATTGTCCTGTGCATATTATGAACAGCATAAAAAAAGAATATTTGAAACTCCTTACTAATGTTTCCAGATAGAATTGAAAGTACTGTTTCTTAATTGTAGCCCCAAGCTGCAACTAAACCAACAATGGCAGGCCTTACCTTTCTCTGTTAAGTGCTAACTGTTGCTGTTATTACCCTCCTGAAATCTTCAGCGCTTGAAAGGAAATTGCCAGTATTAAGAAGATCTACCTACTGGCATTGCCACTGCCATTCTAAGTCAAACACCTGGTTTCTGTTGCCTTATTTCCTCTACCAGAAGGTTTATGGGGCTTTAAAATGTTAAATAGGATTAATAACCATGGCATTCGCTGGAGGTTCTCACTTATCTCCCTTCTCTATCCAGACAAGTGCTTGTTTATTTGTATTTAGTTTGTTCCCACTAAAATGGCTTTTTATCTATTAGACAAAACAATTCTTACCAATCTTATAGTAAATAAATATGTTGACTAGACACCAGAACCTTTTTAAAAAATCTTTAAAATTGTAATAGGTTTTATCAATTCAAAATAAAGATTAATTGTCCACTGCCTATATAACAGCTCTAGTAACTTTTAAAGAAAATTGTATGCACAAAAGTTGCAAAAACATCTTCGCCATGCCCATTCTGAAAGCTTAAAAATATCTGGTCTTATTTATTCTTGCTTTTTATTTAATTTTGTAAATGTATTCACATATGGTAGTCATTGAGCAAATAGCATTTTAAGTCAAATATGTATAACATAATAATCTAAATCCTGTGAACAAGTAGCTCTTTTTATTATTTTAATAAAGAGTTGGCATGTGTGCACATTAGGAAAATATTTCATTCTAATATGCATGCCTAATGTGAATCAGCTTATTAAGATGACAGAATCTAAATGAAGAAAGAGCTAAATCAATATACTCAATACAGCCGCTTATTTAAACTCAGAATCACAAGGGAATGATTTTGCTTACTTAAATTCTACGGGTGGTTATTTTATGAAATAGGGAGAGGCCGAAGGAGTAGATTTTCCAAGCTGTTAGCACTATTTCACTTTAAGAATCCTATGTTTACTGCTATTAAGTTAAACAAGGAAGCCATTAGACTGCATTGGCTCTAAGGTCCTGGCGCCTATGTAAACAACCCAAAATCTAAGCCTGTAAATGCCTCAACTTTTCAAAACTGACAACCAATCACAAATAGCCAAGTATGCTTTAAGCAATAGCCAATCAATGATTTCCTTCCTTTGCTTTCTCCTTTTCTCTGTAAAAGTTACCACTTAGCTCCCCTCAGTGGAATGATTCTTAACCACCGCTGGTTTGGCACAGCCCAATTTGAAACAATTTTTGCTCAAATAAATCCTTAAAATTTTAATATGCCTCAGCTTATCTTTTAACACTGCTAACAAATTCAAGGGTGCCATTCTGCCAGGTGAAGTCTGCCTATGTGTCCCCTCATCTCACCCTAAAGATCCAACATTTCAGACCACAGTGCAAGACACAGTTGTCCATTCCTCTCTTGAGAGATAATGTGGACAAATTCCTTTGTGTTTCATACTCTGGTTTACCTCTGTGACCCTATGTAATCCAAGTTTCCCCATATTGCTGTGCACATTTCCTTCTCCGACTCAATCTCCATTCCTTTCCAACTCAAACCCAATATAGTGACCTATGGAAATCCTGCTCTCTGATCAGAAAACTCTCTTTTGCCTTCCATTTCTTATATAAACATATTCTTCACCACATCAACTTTAAGAAATTCTGGCTGCCCCTTAAGAAAACAATTTGTCTAATAATTTTAACAATCAGAGGCCAATTTTTCTCTCATATCCGTTCTACCTCAGAAAGGAAAATGGTCAATAACTGAATGGCTCCCTTTTGGTACTTCTGGATTTTTTTGCTTCCCAAACCTGTCTTCATTAGATATATAAAAAGATCAGAGATGGATGGATGAATGGATGAATGGATGGATTGATGGATGGATAGATGGAGAAAGAGAGAGAGAAAGGACTTCTTTGAATCTCAGACCATTCAGCTACATTATTCTCTTCCATTCTCTCCCCATAATTCACAAATAAATTTAGCTGCTTATTCACAATCTTGCAGTCTACTTTAACTCTTTTAATATTCCCAGTGGTTCCACTATACATATGAATAAACCACCAGGAACCATTCTGAGCTCCAACCCCCTCCTTTTTTTTTTTTTTTTTGTTAACAAATAATCATTAACCTTCACACTTCTAGTGACCTTTCCCTATATGCCAGACTGTCCAGGAAGAATATATTCATATCTTAGGTCACTTCATCCTGAAATTTTTATTTTAAGCATCACACATTCTGGTCTATTGTAGGAAAAATACATGTTTTTAAAACCACAATGTGTTACTAAGTAGCTGAGTGCCTAACTACACGAATTATATACATAACACCTGGGGGAGATATCAGGTTTGTGATCATGCTATGCAAAAATATACTTTTATGTTTGTTGAGGCTTTTGTAGTAAGCTATTATTCTATGAATCATACATTGGAATATGATAACCCAATTTAGAGCATATTGTTATAAGAATGATTTTCACTGAAGCAAGCATTAGGAAAGCTCAGATTTCACCATAGATCCAAAGGTAGCATTGAATTCTCACTTTGGGGGAAGATAATTTAAGAGAAGAAAAGGAGAGAGATCCAGATAATAGAGATGAACCTCAGAAATTTGCTTAGATATGGGGAGAGGAGCTAAGGTAGAACACCAAATAAGTGAGGTTTCATACTATAAAAATGGTCTTCAGGAAAAGGCAGAACATTTGGTTTTGCCTTTAGTACACAGAATTAGTTACCAGCAGGGACTATTCAGTTCTAAAATCTCATTGTGAATGGAATCCAGACACTCTAGCATAGATCTAAGATACAAACCTCTAGAATAAAATATGTACCCATTTACCTGTTTTCAATAAAGAGAGGATAGATATTTAAAGACAAAATGTACAAAAAAATCTTTAAATGTGATTGAAGTATTATGCAGTAATTAAGATACTTATAAGGGAAGGAGACAATGGTAATCTGTTATATTCCTATAAAACAACAAAGTTTATAAATAACCCACTTCCCCTACCATCCATCTCCATATCACTTAGGGAACAGAAATCCTCACCCAAAGGCTGAAAGTGGGCCATAGACTTAAGGAAAGAGAGATATAGGACTTAATTAGGTTCTGAGAGTGTAAAACAGAAAGCACAGAACAGGCTATGAATTTCCTGTCATTTCAAAGAGTGAAGATATATTCCTCCCTAAGAAAAGAATATGAGAGATACTCGTTTTTGATGCTGGTGTTAGATATGATAGATACTGGATTTTGATGTTGGTGTTATATCCCATAACCTGTCATTAATTTTTTAACTTGGATAGATATTGGCAACTGTGGAATGTGGTGTATTTGGCCATACAAATTTAGAAGGAGAATCTAAAACAGAACTATTTTGCATGATAAAGAATTTGGAGCCCCAGGCTGAGAGAGAGATTTGGGCACTGAATCTATGGTGCAGGAAATGTAAAGAGCACCATGGATAGAGCACAAGGAGAGGAAAAGTGTGCAAAATGTTTCATCTAAACTGGATTTCAATTTTGGATTGAAGTGATTTGTGATGTAAACACATCTTCAAGCCAAGTCTACATTGCTTTTTGCAAATATATATATTTTTTACATATATGTATTATTATACATATATATGTATGTGTGTGTGTGTGTGTGTGTGTGTGTGTGTGTGTATTGTGGAGCTCAAAAAGAAGCACGAAGGGGACACAGACGTCTAGATTATAGCAATAAAATAAGTTTCCTTAATATTATTAATTTTTTTAAAGATTTTATTCATTTATTTGACAAGAGAGAGAGGTCACAAGTAGGCAGAGAGGCAGGCAGAGAGAGAGGGGAAAGCAGGCTCCCCGCCAAGCAGAGAAGCCAATGTGGGGCTCAATCCCAGGACCCTGAGATCATGACCTGAGCTGAAGGCAGAGGTTTTAATCCACTGAGCCACCCAGGTGCCCCAAAGTATCATCATTATTATTATTAATAATGTTACTATTAGTTACTATAATATAGTACTCAAGATTTAACAATTCATGCCAACAAATATATAAGTACTTCAAATGAGTTGAGCAAAATAAAAACATGCCATTATTTGTTTTTTTCTAATTTCTTGGGAAAACCAAAACTACTTCTCTTCCTTTGCAAGAACCATTTTTTCTATCTTTTTTCAAAAAAATTTTTAATGTTTATTTATTTTAAAGAGACAGAGAGAGAGAGAGAGAATGAGCCAGTGGGGGTAGGGGCAGAGGGAAAGAATCTTCAAGTAGACTCTCCATTGAGCAGGAAGCCCCACTTCAGCTCAATCTCATGACTCTGAGATCATGACCTGAGCTAAAACCAAGAGTCAGACACTTAACCAACGGAACCACCTAGGCATCCCTCTTTATTTTTTAAAGATCTTATTTATTTATTTTATAAAAGGAGAGAGAGAGAGAGAGCATGCCCATGGGTGAAGGGCAGAGGGAGAGGGAGAGAGAGAGAATCTCAAGCAGACTCCCTGCTGAGCCCGGACCCCCCCCAACAAAGGGTTCCATCCCCTGACCCTGAGATCATGACCTGAGTTGAAATGAAGCATTGGATGCTCAACTGACTGAGCCACCAGGCACCCCAGACCTTTTATTTTTTCATTTTAAAAGTTGGTATTAAAACTTTTTGCATGTTTAATAACGTGTATATAGATATCTGGGTCATAATGGCTATGACCTAATGGTGAACTAATGGTATTTAAGTTGTTATCAACTATCATCCAAGTGTAAGCATTAAAAAAAAATGCAAAGGATGATCATAATGGAAATAATATTCAATGACTCATTCAATAACTTGAGTATATGTGCCCTCTTTACTTACATTATTGTCTGTGCCATCCATATGAAAGTTAGCTTTGAAAATATAATTGTAGCTAACACACTGCGTTTTCTATGTACTAATCATGATTCTAAGAAGCATATATATTGTAAATGATAAAAATATTATATCAAATTAATGCAGTAAGGACTACTATTATTGCCAATAGATAGGAAGGAAAACTGAGTTGCAGAAAGTTTAAGTAACTGGCTGAAGGTTCAGAGGTAGTAAGTAGTAAAGATGTGATTTGAACCTAGGCTCTATAATCAAAGTTCATATCCACTACACTTTGATCAGAAAAAAGATTATTTTGAAAAAAATATCCTAGGACTTTATCAATTTAGAACCACTCATTTCTTTCCATTTGTAACATTCTCTTTTGATCTTTGGAAATGCATATGTCATTTTAATCTTTGTTGTTTCTTTTCTTCTGTTATTACCTATTTTAACTCTTCCAGATCTCCATCACTAATGGCAAATCTACTAGTAAACTATCATCAAATTTATTAACTTTGTAAAACACAATTCTTCTGAAAATCCAAAATTTCACTTTGCTACATATTTATATCTTATAATTGGGTATTTTCAACATACAAAATGAGCGTTAGACTGAAAGACTGAATGTACAGTTATAGATGTATATGTTAAGGTAGAGTGTTGGAGAGTGTTGAACAATATTTATTTCTATAACTGGTCAGTTTATTTTAGCAAATATTTTCTCACTGTGACAAATTGGTAACTGTGATACTAAGGATCGTACTCCTTTTATTTATTATATTTTTTATGCATTTTCACTCTCAACTAGAAAGGCCTGTAGGTTCTAATTTACTTGAAAATCTGCAAGAAAAATTCTAGAATATATATTCTTTATGCAGACTAAAAATAGAATGTGTCCAACCAGCTCTCATGCTGCAATTGTAAAACCTCAAAGCCAAATTATATTCTTTAATTTTTCCTTGTCACTGGCAGTATCTTAGAGTTACATATTATATTTCTGCTAATAATAGCTTGTAAATAATTAAAAGACACCATTAAGATCCTTTCCCTTTTTACCCTTGGGTTAAATTATTTTAAAATTCCATATTAAATTATGATATTATATGCTTCTAAGTTTATTAATGAAACCATATGTATTATAGGTTATAATATTTGGCAAAAAGTTCTTAAAGAGGGACACCTGGGTGGCTCAATGGGTTAAAGCCTCTGCCTTTGGCTCAGGTCATGATCTCAGGGTCCTGGGATCGAGCCCCACATAGGGCTCTAATCAGGGAGCCTGCTTCCCCCTCTCTCTCTGCCTGACTCTCTGCCTACTTGTGATCTCTCTCTGTCAGATAAATAAATAAAATCTTAAAAAAAAACTTTAAAAAAGTTCTTAAAGAGTAAAGAGTAACTGTAACCCAAAATACACAAGTCAAAAACAATACTTGTGCTATACATATGTAAGTATTCATTCTATCTTTTCAGGAGTGCTTGTTATAACCTTCTGTTGTTGTTCTCCTTTTTTTCATAGTTGATTATTGACAGGTGAGATACTGACATTTTCACGAAACACTGCTGAAAGTGGAAATGCCTTAATGTGGTATGGGATGTATTCCGAAGGATGTAGTAGCCCTCCCAGAACTTTCCTTGCCTGTACCTCACAGATAGCCAAGATAAAGTAGGGTTTCTGAAATTTCTGAATATAAAGTTTCTGAGGATAACTTTCAGATGAATTGGAAGAGTACGTTATAGACATACAGCAAATCCAAATCAAAGGAAGCAGAGAAAAGAAAACTAAATTTTGTAGCAGAGGAACTTTATTATGGGTTGAGTTGTATCTTCTTAAAAGATATTTTGAAGTCTTAATCCTGAATGCCTCAGAATGTAACACTTTTTTGGAAATAGGGCTGTTGAAGATGTAATTAGATAACTTAAAATGAAGTCATACTGGAGTAGGGTGGCTCCTTAATCCAATATGACTGTTTTCTTTTAAGAAAAGGAGAGGTGTTGCGAAGACAGGCACGCAGAGAGAATGCTATGTGACTATAGAGGCAGAACGATGTTACTTATAAGCCAAGGAATGCCAAGGAAGGCTTAGCACTGCCAGGAACTGAAAGCAACAAGCAAAGTTCCACCTCCAGATATTTCAGAGAGAGCATGGCTTTGCCAACTCCTTTGATTTTAGACACTGAGACTCCAGAATGGAGAGAAAGTTTGATTTAGAAACCCACAAACAAAACCCACAAACAAAATTTGCATCATTTTGTTATGGCTGTCCCCGGAAACGAATACAAACTTGATGTAGCAGAAACCTGAAACAGGTATAATTGAAGTGTACTACTGCCATTTATTTTCTGGTGAGGAGAAGTTTTCCATTTGGATTTAGATGGAGCTACTATGATAATAACTGGATTCAGTCAGATCATCTTTTGTACCCAATCAATGGTTACAATGGTGTGGATATGTTAATAAAACTAATATATATAGAAATAATATATATGTTACATATATAATATATATTATATTACATATATAATATATAAAATAAAAACAAAAGCAAAAACACAATATATTGTGATATGTCAAGTCCATGTAGATCAAGGTGATACGCCTTAATTATAAATTCCTTTTAATTAACTAGTCATTTCTTACCATTACTATAAATATAAAATTCTACAGAGTTTCTTTCTTGAAAAATAAATCGTTAGGTAAAGGATAACATAGGCATTTTAATTAAAGGTTTTATAATTTTATCTAAAATTCTAGAGTATGATTCTTTAAATCTCAATGCCTGGATTTAATAACTAGTCAATAAATGCAGACTGAATTAAAGGAGATAATGAAAATGTTATATATTATAATAAACTACAATGACAAGAACTATAATCAATTTACTTACAAAGTCATTTTGATATAAGGTATCTAAACTAAGTTACACTATTCCAAAACTTAGATATCCCTGTATAATAAAACCAATATTCCACAATGTTAGATTTTTAATTAATCATAAAAGATGAATGGCATGATGTTATAGACTACTGGATTTTTTTAAACTATATCAACTGCTAAGCCCTGTAGCAAAATGCACCTCAATATACTCACTATAGGGATTATCAAGAAGTCAGCAAAATTCTTCAGTACTAGATTTCCTAGATTGGTCACCCTACATTGGCTTCTTTTCTCCATTACTCCTTGAAGAAATCTTATGTCTCTTATTTTATATTCCTACTACTTTCTACAACTAATTTAGTTTCTTGAATCTGAGTATTACATTTTTCTTCAAACTAGTCTGTCCCCATGACACACACATAGAAGCATTTCTGTTTTTCCAAAATGCTTTAAATAGACCTTTTGTTTATTCAAATGTTCTCTTTAATAATAGGTTTCTCATTACATGTTTCATTTTAGCAACAATTTTCAAATAAATGAAATTTAATAATGTGGACTTAATATTTGACCTAAATTGACTGTATCCTAATTAATCTTTGATTATGGAAAGATATATAATATAAAATATACCAGTACTTTAAAACCTTCGTAAATGATTTACTGACATTATGTTATAGATGTGCTCAATTGCTGGTGAATAGTTCCCCTGAAGATTGGGTACACAAGTTTTCACTGACTGATAGATAATTAAACATTACAAAAGCTCCAGAGTATATCTGAAGATATCTTACACATTTTGTAAGATAAAGAACTAGTGATTCCTTTAGATATTTAAGGTATAGAAAACTATCAAAAGTAGTTACTGCTTTTTAAGCTATAAAATATCATATAAATGTTACTTGAAATTCATATTGCTGATAGAATAGTGTTAAAAGAAAAGCAACACCAAAAAACAAAAACCAAACAAAATAAGTCCTAAAATGGCATCACTTAGGCCATGTCCCCAAACTGGGGCTTAATACATAAACTAATTGTAGTTCAACCTCTTCCAGAAATGTAGTCTTAAGAGTCCATCAGGAATTTTTCAATCAGCACCAATGAGTCTGCCACTTGGCCCCTTTCCATCCCCAAAAAGAAGATGAGGTAATCTACATGATAATAGTCCATGCCTTTCCCCTAAGGGAAAGTGGCCTTACCTGGAACAATCTTTCTCTTTTGATAATAATTTTCTTGCCCCACTATTCTTCTACAAAAACTTTCCATTTTGTACAACTGCCTCATCACCCTTCTATTTGCCAGATGAGATGCTGCCCAATTCAAGTTTTGTTTAACAAAGCCAATTAAATCTTTAAAATTTATTCAGTTCAATCTTTGTTATTTAACAGCAATCAAATGTTATTCTTAAAAATATGTCTTGTCCACACTCTCAAATAATAATATATATTTCATTAATACAAAATAAATTCACATAGATGTAAAAATATTATACATGCTATATTTAATTAACTTGTTAATTTAATCATGAATCATATCATACCTGAGTTAGTTCATTAATATCTACAAGTCCGTTACTGTCAGCATCAAAATATTTAAACATTTGATCCACCAATAACTTCTTCCAAGATATGTCATCACCGTTAGGGTTTTCATTTTCTTGTGTAATGTATTTTTGATTTTGTAGATCTAAAAGCATGCTTTTCATCTTGCTGTATTCAGTGGCCTTGCAGTTATTTCCTATAACAAAAGAACTAAGTTATTTTCAAAGCAATATTATTGAAAGGAATCATTTATTACGTTAATGTTAAGAAGCTGATATCTCAAAAATAACATATTTGGTAGATTATTTTTCTGTTCCTACTTTGAATACTTTACAATTCATACAAGGTTAAAATAATGGGCTATCAATTTTCATGGTGGGATAGAAAATTTTCATTTGTATCATATCTAATAACAACATATTTACCATGTGTTTTCTCTATGCCAAAGTAATTGGTTCTATGAGAAGCAATAGAAAAACATGATAGCTCCAATTGTTTATCTTAATTTTAATCCTCATTATACATTCCTATATAGATAATTCACAGGTTTCGAGGCACAAAGCGATGAAATGACTTGCCCAAGGCAAAGGGTTAGATTGTGTTGGATTTTGCACTTGAACTCATATATTTCTGGCTTCAAAATAGAATAGCATAGTTTAACTGGAAGTATGCTTTTTATATTTGAATTTGTTTGGAAGAAATCTGTGTATGTGTGTGCATGTGTGTTTGTATTTTTAAAAATTCTATTCTTAACGATGCTAAGCTCATATTTGCATTCTTACAAAAGTCTTTATTTTTCTGATATTCATTTATCTCTTTTTAGAGCAGTGTATAACACAATATATGTTTGCATTTTTATCTTGAAGTTTTAACTTTGCAAATTTTATCTCCACAAATGAAGTTTAAGTTCATTGAACTAATAATGCATCACAGATTTTCAGTATTTCCCATAAAATAATGAGGACACTACTGGCAATATCAGAGTTAGTGAAAATAGTTGCTTAGCTTAATGTCTTCAAAAATAACTGCAATTTCTCTAATATCTTCACATAATTATTTTACAAAGGATTTTTCTTATGCTGGTTCCCATGATAATGTCTTTAAGTGGTACATTGAAAAGTAATATATACCACTGATAGCAAATGTGATATAAAATATATTATAGAAAATACAGTGCCTAATGTGATTTTAAATGAAAAAGTAGGTATTATATTAGCCAAGAATTTTTAGAATACATTTTTAGAGAAAATACTAACTTTATAATTGTTGTCAATTTTGACAATTAAGTTTTAACAGAATCTATAATTTAAAAAGATTTCTGAAGATTTTAAATATATGTCTGAGCAGCATGGAGTTGAAAAACAGTATTTGAAGTCTCATTCTCTTTAAAGACAAGATGGAAAACAATCTCTTCCAGAGAGATGAGAGACTGTCTTATTTTTCAAAGACAGTGAAATAACTACTGTTGTTCTGTAATTTGAGTGTTTAGCAATCCTGTCAAGAACTTCTTTTTTACAACAAAATGTAAACTTTGTGCAGCAGATTAAGTCAATTTTGCATTATTCCATTCTCAGTAAAAAAATAATACTGAGAACATTCTCATAATAGCCAAGAAATCGCTGACAAAAGAGAGAAGTAATCAAGTCTAGAGGGATAGGTAGCAATTTTGGTGTCCATGAAAGTGGCACAAAAAGAAATTTAAAACGTGTGTGCCTGTGAGTGTGTGTGTGTGTGTGTGTGCACATGTGCATGCATCAGGAAGAGAGAGGAATGTGTGATAAAAGAATGGGGAAAAGCATCATAGACCATTCCAACAGCCCTACCTGGGATTTCTGTATTTGACTTTAGGTCTGTATCTCCTTTCATCTGACTAATAGTGAGTAGGGTGAAGTTTGGGTTGCTGACGTGGGTCCACAGGCAAAGTGGATATCAGAATGCTGGTGAGAGGCAATGGGAAGTAGGGTTTAAATGCTGAGAAACTTTCAACTAATATTTAAAATTTGAGGGAAGAGGATACAGTTTGGGTTGTTACATTCTAATTTTGATCTAATTGAGTAATGTGATCATCATAATGATCTCTATTAATACTTTCATTTCCCAAGTTGTAAATTTTCTTGAAGGTTCAAGTGGCAATCCAAAGAAAATAAAACTAAAAGCATTACAGTTAAGACATTTATAGTCTATGGAAATGTATGAGAAGTAGTTATACAATTCTGTAAAACTTTGTAGAATTTATACATTTAGTAAAATTTCTATCATAGATTTTAGTAATAAATGGGGCCATCTGCTATTAACAAGAAATGATATGTAATGCAGGTTTCCTATGTGTCAGGAACTTTATATGTGTTAAATCAGTTAACCCTCACAACAGTCCCAAAAGAAAGACAATACTACCATTTTGTAGATGAGGAATTAAGGCATTGAGAAATTAAATAATTTGTTCAAAGTTACAGAGCTAGAAAGCAACAGAATGATTTTTATATACAAGCAGTATCCTTTGTGCCCTTTATTCTCTACTTCTCTCATCTTCAGAACTGAGTTTTAAAATCAGTCTATATACGTCGTTATCATATATGTAATTTATGTAATATATTATAATTTATGCTATATATAATATGTAATATTATAATATACATAATATATGTAAACTTGTCCAAGGATTACTTGTAAAGTGAAAGATAGACATAATGATAAACTCTAGGCAAATAGAGAAAAAAGAACTCATAAAGGAAAAAAGAAAGAGGACTACCTGAGAAGTTGTAGGAGAATAAGAAAGTACTGAAGAGGAAGCTAAAGGGAGAAGAACTTTTCAAGAAAGAGGGTGTGATGAAATGTCAAATATTTCAGAGTAAAAGTAAGATAAACAATAAAGTACACTCATTGAATTCCTTAAATTATAGGTAATTGGTGACTGTAAAGAAAAATTTTAGTAAATAGATGAGTAAAATTCTTATTTTTAATTTAGAATATCCTTTTTTTAAAGATTTATTTATTTATTTTAGAGAGAGAGAGAAAGAGAACAGGGGAGGAGACAGAGGTAGAGGGGGAGAGTCCCAAGCACACTCCCTGCTGAGTGTGGAGCCCAATGTGGGGCTTGATTCCACGATCCTGGAATCATGACCTGAGCCAAAAACAACAGTCTGACACTTAACCCACTGAACCAACCAGGCACTCCTAGAACCTCCTTTTTATTATAGACCTCTTTTCCATTAGAATTCATATTTTCTTCTATTTTGTTTTATTTTATTTAAATTAAAGTATAGTTAACATACAGTGTTATGTTAGTTTTAAGTGTACAATATACAGTTCCACAAATCACACAGTGCTTATTAAGGACAAGTGCACTCTTTAATCTCCATCACCCATTCCCCCCTTCCCCTCACCCACTTCCCCTCTGGTAACCATTGGTTTGTTCTCTACAGTTCAGAGTCTGTTTCATAGGGTTTTTTCTCTCTCTTTTTTTCATTTGCTCACTTGTTTTGTTTCTTAAATTTCACATATGAATGAAAACATATGGTATTTGTCTTTCTCTGACTTACTTTTCTTAGCATTATACTCTCTAGCTATATGCATGTCATTGTAAATGACAAAATTTCATTCTTTTTATGGCTGAATAATATTCAATATTATATATTGAATATATATAGAATATATATATCTCACATCTTATTTATCCATTCATTTATTGATGGACATTTGGGCTGCTTCTGTAATTTGGCTAATATAAATAATAATGCTATAAACATAGGGGTGCATGTTTCTTTTTGAATTACTGTTTTTGTATTTTTTGAGTAAATTACTGTTTTGCAAATGTTTGGGTAAATCCAGTAATGCAATTACTGGATCGGAGGGTAGTTTATTTTTAACTTTTTGAGGAAACTGCATAGTCTTTTCTGGAGTGGCTGCACCAGTTTGCATTCTTACCAACTGTGCATAAGTGTTCCGTTTTCTCCATATCCTCACCAACACTTGTTTCTAGCATTTTCATTTTAGCCGTTCTGACAGGTATTAGGTGATATCTCAGTGTTGTTTCAGTTTGCATTTCCCTGATGATGAATGATGTTGAACATCTTTTCATGTATCTATTGACCATCTGTATGTCTTCTTCAGAGAAATATCTGTTCATGTCTTCAGTCAATTTTTAATTGGATTATTTGTTTCTTGGGTGTTGACTTGTATAAATCCTTTATACATTTTGAATACTGACCCTTAATTGAACATGTCATTTGCAAATATCTTCTAAATGGAGTGGAGTTCTTTTTACAATGAGTTAAGGAACGAAAACAGTGAGCATTTGGAAATATTATATATTTACTACAATTTTAGTGGAAGAAAAAGAACCAACATTATTAATGAAGAAGAATAGATATTTAGAAATGAACATCAATTAACAGATATTTGGAAATCATGGACTCATCCATGCATAACATCAGGCTGGAAGAGAAGAAATTTTTGTTTATTTGTCTGCTTTGATAAGACTCCTTTCTCAAAGCTTAATCAATAGGGAGTGTTAGATTGGTGTAGCTAAAGAAAAGAAATATTTTCCTGGATTTACCTTCTATTCTAGATGACAAGTAAGAAATCTCCTCTGCTGTTCCTGTTCTAGACACTGAGAACAAGACAAATGAGATACCTATATGGTGGTATCTGTACCATCATCCTTCCCATGAATGCTGGGGCTAAGCTGATTCTTGATTTAGAGACATTCTAAGGGCGGTTAAAATCCATCTGGTCTTAGGGGGCTGGGAAAGATGCAGACTCTCTGACATTCAAATGGCTGCACCTGTGTAGTTGGCAGTGCCTCTCCAAGTTTCTACGGAACCAAAGATAATTACATTTTATATATCCTATAGCACAAGCATCCATTTCAGTACAGGGTAAGTGCTAAAATTTATAGGTTATATCAATTATGCTTTTTATGTTTTTCAAAGGCTGTTTTTATCTTTTGAAATTATACGTTTATCCTTCTCTCCAAGTATCCATCAGTAAAAATTAACTATTCCCTTCAACACAAAACTATTCAAAATCTAAGTATATAAGAATATGATTTTTCTTTTAACATTTATATTTAGAATCTGATTAATTTTATTCTAATATAAGCTGAAATCTTAGATATTCAAAGAATAAAAATTGAATGTTTTTATTTTAATGTTAATTCTATCAATTTATTAGAATATATATTGGAAGTGTTTTTTCCTCAAACTGTTCAATAATTATTAATAAAATCCTTTCAGATATTTTTAGATATTTTAGATATTTAGATATTTAGAAGATATTTTATATTCGCAGCATAAGGAATATGTTAAAACTTCACTATGCTTGATTTAATATGTATATATGAATCAAATTAAACATAGAAAACATATTTATGTTAATCTGTAAGTTGTTAAACTGTGTATTAAAGAGGTAACATTATCTTTATTAAAAGTCATCTGAACAGAATTAAAATAGACTTTAATCTCTAATTGAAAGATCTATTTAAAAGGATAAGGGTATAAATATCTTTGTGTTACGGGCCCTCTACTTAAATCTTCATATTAAAAAGTATATTATAGTTATACACAAAATTAATGTAAGTTTCTTATGTTTCAGATGTTATTCTAATTTTGGAAATTCACTAATACATACACATGTAAACACACCATTTCACACCATTTCACAACTTAGTGAAATGGTATGGTTTTTTTTGTGTGTGTGTGTTTTTTTAAATAGACTCCACACCCAGCATGTTGCCCAATGCAGGGCTCAAATTCACAACCCTGAGATCAAGACTTAAGCTAAAATCTAGAGTTGGTCACCCAACTGTCTGAACCACCCAGGCACCCCAATACCTTAGTACATTTTAGGAGCCATGATTTTCTCCTAGAGGCAAGGATTTTATTTTTAAGTTTTTATTTAAATTCCAGTTAGCTTACAGTGCAATATTAATTTCAGGTGTACAATATAGTGACTCAACACTTCCATGCAACACGCCGTGCTCATCCCAAGTCACCTCCTGAACACCCATCACCTGCTTTACCTGCCCCCCATATACCCACCTTCCCTCTGGTAACTGTCAGT
Source organism: Procyon lotor (assembly GCA_028646535.1). NCBI lineage: Eukaryota > Metazoa > Chordata > Mammalia > Carnivora > Procyonidae > Procyon > Procyon lotor. The sequence continues at coordinate 116,553,700 of CM053604.1, forward strand.
TTGTTTTTTATAATTAAGAGTCTATTTCTTGGGGCTCCTGGGTGGCTCAGTCATTAAGTGTCTGCCTTTGGCTCAGGTCATGATCTCAGAATCCTGGAATTGAACCCTGCATTGGGCTCCCTGCTCAGCAGGAAGCCTGCTTCTCCCTCTTCCACTCCCCCTGCTTGTGTTCCCTTGCTCACTGTCTCTCTCTGTCGAATAAATAAATAAAATCTTAAGGAGTCTGTTTCTTGGTTTGAGGCAGGGAATTTTTTAAAAGAAAACACTTTATTTTTTAGAGTAGTTTTATGTTCACAGCTAAATTGAGAGAAAGTAAAGATTTTCCATATACTCTCTGCACCCCACCACCCTGCAGACTCCCTCACTATCAATATCCTGCCACAATCAGTGAATGTACTAAAAGTCCATTAGAAATCAAACAGAGGGGCGCCTGGGTGGCTCAGTGGGTTAGAGCCTCTGCCTTTGGCTCGGGTCATGATCTCAGGGTCCTGGGATCAAGCCCCACATCGGGCTCTCTGCTCCCCGGGGAGCCTGCTTCCCCCCCCACCCCCGCCCGCCTGCCTCTCTGCCTACTTGTTATCTCTTTCTCTGTCAAATAAATAAATAAATAAAATCTTTAAAAAAAAAAGAAAAGAAAAGAAATCAAACAGAATGTAGCATTCTAAGTTTGCCTTGTTTCTGTTAAAAATAAGCATTTAATATTCTTTCATGTTTTTTTTCTGGCTTGAGAATTCACTTGTTTTTAATGTTCAATTATATCCCATTGTCTGGATTCACCACAGTTTATTTATCCATTCATCTACTGAAGGATGCTTCTAAGTTTTGGAGATTATGACTAAAGCTGCTATAAACATCCGTGTTCAGATATTTACGTGGCCTTAGTTTTCAGCTCTTTTGGATGAATACCAAAAAGCATAATTGCTACATCATATGGTAAAATATGTTGTTTTATAAGAAAACACTAAGCTGTCTTCCAAAGTGGCTGTACCATTTTGTTTTCCCATCGGCGATGTTTAAGAGTTCCTCTTATTACACATCGTCACTGGCATTTGCTGGGGTGTTCTGGATTTTTGCCATCTAATACATGTCTGGTGGCATCTTGTTTTACAGGCAATCTTTTAAAGTAAATAAGCAGTATTAAAAAAAAAAGAGTTTGACTTTCTAGTTTGGCAAATGTGATTGTATATTAGAATTTCAAAAGTGCTCTAGTAACCAGGTCACTTTGCTCTCTTAACCCTGAGAGAACACTGATAAAAATGCCTTTGAGAGGTCAGATAAGGCACACTAATCTGTTTCCAACTATACCCTTCAAAGGTGACACATGTTGGTGCAAGTGCTCAGCTCAGCCGTTACTTACTATCACCATCATCTCTCATATCCTTACAAACACAATCACATGTTATAAAGTTGCAGATTGTATTGACGGAAAATGCAACAAAACGAAACAGCACAATACAAAGGTGGAATTGATCACCTAGAAAGCCTGGAAAACTAAATGAAAAATGGACACTTGTCTTATCCGAAGTAAATATAACTTATAATATTAATGACCACGAAATTGACTAAATGTGTTGTTTTATTGTTTCAGGAATTTAAAAGTCTTTTAAAGCATTACTTTAGAGTAAAAACCAAGACAGTGTAATGAGCTTCATATGAAAAGGCATGCCTCCCATACAACATATGAAAACTAGTGCTGTTAAAAAGTTTGTGAATTAAATTTTTCCTACTTAATTTTTTTTTCTGGCAACCTATCTACAAATATTTTATACAGGATATGTAAGGCCTTCCATCTTCTTACAATCTTATAATTATTGTTAAAATATGAGTGCATTATTGCCTTAAATATTATAACATATATCTTATAGTTCTTGTGGTAGCCTGTGTTTTATGAAGGTTATTGATTATCATTTTTGTTACCTATATTTATATTACTTCTCACTCAAGAGTGTGAGAGTGTTACCTATATTTATATTACTTCTTTACTCAAGAGTAAAGATTGCTTAAGTAAAAATTGCTTAATTATTTATTTATTAGAGAGAGGAGATCACTAGTAGGCAGAGAGGCAGACAGAGAGAGAGGGGGAAGCAGACTTCCTGCTGAGCAGAGAGCCCGATGAGGGGCTCGATTCCAGGACCCTGAGATCATGAGCTGAGCCGAAGGCAGAGGCTTTAAACCACTGAGCCACCCAGGTGCCTCAAAACTACTTAATTTTTCAAGAATTTGACGAAATCATTTAAAATTAACCAGACTACAAAAAGTAAATCTATCCCTGCAGTAAGTATAGTCAAAACTAAGCCTCGTGTAACTCCACTGGAAATAGATCTCTTAGGACTTTTGAACCTTACGTAATCTTTCTCCATAATTTTATCACATCACTCAAATATGTGGTTGTCAGTGAAAAATTTATTGTTTGTGTTGATGTTATAAAAGATATGCTATTCATATCTGTGAAGCCAGAGTCATATAATGATTTCTAATCCAATATTTACACAACAATTGTGTGCTGGCACTGTTCTAACTATTTTACAGATAACTTTTAGTCTTTATAATGATCTTATAAAGTAAGAACAATTACCATACCACATCATTGAAAGCATAATAAGCCCAATAATAGGCTTGACATTTGACATCACATGAAAGGCTGAGAAACTTCTAATGCTAGGATTGCAAGCCCATCTTTCAGAAATTAACTCAGAAGTTTCCTGTGAGGTATACAGAACTCACAAGTTTGTATCTATTTGTTTATTGAGAAGATAGAGAAGCTGTAATTGTTTTTTTCTTTTCTTATTCTACAAATTTGTGTGAAGTTCTGTCAAGAACTTAGTATTCTGAGGACTGCCTACATGCATGAAATCTGATATGCAAATTCAACAGTAAACCATTTTTTTGTCTCCTATATTAGGACAAAAAGGTCTTTTGCTTGGTAGGATTTTTAATTTCCACAACAATCATTAGGGGCTCCATCTAATAATGACATGAGTGACTTACCAAGCCTATTTAAACTTTTGTATGCTTGCAACTTCAAAAAATATAAATCAAATGGTGATATAATTACCAGGCAAGCTTGATAAACCACAGAGAAAAACTGTAATACTTTCACATGGGAAATGTTGATCAAACAGCCATTGAGCAATAGTACTTTGGTCTGGAACAAATCCAGAAATGTACTCTTATAGGACTATAGTACTCTTCCTTAAGCATTAATTTTAATGCTTAATTCATCTATAGTAGAAGTTTAAAGTTGAGTTAATTTTTTCCAGAAGTTTTCCATAAGGTCTGGGTCCTTTTGGACAGTTGGGTGTAAAAGTTCCTAATTATGAACATAAGCATACGTCTTTTTCTGGTCACTGAATAACCTGAATAAAGTCAAGAGTTCATATACATCTTGCTTCCTAATAGCTCAGCTACTCTTTGTCTCATTTATCACAGAAAATTACAGAAGTGATAGTGAATATAGGATATTTTTGTCTGTGATTTCTATATGTCATATATATATATATATATATATATATATATATATATATATATATAACTTATTCATTATTTTTGCCAACCAAACAGAAGAGATAATAGTCATGAATGGGCATCAACTTCTGGCTATGTCTTATCCTATCAAATATAACAAGAAATATTAGTTCCAAAATAAATTCAATTCTAATAAACTGTAAATATTCACCTACTATCATATATTAAACATCACAACAGCAATGCTCATAGTGTTGATGTTGTTGTTGTTTTTTTTTTGATGTTGTTGTTTTTTTATGATAGATGCCTTCACATAGGTTCAATCTTGAAGTGGCTTTTTGTATATATACAAATATATATATATAAATTTATAGCTTGTTGGATTTGGGAAGAGATTTCTTGTATGTATTGTATGTGGGTCAGTGGTATCAGCTGATTGGATGTTTTATTTCAATACAATGCTCATGGATAAATAATTTATCTAAATAAATGCAATATGCAAATCTTCATCCCTATAGTAGCAACAACAAGTATGTGTTAATTGTTATTATTTCTTTTAAGCACAGCTGACCCTCAGGAGATATTATTCTATAAAGGTCCTATGATATTTTATATATTGAATGGTAATAGGATGGATGCTAGCATTAACCAACCAAATAAACAAACAGAAATGATTCTACTAATATGTGTCCCTCTGTAGAAGACAACTACTTTGTATTTTCAAATCAGTCCAGTTTTAGTAGTTAAGTAGTTAAATGGTCAAGAAAGGACTTCTTCAACTAGACATGTATCTGTCATTCTCTACTACTTAACAATTCTTCAGAGTATTTCCAAAGTGGACCCTATGTTTGCCTGAAATTTCAATAACTCATATTTAAAGTACTGTATATTAAAAACATTTGGTTATATATAACCTTTGTGCAATGTTTATTATTTTATTATCTGGAAGATTATAAATTTCAGCTGTTCAATTTCTCAGCATTACATATTATCATAGAAATATGACACTATTTGACATTTTCTTTTAATTCACATATAGTCACACAAGATAAGAAACAATAATCTATTTAGTAATGCACTTTCATATGGATATACGTCACGTTTTTTCTTTTTTAAATAATTAATTTAGTTGAAAGAGAGAGAGAAAGAACGTGGGGAGGGACACAGAGAAAGGGATAGAGTGTCTTAAGCAGACTCCACACTGAGTATAGAACCCAACACTCCATGACCTTGAAATCATGACCTGAGCTGAAACCAAGAGTTGGTTCCTTAACCAGCTGCATCATCCTCATACCCCATGGATATGCCTCATATTTTAACAATAGCTCATTATGACCTTAACCAAAGATACTTAGGAGATAGAAAAGACAGAGGGCAAACTATATAAGCATTGGAAATAGGAGGACTGGAAGTTTTCTACATTAAGCATAGACTGTGTATGCCATCTGTAGAAATTGGACCTATGAGACAATGAGAAAATAAATATAGAGGAAATGATAAATTAATTTTTAAATCAGATGAGTTTGAGGTAATTTTGGGATATCCCGGTAGAGGTCTCAATGAGGGAAAAGGAAACATAGTTATAATTCAGAAGCTCTATATTTCAGAAGGAAAAAATGGTTTGATAAATTGGACTAATGAGTCATTGGCAAATGCATGGCAGTTGAAGTATGATTGATAGAGGAGGGCACTTGTTGTGATGAACACAGGCATCATATGTAAGTGATGAATCACTAAATTCTACTCTTGAAACCAGTATTACACTATATGTTAACTAACTAGAATTTAAGTAAAAACTTGAAACAAACAAAAAATAAAGGAGGACACTTGTAAAGTATGAAGTGAAGGTGACAATGGTCAAACTATGATCACACATATTTTCAAGGAGTATTAAGATACAGGCTTCTTAAGAAGAGACTGCTAAAGCACTCAGTAGTTTGGTGGAGAAGAAAGGACAGTTTCATCATACAACTTTATACACTAAAGTCTATTTCTTGAAAATGGAGAAACTGACTACTACAAATCACATGGAAGAATATAAGGATAAAAGATATTGCCTTTCTCTGAAATACAAAATTTACTGTGAAATTCAGCTGACATTTTTATTTTCACCATATGCAAGCGTATGTGTGTGTGTCTGCATAAAGCAAAATCTGCAATTATATTAATATGAGTAATATTAATGCTTGTAGAGATATGTTCCTTTGATAGGGTATTGACTAATGTTTAGAAAAAGCCTACGGGTTACTTTATCAAAGGTAAGTTCAAGATAACTTTATACAGTAAAAAGTTAATTCTTCATTAAGTTGACTAGTCTCATGTTAATTTTGCTACAACTTAAAAGCCTATGAGCTACGAATATGTTACATAAGAAAAAATTTTTAAATGTGTAAAATTTCTGAAGTTGATAGAGATGAAAAATTCCTAATTTTCACATTATTAATAAATAGTAAAAGAGTATTACTTAAGTAGTTGTCTTTCTCGTGTGTGTTTTTAGATGATAAATTACAAACTCCTTATTTTTAAAGACAATCATTTTATAAATGAGTTGCAGAATTATTTAATAAATATATTTTAAAACAATGCCTGAATTTCTAATTTCTAAGGAAAAAGAAAAACTATGATGTTCTCCTTTACATTAACTCTAAAATTCTTATTTATTTTCTTGATTTAGTTACCTATTATAGGCAGTGAAAACAAAAACACCCTTTCTTTGAATATAGCATGCATTAATATTCATACACTTATATTTATATATGTCCATTTAGAAACTATTGCAAAAATATATAATGGTTTAGTAATATTTTCTTTTCTTCAATTAAATTGGTTTCTTCTTGGCTCCATAATTACAATAATGAGAGTAGCTTATATAGTTTATATCTAAAGATTCTCCTTTTGTATGATTTTAATGTTGTTCAGGCCACATATTGAGTTCTAGTACTACAGTTTGGTAAATAAGTTTGTAATGAACAAAGAAATTATTAGTTGTCTCCAATGGAAAATTATTCATTATTTATAACATGACTTTCAGGGTTATCTGACTTTCAGTGACAGGTAGCCTTTCACTGCCTTTGAAATATTTTACTGCTCTGTAAATTGTAGATAACTGATACCAATGAAAAGTAATTCTTGTCTATGAAATTGCAAATGAATTCTGACTGGAAGAAATTCAATCGATTTTTCTCCCCTCTTTTGTGGAAAAAGCCAGATTCATGTGTACCTGTAAGTGCATTTCCACAACTGTACTCCATGTAAGTATGTAGCTCTTTGGCTCCCTAGGACTGACTATAACATCTGCCTAGGTCCCTCATAAATAATGAGTTAGTTAAATATTTAACATGTGTTAAACCATGCCAGTATTTTGGCTGGTACCCAACACTTCATTCAGGACCTGATCCCTTGGACAGACCTATCTTTTTGGAATTCTGCCAGGTTTAAAGACTAAATAGAAAGCTATGTGAGGCATGATCTGAATTTTTATTTTATTTTAATGACTCCTTAAATCATCTTTAAATGGTCTTTCTCAGACCTGGTAAAAGATCCTCAAGGGAAGCAAAGAAAATTCAACACTTGATTTCTGGAAAGATGGCAATTGTTTTAAAAGTCCAAGGAAGTATAGTTTTTTAAATAGTCCAGGAGATAGGAAATTGTACCACAGAAGGAGAAAAAAAGCAAAACAAAATAAAACAAACACAGCACAACACAAAAAAACAAACAGGGCAAGGGAAAAGAGGATGGGTGATGGAGAGAAAAAAGAGAGAAAGTGAAAGATCATTTCACACTGAGGAATAGACTTGTTTCACAAATAACTTATTTTTCTTCTTTTGTCTATTATAAGAACTTGTCAAAGACCTACCTGAGGGAATCAGTCATCCCAGGTTATCTTAAGTAATAGAATTTTAAAAAATCTATAGCAGGTTTGGACAAACGTCTTCTGTAAAGGGCCAGAGAGTAAATATTTAAGGCTTTCTGGCCCACGCCATTTCTGTTACCACCACTCAGCTTTGTTATTGTAGGGCAAAAACAGACATAGGCAGTACGTAAACAAATGATTATCAGTGTGTTCCAATAAAGTGTTATAGACCAAAGCAGGCAGTAGGCTGTAGCTTGCTGACCCCTGGTCTATAGAAAAATGGCATAGCATAGATATGATACATAGATATCAATATGTTTTCTGGCTCTTTTCCTGAAATCTAAATGTAACTTTTTTGGGAAAAAGCAAAAAACACACAGATACAGATATATTCAACACTGAATTCAAACACAACATTTTTTTTTTTATCTTAACTTTAAAAGCTCCTTTAACTTGTCGTATAAAAGCCTTTCAAAATTGTGTGAGAAATTAATATTTTATTTAAATCTAAGGGATAGTGTCAAAATGAAGGCTGCTATATATAATCACATATATCCCAGGAAAGTCATTGATTTTTCTCGATTGTCATAAAAGGGTAGACCAGATCTTTTACTTTTATTGAAGTAACCTCTTGGGCAAAACGGGTTGTTTTAGGGAAAAGCATTTTGTTAAATGCAGTCAGGGTAAAATTGGTATTATATTAACTTGTGAACATAAGAAAGATCTGCCATTTGCCTAATGGGGATGGTCAGGAAAGCTAGACAAACAGGTAATTAGGACCCCAAAGAGTATTGTTGGCACAGCTTGAAGTTGCTTTTAAGGTGTACTAAGAGAAAATAGGACTCTCAGAAGCAGCAGTTTTTAGTGTGCATTTCATATTATAGCCACCTAAGGAGCATTAAAACAAGTAATGCCTGGGCCTCTCTCTCCGAGTCTGATTTAATTGATCTGTAGTGGGGCGTGGGGCAGGGGCATCAGTGTTTTTAAAAAGTGCTTCAGATGATTCATGTATACATCCAAGGTGGTGAACCACTGTTTCAAAGTTTCAATAAAGTAGATTATAACCGTATCCCTATAAGAGGAAAAGCAGACTTGATATTAGTGCTAAATCTAGGCCATGATCTCCTACTTGCTTCTTCGCACACATGGGCCTAGTAGCTTATGCAACAGAAAAATGCCTTGAGCACTCAGGGCTTTTTGTGATTTCTGTGGATTGCAATAATGGTAAATCTGCCTTAAATTTGTAAATCTGAAGAAAAATATGCTTTTGTCAATGAATCGCATTCTAAGTCTCATCCAGCTTAGGGGCAACTTAGACAACGTCCCCAGTCCCTACGGCTCAGAAACATAGAGGCCCCACTTGGGGCCTAAGTTTCTTTCTCCCTTGAAACGTCTATAGTACTTTGTATGAATCACATTTATTCTAATTTTCTCTCTTTCTTGCTTATTTTCTCTCTCATTTTACCTTTTATTTTTTAATTTTTTAAAGATTTTCTTTATTTGAGGGAGAGAGAGAGAGCACGAGCAGAGGGAGGGGCGCAGGGACAAGCAGACTCCCTGATGAACATGGAGCCCCCCTTGGGGCTCCTTCCCAGAGCCCAGAAATCATGACCTGAGCTGAAGTCAGATGCTTAAATGACTGAGCCACACAGGCACCCTTACCTTTTATTTTTTGAAATATGACATATTTCTCCCTCTTTTGGACTATGATATGCTAATGGTAAGGATCACTTATTATTCATTTTATATCATTCACAAGTTCTTGAACTAGGTTTTATACAAAATAGCACTTCAATACATTGTCATAAGTTAAATACCAATATGTTGTTATACTTCCCCCCCATTCTTCCACTGTGTACATGGCTTATATTTTATTACTATAATCAAGTAAACTTAGACCAGCTTATTGAAGAAACTATATCTACACACACACACATACACATACACAAAAATACAAAATTTTTATTTTGTATACAAATATACATTTGTATTTTCACTACCTTCCTCAGGGCTAACACCTATTTGCTTCCTAAATGTTTGTTGAATATGTTAACATCTACTTTGAAAAGAGGAAGAATAGAAATTACTAAAAGAATGCAGTAAATGGGGGGCACCTGGGTGGCTCAGTCAACTGAGCATCTGACTCTTGGTTTCAGCTCAGGTCGTGATCTTGGGGTTGTGAGACTGAGACCTGAATTGGGTCCCATGCTTAGCACAAAGTCTGCTTGGGTTCTCTCTCCCTCTTCCTCTGCCCTTCCCCCAGCTCATGCACACGTTCTAAACAATAAATCAATAATAAATAAAGCCTTAAAAAACAGAGTGCAGTAAATGAGCATTTCAGTTATTACTAGAATTGTCAGCTTTAGGACATAAAACTGAAGAAGAGCTAGTTAATTTAGAATTTTGGATAAGTAATGAACAACTTTTTTGGCATACATATTCCCAAATACCACACTGTATTTTATCTGACAATCTTAGTCACTAACTCTGCCCTAAGTTATCCAATTACCTTTAAGGCAGTATTATATTCATCCTAATCTCATATAAATGGATTTTAAAAATCTGACATTCTCTCTCTTTTAATTGGTAAGATTAGTCCACTTATATTTATTATTGTTATGTTCCGAATGTTTGTGTCCCCTCAAAATTCCTATGTTGAAATTCCACTACTCAGTGTAATGGTATTAGGATAATGGCCCTTTGGGAGATGCTTAGGTTATGAGAGTGAAACCCTCATGAATGGGATTAGTGTTGTTATAAAAGAGACCCTAACTCTTTCTGCCCTATGAGGCCATTGTAGAAAAAACAGCTGTTTGTGAATGAGGAACCCCTCACCAAACATTGAATCTGTTGGTGCTATAATCTTGAACTTTCCAGTCTCTAGAACTGTAAGAAAAACAATTTTTGTTGTTTATAAACCACTCAGTCTGTGATATTTTGTTATAGCAATCTGAATGGACTAAGACTATTATGATGATCAGTGTCTTTAATTTTGTTTCTTTAACTTATTGTGCTCACTAATGTTTTGTTTTTGTATATTTTCTTTTTGGATAGATTTTGTTTATTTGTTTTGCTTTTATTTTACCATGATTTGGAATTTATATGCTCTTTTCCTTTTTATTGTAGTGTTTGCCCTCAGTATTTTATCATATATGTTTATTGTAGAATTATCTTTTATTCTTTTCTGTGTCTTTGAGAAATTTATTTAAGATTCCTTTCATTAATGGTCCAACTCTTCTATGAGATTATTTTACTCTCATTTTATTAGAGTCTTAAGGAGGTGAGGAAAGAAATGTTTAATCTCATTAGCTTTCTTCCTCCCTTCCTTCTTAATGTCTATTATATTTCTCCATCCATACTTGTAGGTCAGTTAACTCAAGACTTTATCATTCATCTGATTCGAGTAATAATTTCTTTTCTTTTTAAAGATTTATTTATTTGAGATAGAGAGAGAGAGGGAGAGAGAGAGAGAACACAAGCAAGGAGGAGCAGAGGAAGAGGAAAAAGAAGGCTCTCCACTGAGCAGGGGGCCAGATGTGGGGCTCCATCCTGGACCCTGGGATCATGACCTGAGTCAAAAGCAGAGGCTTAACTGACTGAGCCACTGAGGCGCCCCTGAGTCTAGCATTAATTTCTTAACTGCCTAACTTGCAACCCTCTATACTTTTCATCTTGCCAACTTCATTCTAATTACTATTAATCTGTAAATTAAGATTTTCAGGTGTCTTTTCTGCTTAAAACTTTTAAATGCCTTACCATTCCTTTCTATATTAAGTCCAAACAGAAAAATGTGATGCAGTCCTGCCTTCCATCAACTCACCAACTTCACTTCTAGTGTAGTTCAAATATTTGGAATTCCTGAGAGCTATATGCTTATTGGCTACTCTATTTCTTTTAGCAAAGATTTCGTATTGTCTATTCAGCAGGGTCATAGTACAAAAAGCATATTGAAGATGCATAGTAAGCATTATGTTTCACTCAAATTGTTTAAATGTCCATACACATAATAAAATTATTATAAATGGGGCACTATAACATTCTGGGAATTTCCTAATGATATTCAGTGCAGCATTTAACTTTCCTAGCATAGTTCGTTTATGTTAATTTGGTTTTAATCAGGTAAAACGCTACTCTTTACCACAGTAGCACTATTAGCTATTCTTGCATAAAAATGACAAGTCTTCTACAAAATTAGAAATAAATATTTGGCTGAAAAATCGATCCATTCTGATGATTATATTTTAATTATAAAGTACACAAAGCACTATTAGAAAAAAATGGGTTTTAAAACAAGGTGGATTCTCTATGCTGTTTTATAAGTACTGTGTTCATTGAAGAATTTGAAATAGGTTTCTTAATGAATGCAATACTCTCAAGAATAAAAATTCATTTTCTCATAAGTAGCAAAGCCTATTGGTTGCTTTATTAATGTTGTATTTTTGAAGACTTTTGTATTGGAACTATATCAATCATAACATTTTCAGGAATATTACGGTTGAATTAAAAATATAGAAGTAATTGAAAGCATGTTAAGCTAAGATTTGAATTCCATTTGATCCTTGATGGTTATGTCTATCATATCTTATCAGTTAATAAACTCTCCAAGCAAAAATATTTGACATTATGTAAAGCATAATACCACCATCAAAGAAAAGTTAAAACTCCTATATCCCTCACCGTAAATATTTCTAAGTTCCTTTCATATATTAATCTATATGATACTAAAACTACCAAATAGGATGGATGCTACTATTATTTCCCTTTTTTAGATTAGGAAACTGTGGCACACAGAGGTTAAGCACTTTCATCAGCGTGACAGACTTCAGAAATGGTAGACCTGGAATTTGACTTTTAGGTAGCTTGACTAAGGGTCTGTGTTACTTTAGAGACTGCTAAATGATAGTGATTGATGTTAGACATTTGTAACTGACAAAATCACCTATAGTTTCCTGTTCCACTAATGCTTCCTTTAGTCTGTAAAATATAGAAACACCCCAAAAAATGGAGAAGGAAAAACAATATGAAAATTGTTTAATCACAATTTTATCAATCCCTAACTAATATAGATAGTTAGAATTTTGTCAAGGATTAAAAATAATGTTCTTGCAACGACATGGATGGAACTGGAGGGTATTATGCTAAGTGAAATAAGTCAGTCAGAGAAAGACAAGTATCACATGATCTCTCTGATATGAAGAATTTGAGAGGCAAGGCGGGAGTTTGGGGGGGTGGGGGAGATAAATGAAACAGGAAGGGATGGGGAGGGAGACAAACCATAAGAGGCTCCTAGACTCACGAAATGAACTAAGGGTGGCTGGGAGGCGGGGGGGTAGGGATGAGGTGGCTGGGTTGTGGACATTGGGGAGAGTATGTGCTATGGTAAGTGCTGTGAAATTTTTAAGCCTGATGATTCACAGACATGTACCCTGGGGTAAATAATACATTATATGTTTATAAAAATTAAAAAAAAAATCTTAATAAAAAATAATGTTCACAATAATTTTAAAAAAGTACTCAGCATTCATGGAAACAAAGTGATTGAAAGAATTTTCAAAATATACTATATTAGTCTATACCAGTGGTCACTCACATTGTAGCCCAAATGCAAATTCTCAGCATCAATTAATACATACCAAAGTATGGCCTAACAATCTGTTTTTAACAAGTTCTTCAAGTAATTTGGATGAGCACTCAAGTTTGATGAACACCCGATTTATTTCACAACAATATAATCCAGTTAAGAGGCCCATTTGGAAATATAAAAAGCAGGATGTTTAAGTACACTAGAGAAGAGCCCAAGCCTAATTTTTAGTGTAGCCTGGCTGCCAAATGCAAAAGTGTTTTGTTTTAATAATCTGAATTAATAAAGAAAACACATTGAAGAAATTTGAAATTCTAAACTGTGAAAGGGAAAGAAAAGTGGAAATTGCACAGCCAGGGGTGGGGGGTGGGTGGGATTTAGACAGACCAGATACCTGAGGGAAATTATGATGGGCTGTGAAGTCATTACAGTAAAATTCAAATGAAAGCTCAAAACGTGAACCCTAGATTTGGTTGGATATTGAGACCTTATATTTTTAAATGAGTGTTCTCAATTACTAAAAGGCAAGGTACCTAGGTTATGAACCTAACTCCAATATATGCTAGATGTGGACATGTGAGTTAGTCATTGGCTCTTTCTATATCTTACTTAGTGTTCTTTAGTTTATACTAAATATCAAATATCAAAACCTAACTCATGCATTTTTGAAATGATTAAATTATATGTAAAGAGCTCACCACAGTTTATGACCCATAAGAGACACCTTCCCCCACAACGTTAAATTTAGATTCTCCTTTTAATGTAAATAGAGTACATCACCATAGTGATGAGTGAGCTAAGAGGTAAAAAAAAAACAAAAAACAATAATAATTGAGGAGCACCTGGGTGGCTCAGTGGATTAAAGCCTCTGCCTTCGGCTCAGGTCATGATCTCAGGGTCCTGGGATGGAGCCCCTCATCAGACTCACTGCTCAGCAAGGAGCCTGCTTCCCCCTCTCTCTACCTGCCTCTCTGCCTACTTGTGATCTCTCTCTCTCTCTCTCTTTGTCAAATAAATAAATAAAATCTTTAAAAAAATTTATACTCTATTTACAAATATTTTGGGTAGAGAGTGATATTAATTCAGTTTGAAGATATTATCTTATGATGTTCTGATGCTTGCAAAAGTTAAACCATGGAATAAAATAGAAATTTTTTACCTGAGCCATTTTGATAGTAGAATCAAAGAGATGCTTGACTCAAATGGCTTTACTTTCTATCCCTATACTCTACTTTTCATCTTGTTCTCATAGTTGACATTTTGGTGAAATGTACTTTGCCTGACTCCAAAAAGGAAATGTGGAAGGAAGACCTAATGTACACATGAATAACAAAAAACAGTTATAATTGAATGTTCATCATGTTACAGGATCTCAAATTGAATATTAACACATTTAATCCTTGCAACTATATCATGAGATGAATATTACTTCTCTGTCATGGATGGGCAAATCATGGCAATAGGGTGTCGAAGAAGTCTCCGAAAAAGATATAGTCAGTGACTACTGGAGCTGGGTTATAAAATCAGGCAATTAAACTCCAGAGTCTGTATATTTAATCAGTGTGCCATGATTCAAGCCTCTTAAAATAAGGATGTTTACAAAGTAATATTGATTCATAGCCATAATAGCAATTCGAATATTGACATAACATTCAGGACATCTGTTCAAATTTAGATTCCATATCATACAGATGTAGTGCAGAATGCCACAGACAGGCTAAAATTAGACTTGGCTAACTGATTATTGAAATAGTGATGTCTCATCTTGAAGCACTAATTATACATTTTCTTTTTAGCCCTGAGATAAAAATCCCTTTCCTATCTTCATCTTGTTTGTTCCTAAACTTAACTTTTGGATGTAATCTTTCAGGATCTTAAAAAAAAAAACAAAAAAACAAGTTTACCTGTTATTTTTAAGCAAATGGTTCAGGAGAAAAAGCTTATGTCATAAATTTTGCCTCTAATTATTAATCTCATTTAATGGGATAGATATAGTAAATAATACACAAAACCAACCTAAGCCTGAGAGACGCACCTCTTCAAGGTGAGACCAAGAGGAACATTTCCAGATCCCCTTGTTTCTTCATGATGGAGGAACAAGAACTGCTTCTGTCAGCAGCTGTCCCCACGTGGCCTGGCCAGTCTTCACCTTTTACTGTTTATGCCAAAGGACATTTTAAAGCCTACATGGGAACTACATTTAAATTTTAAAAGAATCTTTTAAAAAAGAAAATCTTCAAGCTGGCAGATGGAAATGAATATACAAAGACCATCTTTTTTCCTCAATTGAGACAAAATTGCCCTGATTTCTTTACCTCTTAAGTAACGCTAACTTTATTTTGTTTGTTTAAAGATTTTATTTATTGGACAGAGAGAAACACAGCGAGAGAGGGAACACAAGCAGAGGGAATGGTAGCGGGAGAAGCAGGCTTCCCGCTGAGCGGGGAGCCCGATGCAGGGCTCGATCCCAGGACCCTGAGATCATTACCTGAGCCGAAGGCAGACGCCCAACGACTGAGCCACCCAGGTGCCCCTAAACAAATATTTCATTTAATTCTCAGAAGAGCCCAAACAATCCCTGATAAAATAACTGAATCAGTGACTATTGTGAACTATATTTTGGTCATATTTTTAAGTAGCTGATAAGGTTATCATAGTCAATGTGAATATATTAATTTTAGATTCATTGGATAGGAATTTGGAAATACTGAGAACTGTTAGAACATAATGATAAATGGCAGTGGCTATGTTTCATTAAGCAGCTACAGGGATTGGTATTAGGTGATGAAAAGTGCTACACTTGTCACATTATGGAG
Organism: Procyon lotor; assembly: GCA_028646535.1. Classification (NCBI taxonomy): domain Eukaryota; kingdom Metazoa; phylum Chordata; class Mammalia; order Carnivora; family Procyonidae; genus Procyon; species Procyon lotor. The sequence continues at coordinate 116,569,415 of CM053604.1, forward strand.
ATGAAAAATAAATAAAGCAGCATTTTTGCAGTCCCACTTAAAAAAAGAAAAACTTCTTTGAATATCTAAGCACGTAGATTTTTGTTACTCATGCATTTCTTGCCGGGGATGTGGTGGCGGAATGTTTCTGGCAGGACAAGAGTGATGAACAAACTATACATTTCCTATATGAACCATATTATTCCTCTTAATCTTTTCACAGCTGGTATGCAGCATGATTGGCAAAGAGTAAGGATACCATTTGGGTTTATGTAGTCATTCAATGCACATTTATTTTGTGGAGAAGAAACAGAGACTGACAGTCTTTCTCAGATTTATGCTTTCCTGGGGTCTGGAATTTTCTTTAAAGGAAAACCTCCTCAGAGAAATATGAGAAAGAATCATTTCTGCAATATCAAGAGATCCTTCTGTTTTATCACTCTGTGTTCCTAATGGAAAAGCAAAATCCTCTCATCTTCGCAGACATTCTAAGTTGCAGATTTAAAATCTCTTATCCAGCACAGCATTCAGTTTTAAGCATACTATAATGAGAATTTTCAGTATGACTGATACATTCTTGTGAAACTGTAGTTGAATACATCATTTGTTACTGTGTTATATATAAATATTTATAAGTATCTTACCTAGCTAATATGGTATGTGTAATAATAATAATAATAGAAGCCTTTGGAGAAAAATGTCTGTACATGGCAGGCATTCCATCAAGTTTCTTGAACCCCAGATGAGCTGTGATTGAAATGTATGAAAGACAGACTAAAAAGAGATTCCTGTTGTGCCTCTAGTACTAATGTTCCTCCCTCTCTCCAGCAAATAAACCGCAAGATATGACATTCTTTAAAGATGTCTTTCTCCTTGTTTGCACAGTATTCAAGGATTGAATGTTGCTTTATGATAGTCTATGACGGTAGAATACAATCATGCAGTCATCAAAAAGTCTCATGTCTGTGCATACTTTTGAATTATTTAAGTGGTGCATTATTCTTTACATTAAAAGAAGGTCATCGTGGTTAACCTTTACTATTTTCTTTATTAGGAAAATAATGGATTCTTTGGATTCTCCCTTAACATGAACTTGAAGATGCAGCCACATCATACGTGTATCGCTTCTGTTATGTGATTAAACAAGCCGTCTGTGGTCATAAAATGAAGAAAGCTAACTGCTCTCCACAACAGTTAGCCACTGTAGTCAAAGCATTTCTAAAACCAGTTGGTTTAATGGTACTGTGTGTGTGTGTGTGTGTGTGTGTGTGTGTGCGTGTATTGATAATATTTTTCTGAATCTAACACAGTGAGCCCATTTACAATTTTCCAAACCAGAGGACTCTGACAAATGATAAGATAGGCAATACACTCAGGGGAAATGATGTGGAACTCTCACTTTGCTCTCCTCTGGTAACCATTCGTTGAGGTAGGTAAAAAGAGATAATAAACTTTACTAGACATGCAGTTTGCTAAGCCTGTATGTTCCATCCTTTCAAATCTCATGGCATTAATTATCTTTATTATCAGATCAATACCTAAGATGCTTTGCTGTACTGTAAGTAAAAATTAAACCCTCACAAGTGCTATGTGTCAGAGAGTGTCTTTAATTCATGTATTGCTGCTGCCAGAAAATAGGAGACAAAGAATACAAATGCTGTTATTGAAGAAGAATTCCATTCATATGTGGATGGGAAGATTAAAAAAAACCATTTTGTTCCATCATTAATGATGTCCATGGCATTATTCAATAGAAGGATGCCTCCTGAGATTCACACTTGGAGGTGGAAGGATTGAATATATTTTGTGGCAATACCTTGAAAATAATTTTTGAAACTTAATAATTCACTACCTGAGCAAAGTTATTTTTCTTCTATTATTATGGTAAGAATCTACAGAGAGAATTAAGGCAGAAGACACATATATTGATCTCTGAGCCTTCTTGGTATCCTAGTATGTGGTATGTTTTATGCTTGGTTTACAAATTCAGAAGTGAATTAATTTGCTGCTGTGTTGAAAAGAATACTACATAATTTCTGCATAAAGCATTCTGAAAATTCCTTAAACCTTTATTCTATTTCTGTGCATGGTAGTGGTAGTGCTCAGTGTTTATCACTGACTTTGTGATTGATTAACTGGGTAAAATTAATCTTCTAGCATAATAAGCTTCAGAGTCATGCTTCAAATCCATTTAAAAGGACCCATATAAATAAAACATTGGAATTTAATAGGTTGTAACTTCTTGAAGAAAGATAATATACAATCTGCACAGTCTTTTAATATCTGTGAGTCTGTAAAACACTGACGATCAAATATATTGTTACTGACTTCATAATAGCCAAATTTCAGTTTCAAATTTTAAAATAGTCAAAAATACTTATGATGGTGAAGATAATTTTTATCATACAAGTAACTTTGTCGAAATGGATACTTTTCTATACGCAAAGATACTGATTAATAAGTTATCTAACAATTATAGTAATAAGATTCTTGTTAACTTCCAGTTGCTGACTTAACAAATTATTACTAACAGCAGTTTAAAACAAATTTTATTATTTTGCAGTTTCTCTAGGTCAAACATCTGGGTATACTGTAGTTCAGCTGGGTCCTCTGCTTTGATTTTCTCAAGGCTTAAAATCAGGGTGTCAGCTGAGTTGCATTCCTTCCTATAGGCTCTATGATAGATTCATTTCGAAGCTCATGTAGATGTTGGCCAAATTTAGTCTTGAAATTGTAGCACTGAAGTTTCCTTGCTGTCACCCTTAGCTTCAAAGGCCCCATCTATGGTATGTCCATGGTGTCTCCTACATCTTAGAACCATCAATAGCATGTTCAATCTTTCTTATCCTTCAGATTTCTCTGATGTTCCTTTCTGTGGCTGCTTCTTGGCTTCACCAAAGTATGCTCTGTTTTTTTTTTAAGGGCTCTGTGATTAGCTAACTCTATCAAGATAATACATGGGACTCTATCTTTAGGTCCCTAACCGTATCAGTAATTTCATTTTCCCATATACCATAATAACACATTCCAAGAATTAGGATGTGGATATCTTTTTTTTTTTTTTTTTAAGATTTAATTATTTTAGAGAGTTGAGGGAAGGTGAGAAGGAGAGGGAAAGAGAGAATCCCAAGCGGACTCCCTGTTGAGAACAGTGCCCAGCACAGTTCTCAGGGCACAGGGCTCAGTCTCGTTACCCTAGGATCATGACCTGAGCTGAAATCAAGAGTCAGACACTCAACTGACTGGGCCACCAAGGTGCCCCTGGGATGTAGATATCTTTAAAAGTGGAGGAAAGTTTCTACCTATCACAGATATGTTATTAGTTGTTTTACATATATTTTTCACTATTAAATTGTTTTAATTACACTTTATTTTCAAACACTAATTACTCATTGCTGTTCATTAAAAATATCATGTATCAAAATATATATTGAGCAGTTCTAATATGACCAAATTCTTTCTGTACAATTATCATTGAGCAGTTCTAATATTACCAAATGCTTTCTGTACAATTATCATTTTTCTTCAAAATGAAAAACAACAATCATACTTCTCCTACTTATAAGGTGATTCTTAAATTTATGGGTTGATTTTTATCACCTTTTAGATAAAAATTAATAGATATTTAATAAGATTTGTTGATTAGAACAGACGGCTAGAGAGTTTCAAAGAGGTGTGCCTAATGTATATTTCAAAAAATTAAATTCAGTTTCTTAATAGAAAAAAGAAATAGGGTTAATTGTTCATTTGGATAAGTACCAGATGAGATTGGACCGGAAAGTGCAGTCAACTATGAAAATTATGAAGGAATTTTAAGACATTTAAGGTTTTGTTTTTTTTTACATTATCCAAATGTGAAATATTTTTTTAAAAGATTTTATTTATTTATTTGAGAGAAAGAGAGAAAGGGAAGAGAGAAAGAGAGAACACAAGCAGGGGCAGAGGGAGAGGGAGAAGCAGGGGCTTGATCTCACAAACCTGTGATCATGACCTGAGCCAAAGGCAGATGCTTAACCAACTGAGCCACCCAGGTGTTCCCCTAAATATGAAAACCTTAAGATCCATTGACCCTGGGGTAGTTAAATGAAGGTTTTGGAGGTTATTCTTAAACCTTATAGTACATAGATATTACTACATGCATAGCATTATTGAAGTATTTACACATATTAACTCATTTAATCCTAAAAAAAGATTGGTATCATTATTAAACTACACTTTATAGATGAGAAATAAAACCAGTAGAAGCAAGAGATTTTCTCAAGTTATACAATAAGTAATGGTAGCACTTGGATGAACAATCTTAACATTATGGTATATAAAATGTTTCTTTGGAATATGTTCTTGTTTGTGCCCATTTCTCCCACTGCCATACCACCATCAGTCATATAGTCTATCAAGGACTCAGAGAAGTGTCAAAAGTAGTTGGAGAAAAATGGGATGGGTCAATTCAAGTGAGGAGTGCTTGAAAAAATGTTCAACAATGAGGGTGGATATTGAATCTCAGAAGGAAAAAGATGGAAAATGGCTGATGGACATAAGAAGCAAATCACAGATGATCCTAAAATGCCTTAGAAGAGTGGGGGTAAGACGAAATTATAGTTATCACCTGAGTTGGTTAGAGGCAGTAGAAATAGTGAAGAGTGACTATGAAAGGGATAAAGAGTTTGGCAGTCAAGAGAGAGGTGGGTTTAAGGGAGGTCCCACATATATTTTATATACTGTACTAGATAGATAGGTAGACAGATGATAGATAGATAGATACATGATAGGTAGATAGATAGATAGATAGATACATAGATAGATAGATACATAGATAGATACATAGATGATAAATGATGATAGAAAAATAGAAATATAAAGGATAATCATATCTATGTTTGATTATTAATGAGAAGGAGTTAGAGAAATTAAGGTTAAGAAGGAAGAGATTAATAAGTATATGAAAAACCAGAAGAGAGTTTGAGCTTGCACATAAGTTGAGAAATCATGCTTGGGTTATAGGAATATTTCCTATTATAAAAGAAAGTGATTAGAAACAATGAGTCTAGATATAGGTTTAAAGGTATAAAATTAATGGCAATAGCTTTCACTTTGGGAATGATGAATCAAGGCCATTTAAAGAATGTCTGAAGAAAAAGGGAGACCATTTGAAATAGTTACTGTGGACCATGCAGAGAGATAACTCAAAAAAATGTAGAAACATTACTGGGCAGAATTGGTATTCAAGTTGTGGCTGAATTTGGTTTGGTATTATTTTGAGAAATTTGTGATACTGTACAGGCGTGATCTTCAAGTATATTGTATAAAGGTCAGATGGTAAATATTTCAGGATTTGTGGGTCATAGGTCTTTGCAGCAACTACTTAATTTTTGTCTTAACATGAAAGCAGCCATAAAAAAATACATAAATAAATGGGCATGGCTGTGTTCCAATAAAACCCTATTTGCAAAAATAAGTGGTAGGCTAGAGTTAGCCTCTGGGCCATAGATTAAAGATCCTTCTTATGCAGGAATGTAGATCCATTTGGTTGTAGACAAGGAAGCAGAAATTCCTGTTGGCCCTGGATAAAATTTGCCTATCAGCGAACAGGATGGGCAATAAGGCATGGGTGTCAAGACTGTAGGCAAAAGAGTATTTATGTGTGGTCATGAGCACTGGGTGTTATATGCTACTAATGAATTGCTGAACAGTACATCAAAAACTAATGTTGTAATGCATGTTGGCTAATTGAATATAATAATGAAAATAAATAAATAAAGTGCTGACCATGTTGGATGGACTGGGCTAGAAATGAGAGCTAGTTAAATCAAGAGGCAAATATATAGCTATTAATTAGTAGGATCAAAAGCAATGAGGACAGATAACATATACATTGGGATTACTGGATAGAAGAAAGGGAAACAAAAGAACTAGATAAAATGAAATGTAGTACAATCAGGGTATAGCAATCTTCTATGTGTGTAACTAATGAAATGAATTATGCTTTTTGGCAGTGTAAACAAGAAAATAAACTAAGTGATATAACCTTCAGAGAAAGGATTGATATAAAATTAAAATAATAAAAAATTAAAATAATGTGGGCCTAAGAATAGTGATAGATGACAGATAGATGATAGAAAAACAGAAGTGTATGATAGCAAAGTAAAAGAATTGCATAGAAATTCCTCCAAAAATTAAATATAGAATTACCATATGATCCAGCAATTCCACTTCTGGGCATATTCTCAAAAGAAATGAAAGCAGGGACTTGTTCATCTTCATAGCAGCATTATTTGCAATAGCCAAAAAATGGAAACAACTGAAGTACCCATTAACAGATAAATGGATGAACAAAAAGTTGGACATTTATACCATATAAAAAATTAATTCCACATGGATCGAAGATATAAATGTAAGACTGAAAACTATAAAACTCAGAAGAAACATGGAAAAAAGCTTCATGATACTGGATTTGGCAATGATTTCTTGTATATGACAACAAAAGCACAAAGAGAGTAAAAACAGATAAAATGGACCGCATCAAAATTAAGCTAGTATATTGAAAGACACAGTCAACAGAGTGAAAAGAAAACCTGAATGAGAGAAAAAATTGCAAATAATATATTTGATAAGGCATTAATATCCAGAATTTACAAAGAACTCCTACAACTTACAACAACAAAAAAACCTCACTTAAAAAAAAATGGGTAAAGGACTTCAACAGACATTTCTCCAGGGAAACAGAAATGGCTAACAAGCAATGAAAAGATGCTCAACAAAATAATCTTTAGGGAACTGAAAATCAAGATCACAATATTACCTTATACCCATTAGAATGGCTACAATAAAAACACACATACACGTACAGCAACAGAAGTTGTGGCTAGGATGTGGTGAATTTAAAACTCTTGTCCACTATTGGTGGAAATGCAAAATGATGCATCCCTCTATGGAAAACATTATGACTGTTCTTCAAAAAAGTATTAATAAAACTACCATATGATCTAGCAATTCATATCTGAAAGAACTGAAAACAGGATTTCAGATCAAGAAGATATCTGCAGCATTATTTACAACTCTAGAGCTGGAGGCAGCTCAAGCTACCTGATCCATCAGTGATTAATCAAAATGTGGTATATACATACAATGGAATGTTATTTGGCTTTAAAAAAGGCCAAATAAGATCTGATACATGCTACATCATGGAAGAACTTTAAAGACGTTATTACAGTAAGTGAAATAAGCCAGTTACAAAAGGACAAATATTGCATGATTTCCTTTATATACAGAACTTAGAATAGGCACATTAATAGGAATAAAAAGTAGAATGGTGGTTGTCAAGGCAGAGGAGAGACGGAAATGAGAAATTGATGTCTGATGGGCACAGAGTTTCAGTTGAGAAATATGAAAAAATTCCAGATATAGATGGTAAAGATGATCACACAATAATGTGGATGTACTTAGGTCTTTCTCTTAAAAATGAACTCTATAGAGTCAAATATTTTTGATCACTAATTTATTGGCTCTGAAGTCACAATGTGTAGGTTAGACTCAAAGTTTAATTGCTTACAAATTGGTGATTCTGGACAAGTCAGATAAGCTCTCTAGGACTTAGTTAAACATCTGTAAATGAGAATAATATGAAAACTTGAACCATGATGGTGTTGCAGGACGGAATGAGATAATACTTATGAAGTACCTAACACAACACATGGCACATAGAAAGAAATCAATAAAAATTAATTATTTAGTTATTATTGTTATCTCAAGATTCTAAAACTAAAATATGTACAATGATAATGAAATAATAAAATAGAGGATGCAAGAGGAGAAAAATGAATGCTATATGAGAAGATAGCCCCAGTGCAGAGTGCATTTGTTTGAGTAGCCAAGAAAGATAGCTATAGAAATGTCAATAGGAAACTGAAAATTCAGGACCAGGATCTGAGAGAATGAGTCTGACCAGAGACATTAAACTGGTGGTTGTGTTACGGTAAAATGTTTTAATTTCCTACAATGTTAAAATGTATAGCTAGACATAAATAGAGTATGATTTCAAATTCTACTACCAGTGTAACCTTCAATATATTGCTTAGGTCTCAATGAGAAAGACCACATTTATTTCATAGCTTTGTTCTAAATTTAATTTATTTACATAATTACAACAATATTAATCAATATATAATTTATATAATGTAATAACAACAGTAATTTATATAAATTTCTTAGTATAGAGAAGGTAATTAGATGTACTAATAACAAAAACAATTATAACTTTTGAGATTAAATGATTTAAACACTTGATAACACCAAGAGGAGCTACCATCTGAAAGCATGAACACTCACTGTGTAACTGTGTCAACCCTGTTCTACACATTTTACATGAATTTTCTCCTCTAATCTTCAAAAACCTTTGGGACCTACTTTTACTCTCCTCCATCATTTTTATAAATCAGTAAGGTGAACTGACTTTATAGAGAGGGAATGAGACACGTGGGCAGTGTCTCATCTCAAAAAAGAATATTTTTTGGTTGCTCGACAGGAACAATGAGAGAAGTGGGGGAACCCAAAGACGGAACAATGCAGTGCCAAAAATGGTTGAACAAATACAATTTCACAGAAGTCAAAACAAGAAAGAGTTAAAAATTATAAACCACATGAATTTTCTTGCAGGATAATCAAATTATAACATTATTTTATAATGAGATTTCTGAAATGTTTTCTTTTCACGTAGATGCCAAGCACTTGAATTATTGAGAGACTTGTACATTGTGACAGCATTTTAATGGGCTTTCTATATACATTACAATTGAATCTAAATTTCCTTCACTCAGCTTTTGCTGAAACAAGCTATGGAGTTAATCATAAAATGACTCTACTGAGAAGAGAGTGAATTTTGCATAGTGTACAATAAGTCTGAAAACATGGAGATAAAATCATAAATGAAACATTGACCCTAAATCCTACTTGATGTTAAAATCATGACAGGGCTTGAAAAATAAAAATATGTCATTAGTCATGGTTAATCTATGAAACCACTGCAAACACAATCCTGTACTGAGATCCCATTAGTCTGTTGTAAATCAGCAAATTTCATACACAACAATTCACCTGAAATTTAATGTTATATACAGTATGCCTTACAATCTAATGTTTAAGAATTAAATGTAAACATAGAATTTATCTAAAATAAATATCACTGATTGCCTCAGGGGTCTGCATCACTGATTATAAGTTAAATGCTTTGAGGATCACTATTCCTAAAACGACTTCTGCTACTATCCTATAGGTATTTCTAACTAGTCGGTTAAATGCTGAAGTAACAGTTGACAATGATCCTTGGGAAATGTTTGGATGTAATATAAATATTAATAAGAAATATTTATCTTTCAGAATTCTAGAACCTCTGTTTTTATATTAAACTACATAAAATCACAATGTAGCTGAAAAATTCAATAGATATTATGGAGATTTGTTCCTAAATTGTATTTTAGGAAACATTAGTTCTATACAATATTAATGTATTTGTGGGACAAAGATATTGGGGGAATATTGAAGTAAATATCTGTAAAGAGATTTTTTGGGCCTTTTAAAAGGACACTGAATTTTTGGGGCGCCTGGGTGGCTCAGTCGTTAAGCGTCTGCCTTCGGCTCAGGTCATGATCCCAGGGTCCTGGGATCCAGCCCCACATCGGGCTCCCTGCTCGGCAGGAAGCCTGCTTCTCCCGCTACCATTCCCTCTGCTTGTGTTCCCTCTCTCGCTGTGTTTCTCTCTGTCAAATAAATAAAATCTTTAAAAAAAAAAAAAAGGACACTGAATTTTCAAGAGAGGATCACATAGACATATCTTTCTCCGTTTTCTTTCTCTGATCACGGAGCCAGGTACAAGTACTTGTCCAAGTACTCTGAAGGGAAGGCTAAGAGCTGAGCTATGGGACCAAACTGGGGATAAAACCCAGCTCTGCCATTTTTTAGGTGTGTGACTCCGTGTGAACTGCTTAACTTCTTTGCGTCTCAATTTTCCTATCTGAAAGTAAGAAAAACATACATAAAAAGGGGGTGCCTGGGTGGCTCAGTGGGTTAAAGCCTCTGCCTTCGGCTCAGGTCATGATCTCAGGGTCCTGGGATGGAGCCCCACATCGGGTCTCTGCTCAGCAGGGAGCCTGCTTCCCCCTCTCTCTCTGCCTGCCTCTCTGCCTACTTGTGATCTCTCTCCTCTGTGTCAAATAAATAAAATCTTAAAAAAAATAAAATAAAACAAAATGATCTCCTGTGGTTCTAATGAAGACTACACATTGATATTTTGAGCATTTTAAGAACTATTTAGCCCACAGGAGGCTCTCATTAATAATTCACTGTTGTTACAATGTGTTGTGAATTGAATGCTTGTAATTTCCTTACCCCAAATTCACATGTGGAAACTCTAATCCAATGTCATTGATTTATGGAGGTGAGGCCTTTGAGAGGTAATTAGGTCATGAGAGTGGAGTCCTCATGAATGAGAGTAGTCCCCTTATAAAAAGATCCTACACCCTTCCCCCGCCCTCCCATACATGGCTATGGCGAGAAGGTAGCTGTCTGTAAAGGAAGAGGGGCACTCACCAGATATTGGATCTGCTGGCATTTTGATCTTGAACTTCCCACCCTCAAAACTGTGAGAAATATGTTTGTTATTTGAGCCTTCCAGTCTTGGTATTTTTGTGATAGCAGCCCAAACCAAGACATTATGATTCCTCAGAACATCACTGAGGAGTGGTGTACCAAAGGGAAATTCTGTTTTAGCATATAACACTACTATGCTATTCTACATTTTCAGTGAGATAGCCCAACCTTTGTTATTCTTCATTCTACTCATGATGGATACTCTAGCAGGTATTTTATTGAGTAAACATATATGTGGATGTTTAGGTGTAAGGGAATAATTTCATCCAAACAAGATACCAAATCTCACCAAAAATGATTCTGTTTTATAAGCAATAGGTGTCAGTAGAAAAGTTTTTCTCAGGTCAGTGATGCTGTTCAAATGAGTCATGGACTCTATCAGGCCTTTTGACAGGATTAAGGGAATGAAGCTATAGGATTATGGAAGATTCTTTAGAATCACATAAGATTACTCTAAGGTCATATTTAATAAATATGCTAAACTGTGAACAATTAAAAGATTTCTACTTAATAAATATTACTAGAGACGGCATGTTCTAGTGGTGCGAGAATATGGTCCTCAGAATCAGTCACTTATGCAGTGATCATGAGGAAGTTGTTTAATTTCTTTGAATCCTAATTTTCATTTTGAGATTATTATGAGAATGGCCAGTTGGTTTTTATCCCCAGTGGATCTGCAATATTTTGTGAGTTATATACTGGTACATTGTGGAGTACCATTTTACTTTTCAGAAATAGAACACCTCTAGAAACTGAAATTTTTAGCTTTTGTATTTCATAAATATGACCTCCTTAAAAATCACTGCTAGAGAGTATAAAGGAGGTAATGTATGCTAATTATACATGATAAGATCATGATTATTTTATTCTTTTATATGAGGAATTGGGAATTAAAGAAAAAGTTTTCGGCAAGATCTCCGACCTTTACAGAACTAAAAAGGAAAGAAAGTTCAAGTTCCTCTCTTTTTGTATGTTAGGTAAATAGAAAATACAAATTTTATTTAAAGAACCTAGTCAATAAAGAAATTTCTCTGTGTAATGAAGAATTAATGAAGGTGTGCAAAGAAAAAAGCAGATCAGCAAGTGATTGAGTGAGGAAGAAGAGAGAGGAATAAAGAAAGAACAAATGACAGTGAAAGACAAAAGAGAAGGAAAGAAGGTGAAAGTTTGGGAAAGTGAAAGATGGGTGAATACATAAGAATGCACAAAGATGAGTAGAAGGAAGATAGGAAAGAGAGAGAGGAGGTAGAGAAGGATAACAATCATGAAACTGGAGAGAAAATTGGCATATATGACAGAATTTCCCTTTGGTACACAACTCCTATGTGATTCTCGGAGGAATCATAGTGTCTTAGTTCAGAGTATGGACAATATCATGTGAGATATACGGATAATTTCAGCTGATAGTTATTTGCATATGCCTAGAAAATAGTATGTTGTCTCTTCTCATTGATGGCATATCAACCTGGAGATAAAGATAATATCTAATTATGTAAATATTTATACCCCAGGTATAAAAATAGTCATCTCATTATGTATCATTCTCTATACAGCAAAATATTTGTCTAGAATTTTAACGCCATGAATACAAACAACCATTTATGGTACTATTTTATTTTGTTACTCTGGTAATTTAATTGTTCTAAAACAAGATCTATTTGTTACTTATAGTCATCCTAATACAAATGCCTCTTTATTCTTATAAATTAGTAAGATGCTCAAATAAATTAAGTCAATTTTGTTATCCAATTAGGATTATTAAAAGTGCTTTTCTAAATACGAGTCATATTATATCACATTAATACCTAAAATATGAATGGTTTCAACATTGTTGAAAGATTAATATAAGCAGCACATAACTTAGTATATTTCTTAGTAACCTTTTTCTATATATAGTTTTAGAAGATTGATGAATCTCATTGTTATTGGTTTTGCTACAAATGCTTCACATACTTATTGAATAATAGTTTTGTTAAATGTATTTTTAAAACACCATTTCCAACTTTTATAGATACTTAATTTGTGCTGAGCACAGAACATACGTAAAAATTAAATGTGAAGGACTCCTGTGTGTGTGTGTGTGTGTGTGTGTGTGTGTGTGTGTGTGTGTGTTTACTTTCAGATGAAAGGGTCTTGGATCAAAATTATTTTTAAATTTTCAAATACTCTGATCTAATTTGCAATACGAATCTTACATAATACATTATTTACTAGTCAAGGAATTATCCCTCTTTCTTTGAAGGCCTTCTAAAATTCCAGTATTTTAAGCTAATGAGAACTATTCTAGGGTTCCTGGGTGGCTAAGTGGATTAAAGCCTCTGCCTTCAGCTCAGGTCATGATCTCAGGGTCCTGGGATCAAGCCCCGCAGTGGGATCTCTGCTCAACAGGGAGCCTGCTTCCCCCTCTCTCTTTGTCTGCCTCTCTGCCTACTTGTGCTTTCTGTCAAATAAATAAATAAAATCTTTTTTATTTTATTTTTTTTAATAAAATCTTTTTTTAAAAAAAAGAACTATTCCAAAACTGAAGAACCTCTGCCTAGTAATTACAACAACCTCTGCTATATGATTTTTACATCTACTGATAGTTGTCTTTTTATCTGTCTACCTATTATTTTTGCTAGTAATATTTGGTTTTCCAAGAAAACTCTAACTTCCATATATGCTAAATTTTTTTTTACACCTTCAGTAATTACTCTTTTCCTCATGCACTTAAGGCTTCATAAAACCTGTATTTATTGATGAAAGGTAAAAAAAATGCATATACTTAAGTAAAGAAAAATGTATAGTAAAATTTAACCATTCTTTTTTTTTTTTAATTTTATTTATTTACTTGACAGAGAGAGAGAGAGAGAGAGATCACAAGTAGTCAGAGAGGCAGGTGGGGGGGGGACAGGCTCCCTGCTGAGCAAAGAGCCAGATGCACAGTTGATCCTAGGACCCTGAGATCATGATTTGAGCCAAAGGCAGAGGCTTTAACCTACTGAGCCACCCAGGCGCCCCTAATTTAACCATTCTAAATAACTATGCTATAGTACATATATGTTCATTTGTTTAGTGCAATAAAATATACTATTAACCTTACTTTTCTATATTTTAATTTAGAATACATTATATACATTTATATATTTATATAAATACATTCATATATTTTTATATATTTATATACATAAGTACATTTAATATATAATACATTATTTCATAGTAATGTGTTTATCTAACAATAATTACTAACTTGATAATGTTTTTGGTAAAAAAATTTTCTTTGCGTTTCATTATAAGAACTGAAAGACTAGAATTTTTCAGTATTCATGGAGAGTTAAAATGTGCACTGGAAATAAGCTTTCTTTGTCAAATAACTTACTCAGCAAACAACAGGTAATTCATTCTCTGAGTTGATTCCTTTTATTTTATGCAATGATAGTCAAGATACTTCCCTGAAATTTTATTTTGTATAACTAACATAAAGAGGGTTTACAGTTTCTCAAAATTAACCTTCAGTTTCCAGTTTTTATCATCTATCTGTCTCTCTCTGTGAATTTCAAGCATTCCAAAATGAGTATGACCTTTTCAGCAAAAATACGTCAATCAGATACACTGTAATTTATTTTCAAGTCATTGCATCAGACGAAAGGAAATTTTGAACTAGAAAAGGAAATAAAAAATTGGTTTTGATAATTTTAAAATACATCTTAACTGTGGCAATCTCCTTTCAAATTTAAGTACAAATATCATATTCTAATAAAGCCGGCATGATAAATCTATGATTTAATCATACTTTTCAATAATAGTAACTTAGAAGAAATTTAGTTCACATCTTCTGAGTCAATTCTTTTTCAAAATGTTGGTCATAATGCAAAAAACTAGAGTCCTTTAGTACTTTTTAAAACTTATAGAGCATTTTTCTCTAAAGGCCACTGAAGTAAAGTGCTGGAGTCTAATCTTTTACTCTATTATGGGATGTTTTTAAAGTGGAAAATACTTATCTCCTGATGCTTGCCAAAAGTTTTCCTCAATAACACAGAGGAACAAACCATTTACAAAAATTTACCAGAATTTTCCTTTTACATTGCCTACTATTTAGAGTAGTATCAACTGGTATATATTTTTTTATAACTTAGCAATAAGATTACAGAGTATTATTGGAAGCTAAAGACTACAGGAAGTGATTTAAGTAATAATTACAGTATATATAGAGTTTAATACTATTTACACACATACACACACTCACATTTCAACTGAAAAATAGGTCTTTGAGACACATAACAAATAGCTGTTTATTTTATTTTTTTAAATTTGTTTAAAGTAGGGGCACCTGAGTGGCTCAGTGGGTTAAAGCCTCTGCCTTTGGCTCAGGTCATGATCTCAAGGTCCTGGGATCGAGCCCCTCATCGGGCTCTCTGCTCAGCAGGGAGCCTGCTTCCCCCTCTCTCTCTGCCTGCCTCTCTGCCTACTTGTGATCTCTCTCCCTCTATTAAACAAATAAATAAAATCCTTAAAAAAAAATCGTTTAAATTTGTTTAAAGTCTTTTAAGTTTTTATTTAAACTCCAATTAATTAACATACAGTGAGTGTAGTATTAGTTTCAGGTCTACAATATAGTGATTCAACACTTCCATACAACATCCAGTAGTCATCAAAAATGCCCTCCTTAATCCCCATCACTTATTCCCCCATCCCTCCACCCATCTCCCCTCTGATAACCATGAGTTTGTTCTCTGTAGTTAAAAGTTTGTTTCTTGGTTTGCCTCTCTCTTTTTTTGTTCCTTTGCTTATTTTTTTTTGTTTCTTATTTGTCACATCTGAGTGAAATCATATGGTATTTGTCTTTCTTTGACTGATTTATTTCACTTAGCCTGATACTCTTTAGATCCATCCACATTGTTGCAAATGGCAAGACTTCATTCTTTTTTATGGTTGAGTAATATTCCTCTGTGTGTGTGTGTGTGTGTGTGTGTGTGTGTGTGTGTGTGTGTGACTTCTTTATCCATTCATCACCAGATGGACACTTGGGCTGTTCCCATAATTTGGCTATTATAGATAATGCTGTTATAAGCATTGCAGTACATGTATCCCTTTGAATTAGTATTTGTGTATTCTTTGGGTAAATACCTAGTAGTGCAATTGGTGGATCTATTTTTAACTTCTTGAGGAACCTCCATACTATTTTACACAGTGGCTGTACCAGTTTGCATTCCCACCAACAGTACTAAAGATTTCCTCTTTCTCCACATTCTTGCTAATTCCTGTTGTTTCTTGTGTTGTTGATTTTAGCTATTTTGATAGGTGTGAGGTGATATCTCATTGCAGTTTCCATTTGCATTTCCCTGATGATCAGTGGTATTAAGAATCTTTTCATGTGGGACGCCTGGGTGGCTCAGTTGGTTAAGCCACTTCCCTCGGCTCAGGTCATGATCTCAGGGTCCTGGGATCCAGTCCCACATTGGGCTCTCTGTTCGGCGGGGAGCCTGCTTCTCTCTCTGCCTCTGCCTCTGCCTCTCTGCCTGCTTCTGCTCTCTCTCTCTGACATAAAAAAAAAATAATAAAATCTTTAAAAAAAAAAAAGATCTGTTGATCAGGTCTGTTGATCTTCTAGAGTCTTCTTTGGAGAAATGTCTGTTCATGTCTTCTGCCCATTTTTTAATTGGATTATTTGATTTTTAGGTCTTAAATTTTATAAGTTCTTAGATACTAACTCTTTATTAGCTATGCCATTTGCAAATATCTTCTCCTATTCTGTAGGTTGCCTTTTGATTTTGTTGATGTTCATTTTGTTGATTTAAGCTTTTTATTTTGATAAAGTTCTAATAGTTCATTTTTGCTTTTGTCTCCCTTGCCTGAGTAGACATACCTAGAAAGAAGAGGCTAAGGCCAATATCAAAGAGGTTACTGCCTGTGTTCATTACCAAGCCCACTTCTTTTTCTTCCTAGATTCATGGTTGTGTGCATTTTTCAGTGTTTCCTATAGTGTGGTGTGGTTGAATGACAGATTTAGGCAATGGATAATGAGCAGAAGTGATATATGGTGATTCCAGAGCCCTGGACCTGTAAGTGATCCCTGTTGCTCATTTCCTTTGAAGACAAATGTTGAAGATGAAGCCATAAAATGGAAGAATCTTGAGTCCCTGAATTATCACTTGGAGAACTACTTGTCCTTTAGAAACATGTTTTGTTTTTTACATCATATTTGAGCCATCACAATATTTTTATTTGTTATAGCACTCTAGCACTCAGTAATTAATACAATATTTCAATTATTCTTAATTATTAGATTCAAAGGTTGATTTATAAAACAAAAGCTTTGCAAATAGAAAATGTATATATTTGTAAATATTTTTCAATAATGATATTTGATTAAAAACACGCTTAATTAAAGGGCAATGAAGATTTGATAGACTCTTTTGGGCCATATTAAGATTCTTTTTTTTAATGTTTCATTTTGGAGGATTTTTTTAATTACAGAAAAGTCATTTAGAAAAGTTATCTCACAATTTTAGAATCTGATTTCTTCCATTAGATTAAAAATTATCTGAGTGTGGAGTCATATATCATTAATTTTTGGAGGCCAGAGTTTACTTATATTTAGCAAATGATAGATGTTCAATACATTTTTATTGAATGATTGAATAAATCTATGGGTTTTTGTATCTCATTTTATGTTAGTCATTATATTAATCATATATCATTATTACAACACGTTTGTTAGTTTTTACAACCCCTTATAAATGTGATATACGTGCAAATAGGAAGGGAAATCAATAGAGAGGAGAGACGAATATTTTGATTTCTCCTGACTATGGACAGGCCCAATTCCAGTACAAAGATATGTCAAAGACTGTGGTAGTAAAAGTAAAATATGAAGCCCTGTCCTTCAATAGGCCTCAGGTGAAGAATGAAGTACTGAGAAGAATGAAGTTTTAGAGCAATGCACTTTGTAGGTGTTGATGGTGGTGAATCTGGAATACTTGAGAAATAAATTAGCTTCAAAGAGGGAAAATCGAACAGAGTTAAAAGAGCTTTAGTTACATTAGACACGATGAGAGGGAAGCCAAGTGGATGCTACCTCTAGGAGTAGAGACTTTCTGTATTTTAGATGAATTATTTCTTTGAGGATAAAACTTCTGGGTAGTATATTAATGAAAAAAATCCGTGTAACATATGTATCCATTATATAAATAATATTTTAACATATTACATAAATATTTGCTTAGGACTGTATATTTATATGTATTCTGCTATTTAAGAGCAAAAGCTCCTTAAAATATTAATTTTAATTAGATAGTAAACACAGGAAAATATTAAAATTTTCCATTTAGTAGGTGAGAGCTGAAGTATAAAAGAATCAAATAAACATTTTCAGAATTGTCAGTGAATAGAAAGAATTCTGCCTAAACAATAGCAAATCAAAGGACAAACCAAGATAGAACAAGATTTTTTAAGCAGAAGATCAACACAAATCACATTATGATGAATGTATACAATTAACTATGATAGTATGCAATTCAAATTTACACCAATTTTTCTTCAAAATTATCTTGTTTTAAGCATTTTTTATGAATGAAAAATGATTTCCAGTTTTGTTTTGAGCCATCAAATAACAAACACCTTGTAAATGAGAAGGAAACAAGAATTCATTTGGCTACTGTGCCAGGGGGGGGAACCCTAACAGCAGGTGATTACAATAAAAACCACCTTGTTGTTATATAGTTAACATCTGTGCTTTCTAAATGGTAAAGTAAATGAACATAATGGATATAGTTTTGGATTCACATTTTGCCACCTGCCTTTACACAAGTGTATGCAGATTGAGTTCAAACCACACAGCCAAAATCTCAGATACATCCTGCCAATTTTCCTTAAATGATTGTATGCAACAATGACAAAGAACAAACACATTTTGCAATTTTGTTCACGAGGAAAGAGCAATAATTAAGTTTATAACAGTGAAAGGTTAGAATTTTTGAGCATTTTTTGAGATCCATAAAGACTAGAAAGCAAAGATCCAGTAGAATTCCAAAATTATCCTATTGTTTTAATGGTTTTAAAAATATATATGATATAAATACAACTGATTAAATAAAGAACAAATATCTATGAAATTTTTGGCTGATGTAATAGCATTCACTGAGATTTAACTTAGGAAAAAATATTTGGTACTGTGCAAGCATGATTCTTTGTATGGTTACTTAAGGTCCTCAATTATAGTATAGAGAACAACTGGCCAATTATTTTCAGACACTTTTTTTTTTTTTTGCCCTTTTGAAACCTAGCAAACTCAAAGATGTGCACTTTGAAAATAAATGAATGTGCTGCCAATTAATTCCAGATATTTTGCTCTCTGTTATGATATACTTTCCTAGTTCTTAAGAGGATAGTAAGAATTAAAAGTTAAGATATATATAATTGAATTTTTTTAAAAAAATTGAATATCTATTGTTTTTGTTGAAAACATTTAACTTGACCGTGCTTGCTTTACCCTTCTTAAACTAAAAAGTGGGTAAAACATTTGATTATGAGTGAAGAGAATCCTAGCCTCTCTGTTTCTTTGTTTTGTAGTCTAGAGTAGGTCTTAAAATCTTTGGTCTTAAGATTCTTTGTCTATAAAGTGAAAGCATTTGTATCAGTAGTGTTAAACTCAAGCTGCTCTTGTATGTTTCAAAAACATAAAATTAAATGAAAAGTGTCTCTTTGACAATGTTTGGGAAACAGTCACTGTATAGTCTCTCAACAGAGACACCCTGACACAGAATATAAGACTTCAAAAAATCTTGAAGAAAAACCTAAATGGGGGCGCCTGGGTGGCGCAGTCGTTAAGTGCCTGCCTTCGGCCAAGGTCATGATCCCGGAGTCCTGGGATCGAGCCCCGCATCGGGCTCCTTGCTCGGCAGGAAGCCTGCTTCTCCCGCTACCATTCCCTCTGCTTGTGTTCCCTCTCTCGCTGTGTTTCTCGCTGTCAAATAAATAAAATCTTTAAAAAAAAAAAAAAAAAAAAAAAAAAACCTAAATGAATAAATGAATGAGCGAATGAATCAATAAATAAATCAATCATTTCCTCAAATTATTTGACCAGAGTTATGTCCAAAAGTTGGAATGGGGGTAATAAGGTTAGAAAACATTAAAATATCTCCAACCCTTACGATGAGGCATTGTTATTTTGAGGGGAAAAGTGATATCAGGTAACATATGAGTCCTTTTTGGTAATAAATTGCTATGATGCTAAGCGTATTTGAAAATAACAATTTGTACACGTTCTCCAAAAGTTGAAATGTGACTTGCATGACATAACATTAAGAAACATTTGGCACTTTTGGTCATTCCCAAATATCTATCAGTGGACATAATGTAAATTCTTATTTGGACATTTAAATGCAATTTTCCCCCTTTGAAACATACCTCATGTTATGCATCTGATAAGACAAGCAAGCACCATCTGCTTAGTTTTTAAATTGACATTTTCATCACCTGAGTGTGTTCTTTTGTGTCATTTTCAGGAGGAAATAATACAAAATTTGAAAATAAAATGCAAAGTTTTAAATTTCTAGGATTACTCTATTATTAGGAAGTACATATAACATATAAAAACATTAAAATATGATTCCAAAACATTATATTTGAGATCAAAAAATAGAGTTAAAATTCTCATATATTCAAATTCAATATAATATTTTATTCTTTTTTTACAATATTTTATTTATTTGACAGTGACAGAGACAGCAAGAGAGGGAACACAAGCAGGGGGAGTGGGAGAGGGAGAAGTAGGCTTCCCGATGCGTGGCTCAGTTCCAGGACCCTGGGATCATGACCCGAGCTGAAGGCAGAGGCTTAATGACTGAGCCACCCAGGCGCCCTTAGTATTTTATTCTAATGTGCATTTTCACTTTGAAAAACAAAAGCTGTTTAGGAATATCTCTTTAAGTAGTGTCATTCATTAACTTCTATTGTGTCTGTAATATATATATTTATGAATAGCATATTAATAGATATATAATGCCATTCTAAAAAATACTCTTAGGGTTTTAGAGACAATTTGCTGAAAAGTATTTTTTAAAAAACTAGTAATGACTTGTGACTTTATTGACATATTAAGTGATTGGATAACAATAAGACATATCACCGTATTAAGACTATTACGTTCAACAGTTTCTTAATGTTTCCTTCTTAGTATGTGCCAAAAGCAGGTAATATAGAAAGGAAAGATGCCTGTTAGTAAGGCTGGTGGAAATTCCCACATAGAAACAAACCCATACAAACACCAACATAGAATTATGACAATTTTAAGCATGGTATACATTTGTAAGTCTTGATGACTCTTTAGGTGAGGGGATGACTAAACTTTACCCTGGTAAAGACAAAGGAAGAATTTATAGACAATATGAGAACTGAACTAAATGAATGAACTGTAACATAGGACAGTGTATTGGTGTATTTTATGAGGAGAGAGTGTCATACCAGAGAGCCAGAAGACAAGTAGAATTGCTTGAAATTGATAAGGAGTAAGATGAATTCCTACACCTGCATATAGTGTAGGTAGAAGCTGCTGCTAGAGTGGATAATGAGAGTTCATGGAGAGTCTTAATATACTTCTTTAAGAAGTTTGGAGGCGATTTTAAAATGGCATTGCATTGCATATGGCATTATAAGGCTATTTTATAAGCAAATTTGGACATTAAAAAAGTCCTCCAGAAGCAGTGTTGAGAATAGGCTGTTCAGGAGGAATATTTGAGATACTATAAAATTTTGTCTTTTTTAGAAACATTTTTCAAGTATTAAAATAAAGGGTGAGACTGGACATGTAAAAAAAGAAGATACAATGATGATATGTTTAAGGGTCAGAAAGAATTTTTTTAACAAATTTGGAATATTTTCTTATTTCCTGACTTCAATAATCGAATAGATATTGATTCCATTTTTTGAGATACCAAAAAAAAAATGAAAAAAGAGAAAAAGGAGGAGAAGAGACAGTTTTTGGGAAATGGTACTGAGTCGGTTGTGGATTTCCTAAGGTTAAGACAAATCTATGTGACCTCCAACTGCAGGTGCTAACTACGTAGCTGGACCTATAAACCTGGAAGCTCAGGACAAATTTTCAAAAAGAGTTAATTAAAATGTAAATGTAGCTGAAATCATGGAGAAAATTATTATTTATTTGAAGATAGGGCACAAAATGAGTAGAAAATTCTTTGGATCTCAGCAAAAGTGATGTTGAGGTCATCCAAATAGAGAATAAATCGTGGAAAGGAAGAGCACTAAGTAAGGTACCCGAGAAAGACCCTTTCGTAAGACCAAAGGAAAAGAAATAAGAGCCCATGAAAGAGAATAAGATGTAGTGAAAGAAACATTGAATGAAATATGGAATATAATACCATTGAGAATATCTAGATATATGGAGTGCTAGGAATTTCAAATGCTATAAAAAGTTGAATCAATCCAATTCTGAAAAATGCCTGGTTTATAGCATAAAATAAAATAAAAATAAAATAAAAATGTCTTTGATATTAGGGAAGGATGTTTCAGTGGATTTGGGGAGCAGATGGCATTGCATTAGTTTTAGGTGAAGAGACAGCCAGGAATAGAAATAATGAAATTAGACAAGATATTTTAAACTAGACAAAGCCTTTTCATATCATTAGTCAATTAAAAAGATCACACTATTTAATCTATGAGGTCCTACTTTTGTACATCTATGATTCATGAAGAAAAGACTTCAATTACACAACAAACCTTAATATTTGAAATACCATATTGAAAAACAAAAATATTTTATAGTAGTTAACTTTTACTGCAAGCTATGAATATGGTTAAAATGGCATTCCATGGTCAATGAAATGGATACATTTTCTCCACTATGTATTTAATGCCCTTTTATCTACACGTAGAAGCAATGCTGACCCACCTCAAATTATGAATACCTCTTCCACTATAAAATGCATATGTTAATGAATTTAGGGTCAATAAAATAAATACTAATATCTCATTATAGAAGTCACAGAATGTTAACTATTTTACTTGATGACTTTATCTGCTTAAAGGAATTCCTTCCCTTTATTTCGTGATTTTAATATTATTATATGTTATTTTTTATTTTAGAAAGCAAGGGTGGATTGAATAAAATATATCCAGGATTCATGCACACACACACACACACACACACACCAATAATTCAGGAAAAAATTCAAACTAAAAGGAAAGCAAAATAAGCAAGTAAACAGACAAAAAGCTAAAATAATACCACCTTCTGGGTATTACCAAAAAATGATAAAGATAGAAAACTACATATGTTTATGTGTTTGTCTATTACTCCATGTATAAAAAAATTTAATTTTTAGTGAATATTTTATATCTAAATTTCATCCATCTAAGAGAAGATTATTAAGAAATGACATTGGTGAATGTTATCATCTTTCCTCAGAACTGGTTACTTATATCAAACAATAATATCACTAAGTGCCTAGAAATGAATGCAAATATGAAATAAAAGGTAAAATATTCTTTCTAAAATAAATTTCAGATTACTTGGAGTAATTAAACATCTGTCCATGAAAATTTAACTAGAAATACAAATAAGGAATTTAAAATGTCAGAAAAGTAGAATAGATTTTGAGTGATGCAGAGATGTCACGTAAATGCTACTATAAAAACTGGGAAGTATTATGAACTTAATGAGTGGTAATTTAGGTCTGGATTGGAATGGATGTGAACAATGTAATAAAGACAGCATTGTCTCAGAATACAATACAGCTAATCATTACTGGTCACTCAGAAAATGATGTTATTTCTTCAGGGATGTCATCATGTGGTCCTGTGCTACATGTGATTGTAATCCATGTTTTCCAATGACTACCCTGTGTGATCAGGGGTCCAGGCGAAATCCTAGATACCAAGAGACTTGTCTTGGCACACTTGAAGTGGATGCAAACTTGTGTTTCCAACTCTCTTTCCTTCTCTATATAAGTATACATTATAGAGTCACAATGGCCTTCAAGTGGTTTTATTTGCTCATTCTTTTGCAATTGTGCACATTTCAAACTCCAAAAGAAAAATTAAAGAATATAAATAAAATAAATTCTCATGTTAGGAAATGTACGACGCCACATAAAGATTGCACCTTGAAGCATAGTGTCATGTTATTACTGATTACATGAATGAAACACACAAATTTAATGATTTTACTTTATTACATTGTTTATAATTTGAAATATATTTATATAGTAATTTTAGTTAATATTTTATTAAACACTACATTTATTAAATATTTATCAATTAGGTGTTTCCTATATATATTTATTATTAAGTTATTATTAATGTCTGTAAATATGTTAAACATGTTTTTAAATATTAGAATATTAATATTTATTATTTTTCTATTTTACTTTATAATTACAATTTACTTATATTTAACATATACTTTATTACTATTGCGATTATGTACCTTGAAGTTTCAATTTTGGATTACTCATATTTTAAGAGAAAAACTTATTTTATAATAAAACACTTTCTCACAATATATTAAGTTGTTTGGCATTTTTGTGCTATTAAAATTTTCAAAAGCCTTAACAAAATTATGTTACAAATTTATAAGTGGTTATTTTCATTCTTCTGTTAACACAAAAACAGTAAAGATTGTAAGACTGGTGCTAGTTCTTTGGGGAGTCTGGGAGAAGGTGGGATGTTGGACACAATGATCAACTCTTTCCTTCCCAGGGGGAAGATGAGAGCTGGAACTTTTTTTTTGTCTGTTCACTCTGCACTCAGGGCAGGGATTAGGGTGGGTGGCTGGGCTCTTGTTAGGGAGTGAGGATGAATTTATAGTCTCTCCCAGCCCATGCTACTCTTAGGGCTAGATTGTGTTGGGACTATCGGAGCTCCAAGACTAGCAAGAAAAGTGACACAGTCAACTCTTTCTCTCCCCAGCGAGAATCTAAAAACTAGGATTTTTCATCTGCTTGCTCTGTGCTGAATAGAGTATGCATGGCTTCTGCCACCCCAAGATACTGTCCTCATTCTCTACAAGGGACTAGATTCCATCAGAACTACAAGAGGGTAAGATAGAAGCCAGTTGTGTTAGGAGACCATAAGGAAAGTTTGTGGGTGCCAAACAAGTGAACTGGATCTCCTTCTTCCTCTGGGAGGATCTGGGAGCTAGGGCTTCTCTTCCTGATTATGTGTTGCTGCACAAGGACAGCATCTCCTTGTGAATCTCCCTACCTTTTTTGGTTAGTCTGGTTTCACATTTACCCAGTGTCCAGGAGCCATTCAATTTCAATTCTGGATTTCTCACAAAGGAAATTTATATATGAATGGTTGTTGAATCAGTGTTTTAGTGGGGGAAAGGGAATCCAGAGCTTTCCTACTCTGTGTTGAATAACTTTATTTTCATTGATAATTACAGTAGACTTGAGTTGAATAAATACAAAAATGTTTAGAATAATAAGTTAGCATTTATGTTGGAAGATATAAGGCTTATGTAGAAGACAAATGCCTTCTACTTTTTTTTACTTAGTTTTTTTTCCACTTGCATATTTGCAACAAACACTTTTTTTCAGTAACAATGAAGGTATAGAAAGAAAATAAAAAGAGTTCTTGAGTCAATAAAGGAAAAAGAAAAGAGAAAAATTGAGCAAAGGAGTAAAACTTCTAGAGAATAGGAGTGAGAGAAAGTTAATTAAAAAAGAGGAGAGAAAGAGAAGTAAAAATGAATTATAGCATTTAATCATTTTCAGAAAATAAAATGAAGTCAGAAGAATAAAAATATAATTAATAGAAAGAAATTTGAATTTCCTAAAAATATGTAGATATGTACTATTCTTATGTTTAAAAGGAGGGCGCTTCTTGGCTCTTCAGCTTCTACTGCACAAAAATCTCATTTTTGATCCATAACTTCTTTTGTTTGTATTTTTTTACACCAAGTTATACATAAAACTATAGATATGGGGAAAATCAGTCATTCTCAACTGGCTCTAATAGAGGGCAATATTCCTTTATCAAAGGGAACTTGGGAGTTTTTCTGAGTAATGGTAAAGAGTCTTCCTACACCCATTTAAAAATGTGTAACTATAATAAAAAAGAGGTCATATGGGAAAGATTCATCTTCTTTCAGGCTCAGGTTCAATAGAAAAGAAGCTGGAACCGCAGGGTTCTTTGCATGCAATCATCTCTAGCTTTGCAAACATATGGGGACATCACTGAACCAGATCCTCAGTTTTGTACAACCTCTTCATCATAATGCGGAAAGTACCTTGTTTATACTTTTTTTTTTAAGATTTTATTTATTTATTTGAGAGAAAGAGAGAGAGAGCAGGAGAGGGGAGAGGTCAGAGGGAGAATCAGACTCTCTGCCTAGCAGGGAGCCTGATGTGGGTGGGACTCCATCCCAGGCCTCCAGGACTGTGACCTGAGCCGAAGGCAGTTGCTTAATCAACTGAGCCACCCTGGCGCCTCCTTGTTTCTACTTCTACTGCTCATTCTTTCTTGCTTGAGCCAGCTCCTACCACATCAGAAGAGTCAACTGTTCGTAACAACAACCCATTGGTAGCTAAAAACTGGCCATGGTGGGAATATTTACACAACTGAAATCAGCAAAGGTTACAGATCAAGTTTTTTTCAACAAAGGTTACACATCAGGACTTTTTCTTTTTTCTCTCTCTCTTTCTCTTTCTGTCAAGCAAAGGATGTTCAGCATTTGCTGACACAGCATTACTTGCACTTTACCAGTCATAGCACTCTGAAATTTAAACCTCTTTCCAAATTATATTCCACCTTACACCATCATGTAGTCCTTGGCTTGTACAACCACTGTTATTATTCCAGCAACCAACATGAAATTTTCCTTGAATAACAGAAAGGAAAAGAGAAATCTTCCAACTCAAATCATTCAGAAATTAAATTTCTCAAAACTTTCTTCCTTACTTTGAAAATTTTTCCATATCCAACACCTTCCACCCCTACCACCTTTGTACTGATGATCGATGTATAACCAGTTCTCTACATTTATAAATTGTTGGTCAAGGGCAACTTTATAGGACAATTAGTGATCATAGAGCCATGAAATCTTTATTTTTTAATTGAAATTGATTTTGGAGATAATTGAAATTCACATGCACTTATAATAAATAATAAAGAGATCCCTGGTATACTTTGTCCAATTTCCCCTACTGATAACATTTTGCAAATTTATGATATAATACCACAACTAGTATATTATTAAAATCCACCTGTCTTATTCAGATTTTACTTGTTTTTTCTAAGATTTTATTTATTTATTTATTTGACAGAGAGAGAGATATATCACAAGTAGGCAGAGAGGCAGGCAGGTGTGGGGGGAGAAGCAGGCCCCCTGCAGAGCAAAGAGCCTGATGCGGGGCTTGATCCCAGGACGCTGAGATCATGACCTGAGCTGAAGGCAGAGGCTTTAACCCACTGAGCCACCCAGGTGCCCCAGATTTTACTTGTTTTTACCAGTTTTACTTATACTTACATATAATTGTGTGTGTGTGTGTGTGTAAGTACTATGCAATATTATCACTTGTGCAGGTTATGGATGCACTACACAGTCTAGGCAGGAAGAGATCCAATACTAAAAGGATCCCATGTGATACACTTTTATCACCACACCCAACACCCTTCACCTCCCCCCCACCACAAACCTACCCTCTGGCAAACAAAAACTGTCTTTTAGTTCTAAAATTTCATCATTTAAAACTGTTATGTAAATAAAAATGTTGCAGTATGTAAGGTTTAAGTTCTTTGTGTTTTTGTTGTTGTTGTTTTATCCCAGAGATTTATCCAGGTTTCTGTCTTCATTTTTATTGCTGAATGGTATTCCACGGTATGTATGGACCAGTTTGTTCCAATATTCACCTGTTGAAGGATGTCTGGGTCAGTTCCAGTTGTTGGTTATTACAAATAAAGCTTAAATATTTGTGTATAGACTTTGTGCAAGCATAAGCTTCATTTCTCTACAATAAATGAGCAATAGTGCAATTGCTGGGTTATATGGTATATTCCTTGGCTAAGGCTGTGGGAAGAAATACCACAGACCAGGTGGCTTAAACAACAGAAATTTATTTTCTCACATTTCTTGAGGCCGAAAGGCCACGATCAAGGTGCCAGCAGGATTGTTGTCTGATGAGAGCTCTGCACTTGTGTTGCAGATGGCTGTCTAATCACTGTGTGCTCATATGTATACGTGCACAGAGAGAGAAATGGTGTGCTCTCAGATGTCTCTTCCTACAAAAACACTAATCTTGTTGGACTGGGGTTCCATTGTTATGGCCTCATTTAAGATTAATCAAGTCTTTAGAGAACTCATCTCCAAATGTAATCATACTGGAGGTTAGGGTTTCTATATGTGAATTTGGGAAGGATAAAAACACAGTATGTCCACAATACACGGTTATTAGGCATTTTTTTATAAGAAACTGTCAAACTATTTTCTAGAATGGCTGTACCATTTTACATTCCATTCAACAATGTGTCAGTGATCGAAGTTTCTTGCATCCTCAACAGAATTAGTGCTGTCATTATTTTTTATTTTAGCCATTCTGATATGTCTGCAGTAATATCTCCTTGCAATTTTAATTTGCATATCCTTGATGACTAATGGTGCTGAACATCTTTTCACGTGTTTATTGGAATATATTTTTTTGTGAAATGTCTGTTCATATCTTTTGCTATCTTAAGATTTCATCGAATTGTTTATTCTTATTGTTGAATTTTGAGCATTCTTTGTATTTCTAAATGCTAGTCCTTTGTTGTATATGTAATTTGCAAATATATTCTGCCACTCTGTAACTTGTACTTTTTATCCTGGTCTCATGAACTTCCTTAAAGTAGGCTTTTATTAAATTTTTATAAAGTTACATTTATCACTTTTTTATTTCATGAGCCGTGATTTTGGTTTGTGTGGAAGAAATTTTTATCAAGTTCCAAGTCCTAAAGATTTTTGCCCATTTTTTTCCCTAAAAGTTTAATAGCTTTACATCTTAAATTTAGTTGTGAGGTTTAAGTTGATGTGTGTGTGTGTTTGGGGGGTAGCGTTTCTCTCTTTTGTTCTATTAGTGTATGTTTCTGTGGCTCTGCCATTGCAACCCAGTCTTAATATAAGCTAAGATCATTTTCCTAATTTATTCCTTTTATAAAGATTGTTTTAGCTATTATAAGTTCTGTTGCTTAAGAATCATAGTGTTCCTGGTTATGTGAAAAAACAAGATATTTAAATGTTTATAGAAGGAAAAAGAAAAAGTTTAAATTCAATGATATAATTCCATCTTAAGAAGCTGGAAAAAAGAAAAAAATAACTTAAGGTATGTAGAAAAAATAAACAATAATAATAAAAGTAAATATCAAAAAATAGAAATTATATAATAGAATTTAAGAGCCAAAAGTTATTTCTTTTGAAACATTAATGGAATGATTAAATTTCTGACAGAAATGACTGAAGAGAGAGAGCAGAGAGAGAAAAAGAGGGAGGGAGGGATAGAGAGAGTAAGGGAGAGAAAAAGAGAGAATGTTGTGTGCGTGAGAGAGAGAACTAATAACCAGTATTTAAGAATGAACAAGACCACTGGCTGAGAAAGGAGGCTTAATTAGAAAGAAGAATGAAAGGCTATTCTGGAGCAATGAGCATATTCTCTATCTTGATTGGACTGTTGGCTACATAGTATACACATTTGTCAAGGAACTAACCACTTAGGTTAGTCTATGTCATTGCGTCTAAATTTTACATCAATAATACAATTTTAAAAAGAAAACATAAGGGCAGGTGACATATGGACTTGCTTCAAGAGAGCATGCAAAGAGGAAAGCATGGAATAAAGGCTGGAATTTTGAATAACAGAAAACGAGGAACTTTTGAGTTTGGAATGTAATTCCAACAAAATTATGTTATTCCCAAACCTAAAGCTTAACAGAGTTTTAATATTGCTGATGATGTTGATAGTATTGTTCAATTATATTATTGATAGAATTCTCTTTTGTTAATGACTTAAAAGCATCTATTGTATTTAGCAGGTATTGGCTGAACTAAGGGAGAGTGAATCCAGTGTATTCTTGAGAGCACAAGGCAAATAGAGCATTAAGATGTGGCTGGGAAATGAAGAATAGGATAATAAACAAGTATTCATATTTTCAATATGCTTGATTAACTTGGAAAGGAGAGAAAAATGAAAAAAAAAAAAACCCTCCGGCTTTAAAAAAATTTGGAAAGGATTGTGTCAGATCTATATCTACATATCCAATGTAACTGCTATGTTCTGTCCAGAATTTGTGTGTCGATTGCTCGATGTGTAATAAAGTTGTCTTTGGATAAAAAAAAAACAGAACACCATAAATATATAAGATTTCCATTCTTAAGAGTAAATCTCAGTCATCTCAAACACTTTGTTAGGGAAAAGAAAGGTATTTTTAATAGATCGTTTTGGACATAGTGTATCATTAAGGGAATATATGACTGTTTAGTCACATTAATTAGGTGTAAAGTTGAAGTCAGACTTAAAAAAAGATAATAGACTTGAAACAGTAATTATTAAGTAGCATATTTTTATGTATTCCAGTTATCAAATAAAAAGAGAGATACGGGGCACCTGGGTGGCTCAGTGGGTTAAAGCCTCTGCCTTCGGCTCAGGTCATGATCTCAGGGTCTTGGGATCGAGCCCCACATCGGGCTCTCTGCTCAGCGGGGAGCCTGCTTCCCCCTCTCTCTCTGCCTGCGTCTCTGCCTATCTGTGATCTCTCTCTCTGTCAAATAAATAAATAAAATCTTTAAAAAAAAATTAAAAAAAAATAAAAAGAGAGATACATATTTTATTTTAGGTGAAGATATTTGTGTTTATTTTTGTTTTATAAGGACAATTATACTAGTGTTCATTTGTAGAAGACCACTTTTGAACTCCTAGCTCATTCTCCACAACTACAAATGAATGTATAAAAGGACAGATGTTTGAAATCATGTAAGCAAGTATGGAAGCTGACTTGGTGAAGTCACAGATATGGTTTAGGAAAGAGCCTGTAGTGTTCACAATGCAAACAGCTGTCCTGATTACACACAGGAAGATTCACAGACTGCACCTTCAAAATACAATAATCACCATCACATTTCAGTTCACATTTAGCCACCTGTTTTTGATTACTTGGTACCAGCTGTCAATTTGCAGCTATTTATATTGATGTCACAAGGTGTCCTCATTCTGCTAGAGTCCTACAGTTGATGCCATGCAAAAGCCCCTTTGTGTTTTCCCTGAAGCTCACTGTGAAGAAACCCTCACATCCCTTGGCGCCAATGTGCACTCAAATGTGAACAGACATGCAGCCCAGCTGGGAGCCGATCTTTAGGCCCATTGAGTGGATGCCAAAGTCTTATCAGCGTCAAAAACAGTTACTGAAGAGCCAAGTAGAAGAATAAACACTAAAATATTACATGTGCTCTTATTCACAATGCTCCTACTGCACTGGTCACTTTTCTATTCTTTTTTTTTTTTTTTTAAGATTTTATTTATTTATTTGACAGAGAGGAGAGAAATCACAAGTAGGCAGAGAGGCAGGCAAAGAGAGAGAGGGAAGCAAGCTCCCCGCTGAGCAGAGAGCCCGATGCGGGGCTTGATCCCAGGACCCTGAGATCATGACCTGAGCCAAAGGCAGAGGCTTTAACTCACTGAGACACTCAGGCGCCCCTCACTTTTCTATTCTTAAAATAACTCTTTTAAAGACTTAGAAACAACAGCTAACATTACCTATGACTGAGTGATTGATTGCCTATATTGTCTCATCTAAATTGAAGCTCTGTAAGAATGGTGGTCTCACCTCTTCTATTTAACAGTATCTTCATCTACCAAGTTATTCTTTATAAATACCCATTTTTAAAGATTTTATTTATTTATTTGAGAGAGAGAGAGAGGGACAGTACAAGCAGGGGTGGAGAGAGGCAGAGGGAAAGGGAGAAGCAGACTCCCTACTGAGCAGGAACCCTCATGTGGGGCTCCATCCCAGGACCCTCGGATCTTGACCTGAGCTGAAGGCAGAGGCTTAACCAACTGAGCCACCCAGGTGCCCCTATAAATAACTAATGAGTAAAACAAAAACAAAAACATTCCACATGTTCATCTATGAGATTTTGGTCTCAAATATTGTACATGGATGCTTTAGAACATATTTTATACATACAGAATGGAACTGATTTTAAAGAATAATTTTAATATCAGATGATATATATGTTCTACTTTACGTTCTGTTTTGCTTTAAAGTAATTAAGTGATTATCTGCTAAATGAGACTTTGAAGCTTTTCATTCACAAAAAACTGGAAGACATTTTTCCTGCTTTCGCAATTTGTTTATGGCCAGTATTGGATCTATTCATGCTCACTTCAAATATATGGGACACTTTGGTCCCCCAAATATATCAACATATCGATATGAAAAATGTCCATAAATTTGTACAACACTTTTTTTTTTAATGAAGAAATGACCAGAGGGCGCCTGGGTGGCTCAGTTGTTAAGCATCTGCCTTTGGCTCAGGTCATGATCCCAGGGTCCTGGGATACAGCCCAACATCGGGCTTCCTGCTCAGCAGGAAGCTTTCTTCTCCCTCTCCCACTCCCACTGTTTGTGTTCCCTCTCTCGCTGTCTCTCTCTCTCTGTCAAATAAATAAATAAAATCTTAAAAAAAAGAAATGACTAAGAAACTAACAATAGTGCTGTCATTTTTCTTTTCTCTTTCATTTATATTTTTATCAATAAAAGAGGTGAAAAATTAGAATCCTAGCAGGCATCAAATGGTACTAGGACTTAAGGCAATTTAAAGATAGTTTAATTAAGAAACTGTAGGAAAAGAAAAGAAATGAAGAAAAGAAAAGAAAGGAAAAGAAAAGAAAAGAAAAGACAAGAAAAGAAAGAAAAGAAAAGAGAAGAAAAAACTATTTATAGGAATGTGGGAGAACCTAGTAATAGCAAGGTCCCATTCCCAATTTTAGTCCTAAGCAGGAAAAAAAGACAGCTGTTACCAGAAAGAAGCTGTGTGAAGAGGGCCCCCTGACAGGAGCTGTGAGATCAAAGGATTTAGCTGACTTAGTGTCCCTACCAGCAGTGGTGAGGAGGGATATCTGTATCTGTAAATCTATCTATAGCTATCTAATCTTCTCTAACCATCTATCTACCTACCTATCTATAGCATTATCTATCATCTATCACCATTATCTACCCAACTGTCTAATTGATCTATTACCAGTCTCATCCTCCGTCTTCCTTCCCTGTGCTCCTTGTTTTTTGAACCTTAACAGACACCAAGAATCAAGACACCTTGAAGTTATCTATACAACCCAACAGAAGATCTGGAGAGGGAAAGAAAGGACAACAAGCACAGGAAAGATGATCCAATCTGGGGGCTAAGGCATCCGTTCCCCTGTTTATTCTGCACAGTCACTTTAGCAATGTTTTTGGGGTAATTGACAAAATTTGGTTTGCCATATAACACAGATTAGGTTGGAGTGAGATTAGTTTAACAGAAATACCCGGGAGGGGATAGAATGAAATTAAATTTAACAGTTTACTCAGAGAGTTCTCATCCTTACTACTGTTGACTTCCACTGATATCATTTCTTTTTCACAAAGCAATTGCAAGTAGTCATTTTATTAATTCTTCTAATAATTTCTCCTCTCCTGAAGTTTAGATATGACCATCATAAGACATAGATACAAGTCATAAACATAATAATTAACAGAATGTTTCATGCCCTCAATAATTCTTTACCTAGTGCCCTAAGGAGACCAGAATGATTTGAGTACCTATTTGCCAAATTAACTGTGATTGCTATCCTATATTTTTAAACATTTTATTTCATGTGGTTTAATACTTCTTTCTTAAATTATTATGGTATTGCAATAAAGCTCATTTCTTTTTTCCAGCTTTGAGATACCATTGCCAGATATGTAACTTTAAAGTGTACAAGGTGATGGTTTAATATATGTATAAATTAAGAAATGGTTACTACAATAAAGTTAGTTAATACCTCCATCCCCTCACTTAATTACCATTTTTGTAGTGATAGCAGTTGATTACTACTCTCTTAATAAATGTAAGGTATATAATGTAATATTGCTAATTATAGTCACCATGATGCATATTAGGTCCTCACAACTTATTTACCTTAAAGCTGGAAGTTTGTACATTTTGACCATATCTCTCCATTTCCTCCATCTCCCAGACTCTGGCAACCATCATTTTCCTCTCTATTTCTATGAGGATTTTTTCCTCAAGATTATACATATAAGTGAGAACATAAAATATTTGTCTCTGTATGACTTATTTCATTTACAAAGTGACCTAGAGTTCCAGCCATGTTGTCCAAAAAAAAAAAAATATTTTCCTGCTTTGCTATGACTGAATAACATTCCATTGAACTGTCAGGTGTAACACATTTCCTTTTCCATTCATCCATCAGTGGAGGCTTAGGTTGTTCCCAGGTCTGAGCCATTGTATAATGATGCAACGAATATGTGGGTGGTAGATATATCTTCAAAAAAGTGATTTCATTTCCTTCAGATATATACTCAGATACAGGTTTGCTAGATCACATGTTGGTTCTAGTTTTCATTTTTGGAGAAACCTTCATACTGGTTTCCACTGTGACTGCACCACTTTACATTCCCACCAACAGTGCACAAGGGTTCTCTTTTCTCCATATCCTTGCCAGCATTTGTTGTATCCTGTCTTTTTAATAATAACCACTCTAACAGGTATGAGGTCATATTTCATTGTGGCTTTGATTTGCATTTCCCTAATGATTTGTGATGTTGAGTGTCTTTTCATGTAACTGTAGGCCATGCATAAAGTTTCTTTGGAGAAATATCTGTTCCAGTACTTTGCCCATTTTAAAAAAAATCAGATTGCTTGTTTGTTTGCTGCTGTTGAGTCATATGAATTCTTTATAAATTTTAGATGTTACCCCTTAATTAAATAGATGGTTTACAAGTATTTCCTGTATTCCATAGATTGCTTTTCCATTTTGCTGATTACTTTCTTAGTTTTTTTTGCAAAAGGGTTTTTATGTGTGTTTTGTTTGTTAGTTTGTTTGCTGTAGTCTCACTTGTTTATTTTTGATTTTGTTGCTTGTGCTTCTGGTTTCATGTCCAAAAATTTGTGCCGAGATCAATGTCACAGAGTTCTTTCTCTGTTTTCTTCTAGTAGCTTTACCAGTTTTTGTTTTAATATTTAAAGTCTTCAATCTGCTTGAGTTAATTTTTGTGAGTGGTATAAGAAAGAGGTCAGATTCCACTCTTCCGCATGTGTATAATCAGTTTTCCTAACACCATTTATTAAAGAGACTGTCCTTTCACTGACGAGTATTCTTGGGTTTCTTGGAAAATTAACTGTGTACGGTTGGGTTTTTTTCCAGCCTCCCAATTCTGTTTCATTGATCTATGTGCCTGTTTTTACCATAGTATCATATGGTTTTGATTAGTATAGATCTGTAATAAAGTTTGAAATCAGGAAGTGTAATGCCTCCTGCTTTATTCTTCTTTCTCAGGATTGATAAACCCAATTATTATTATTATAATTTGTTAATTTTTCCAGAAACCTCCTTTACACACTTTGTGGTTATCCACTTAAAGGGCTGAATAACTATCTTATAATTTAGGTAAACTCTGTTGTGCTCCTTATTCTCATTGTCTTAGGTTATTAAAAATTAGGTAGTAATAATTTACCTAGAAAGCTGTTCCATGATTTTGCATTAAAGATAATAATAACACAAACACACACACATAAACACAAAGAAACCGAACATAAAACAACAAGAAACTCTGTTCTGATGAATTTAATCATGCTTTTCTTTTCTGAGTTTAATGCCCAGATCTTCAAATGGCATGCTTGAGAAACTAATGTACTTTAGTACCACAAGCTATGAGATTAATGTAATCTTTTTAATTATAATAATTGATTCTTAAATGTCTTTAAAGCCAAGTGAAGGCAATTTTTTTTCCTTTTGAGTTTCATTTTAACTAAGGCCGTTGCTTCTTTTTATTCATGCTGTCTTTTCCTGCTGTGAGGAGGTAATGTGCTCTTAAAACAAGCATGAATATTGTGTGTCTTTTCAGGCTTCAGAGTACTTAGAAGCTGTCTTCCGGACCAACTTACAAGTCACACTGGAAAATCAATCTCATTCTTTAATAGACTATTTCATTTATGACTGAAAATGATATTATCAAGGTTGACCACTCATCTTACTCACATGAAATAAGGCATGAAAGAGTTCTACTTTAAAGAAAACATATTTATCACCATTGAATATATTGTAAACTTTTACTTTAGGATTCAAATGTAATTGCAAAAGAAAAATTCAGACATATTTTCAGAAATGTCAACATCTTTAGATTTTCATTTGATAGTTGAGGTATATTAATTTATACTATGGTCCACTGTTTAATTACTTCACGGATTTGTAATGTTATTCTTTTTTTTTAAGATTTTATTTATTTATTTGAGAGCATGGGAGGGAGGAGGTCAGAGGGAGAAGCAGACTCCCCATGGAGCTGCGAGCCGATGTGGGACTCCATTCCGGGATTCCGGGATCATGACCTGAGCTGAAGGCAGCCACTTAACCAACTGAGCCATCCAGGCGCCCATGTAATGTTATTCTTTGCAAGCATCGTTGAGTATTTTATCTGATGTTACGGCCAGTGAATGAGTGAGTGTGTGTGTGTGTGTGTGTGTGTGTGTGTGTGTGTGCATGTGTGCATGTGCACTGAGACAAAGGACATGTAATTTTTAGTTTACAGGGGTACCTGGGTGGCTCAGTTGGTTGAGCCTTTGTCTCAAGTCATGATCTCGGAGACCCGAGATCGAGTTCCACATCAGGCTTCCTGCTCGGCAGGGGTCTGCTTCTCCTTCCGATCTTCCCCCTCTTATGCCCACGCCCTCTCATTCTCTCTCTCTCAAATAAATAAATAAACTCTTTTAAAAAATTATAGTTTATACTTTCATTATTATTGGAGCAAACTTTAGGTTATTTTTTGTAATTAAATAAAAAATAAAAATAAATGCATTTAAATCAGTCTGTATTTCAAATGCCTTCTTTGTTCAATACTGTGTTATTTTAGCTTCTTTTCGAGAGCACATGGAACATTTTCCAGAATAGATCTCATACTGGGTCACAAATCAACCCTCAGTAAGTACAAGAAGACTGAGATCATACCATGCATATTGTCAGACCACAGCGCTATGAAACTTGAAGTCAACCACAAGAAAAAAAATTGGGAGGATCACAAATATATGGAGGTTAAAGAACATCCTACTAAGGAATGAATGGGTTAACCAGGAAATTAAGGAAGAAGTAAGAAAATACATGGAAGCAAATGGAAATGAAAACACAACAATCCAAACCTTTGGGATGTAGCAAAGGTGGTCATAAGAGGAAAGTATATAGCAATACAAGACTATCTGAAGAAGCAAGAAAAGTGTCAAATGCATGACCTAACCTTGAACCTAAAGGAGCTAGAAAAGGAACAACAAATAAAGCCTAAAGCCAACAAAAGAAAGGAAATAATAAAGATTAGGCAGAAATAAATGATATAGAAACAAACAAACAAAACCAGTAGAATGTGAAAACTATGGAGAGAGCCCAAATTTCCATTTTGGAAATGATAAAAAAGAGGAGATACATATATACACATATGTATATATATACACATATATGTGGAATATTATTCAGTCATCAAAAAGAATGAAATCTTGCCATTTGCAAGAGCTAAACTATATTATGCTAAGTGAAATAAGTCAGTCAAAGAAAGACAAATACCATATGATCTTACTCATATGTGGAATTTAAAAGAAAACAGATGAACATATGGAAAGGAGGAAAAGAAAAAAAGGAGAGAGGGAAACAAACCATAAATGCCTCTTTTTTTTTAAAGATTTTATTTATTTATTTGACAGAGAGAAAGAGATTACAAGTAGGCAGAGGGGCAGGCAGAGGGAAGGGGGAAAGCAGGCTCCCTGCTGAGCAGAGAGCCTGATGCGGGGCTCGATCCCAAGACCCTGATATCATGACCTGAGCCGAAGGCAGAGGCTTTAACCCACTAAGCCACCCAGGTGCCCCAAATGACTCTTAATAATAGAGAATAAATTTAGGGTTAATGGAAGGAGGGAGGTGGGGGATTGGCTAGATTGGTATTAAAAATGGTAATTGTGATGATCGCTGGGTGTTTTATGTAGGTGATGAATCACTACTCCAGAAACCAATATTTTTTTTTAAAGATTTTATTTATTTATTTGAAAGAGAGAGAGAGAGCACAAGCATGGGTGGAGGCAGAGGGAAAGGGAGAAGCACACTCCCCACTGAGCTGGGAACCTGATGCGGGGCTCAATCCTAGGACCCTAGAATCATGACCTGAACCAAAGGCAGACACTTAACCAACTGAGCTACCCAGCTGCCCATCAAGAAACCAATACTTCACTGTAGGTTAACTAACAAAATTTATTAAATACAACAACAATAAAAAAAACCCAAAAAAACTCCAAATTATGCATTTTACTATTAAATTCTATAAACATGTAAGTAGCAATTTTGTATTTAAGCTTGTGACACAAATTCTTGTCATTACATCATAAACAATTTACACATAAATCCATTACTCTTGATTATAAAATTAGGTTACTAATTAAGGTATAAGCCTTTGTTAGTTTTTATTAGTACTAAAGCCCTAATAATAATGACTTCAAATGGTATCCAGATACTAACTTTTTCTCCATAGGCATCCATGAAGAGGATTTACAATGGTTAATCAACCGTGATTCATTCTCCAAAGACTTTCATTTTCATTTTCATTTTTTCTTAAAAAATAGTATACCAAGGGACACCAGGGTGGCTCAGTCAGTAAAGCATCTGCCTTCCTCTCAGGTCATGA
Source organism: Procyon lotor (assembly GCA_028646535.1). Lineage (NCBI taxonomy): Eukaryota > Metazoa > Chordata > Mammalia > Carnivora > Procyonidae > Procyon > Procyon lotor. Next base: position 116,607,923 of record CM053604.1, read on the forward strand.
TCCCAGGTCCTGGGACGGAGCCCCCATCGACCTCTTTACTCAGCAGGGAGCCTGCCTCTCCCTCTGCCTACTCCTCCCCACTGGTGCCCTCTCTCTCTGACAAATAAATAAATAAAATCTTAAAAAAAATATTAAATACTAAATCGAGTAGCTTTTATATTATTGACATTGTAAGATGATGAAACAGAAGCACTGATAGTTCAAGTATTTATCTAGGTCAATAGGCTAGTCAAAGTTGAATGGAGGATTAGAAGCTAAGCATTTTCTTCTCTGCTGCTAATACCACTTCACTGCATAACCATGAAGTTAAGTATTACTGAGTTAGCAGTCTATTGTGTTCCTTTTTACCTAATTAAGAAACTTAAGAAATGTTGATAAAAATAAATATGTGCATGTGTCGTCTGAATATCATTTGAAACATATATTTAACCACTACCCCTAGATTTCAAGTGATACTCGAGTGTTCTACTAATCTACATTAGACTTATTACTTCAAATAACTGGTAGGAGATAGATACTTGACAGTATTATGGAATGTTTTCTTTAAAATCATACAACTTTTTGAAAGTGGAAAAAACATTTGTCAGGTTAGTTATATTACTTTCATCAGTGTTCAGAACACCTAACATATGTATTGAAGAGAATATTCAGAAAACATCACTATGAGGGTAAAAAACAAAAACAAAACCAAAATGTCTGTACAAAGATTAATCCAAAGTTTAATCCAAAATTTTGTTAGAAATCATTATAGATAGAATGATGAATTGGTAATCCTTCTTATGATTATAATAACTCTTCTGAGTAAATCCAATGTACAAGCTATTGTTCTAAGCAGTGGATTAGCTCAATTAAAACAACTCTTTCACAAGGGAACTATTATTACCATCGTCATTTTATAAACAAGAAAGCACACACCCAGGATGGTTAAGTAACTTGCTCAAAGTCACATAGACACTAAAATGGCAGAGTTGAAATTTAATGCCAGTCAACCTGGCTCCAGAGCTTACTCTCTAAAGCACCAGTTTATTGACTCTAGAATCAAGATACCTCTAGGTTCATTGCCATTTGCTTTTCCAGAAAGTACGGTTGTTTGTTTTGTCGTTGTTTTTTAATTTTGTTTTCTAGCTTTCTCTATTTAAGTACAATCACAGTAAAGAATAAAATGAGTTCCAGGTTTACCTTAGTAACATTTTCATTTTCATTTCAGCATAATATTAAAATTATTTCTGCCTAAAAAAATTCAAGAAATATCCAATAGTATGTACAATTTTATTTTTCCTTGATATTTTAAGAAAGAAAAAGCTGTAGTATTGCAAAATTACAGTAATGTGAAGACACTAAAATGACTTAGTATTTATCAGAAATGTAATGTTTTCCAAGAATAATCCATAAAAATTATCCCAGATATAATTAGGTTTTTCATAAATATAACCATGAAAGGGTCATCTGCCTTATAATTTTCAGAATCCTGATTTCTTGGTTATTTTAGCTTTGATTTAGGAGGTGGAGAGTTACTGTTTTTGAAATGATATTTTCATTATTTAAATCTTTCATCATTCTTCTAAGCTAATATTATCCCAAATTCCTTTTCTATAATAGGAACTTCAAAAAAAATGAGTCCCGTCGTTACTTTTTATTTTTTTTAAAGATTTCATTTATTTATTTAACAGAGAGAGAGAGAGAGATCACAAGTCGGCAGAGAGGCAGGCAGAGGGAGAGGGGGAAGCAGGCTCCCTGCTGAGCAGAGAGCCTGATGTGGGGTTCGATTCCAGGACCCTGAAATCATGACCTGAGCTGAAGGTAGAGGCTTTATCCACTGAGCCACCCAGGCGCCCCCTTGTCATTACTTTTTTAAAAATATACTAGATAAACAATGCTTAATAAATTGCTAATGTTTAATATACTAGCATGTGCTATAAGATTTCAAGAAATTAATATCATATGTGCATATTTGCATAGTTGCATATTATATATAACTTTATTTCCTTATTAAGTAGTCAGGAAAGGATATGTTTTCCTGCAGTGCAAAAATTTCAGAAAAGCCCTTGCTACATGCTCGCAGTGTGTTAGATAAAGCTCTGCTCCATATCATCATCATTTGGGGCCCAAACTTCTGATGCTGCCTCTACCTGGAAATTTTCTGGTTCTCATAAGAGTTAGGTAAAGAAAGTGTTGGCAACCATGAATCAGTTTTTAATCTACTAAAAAAAGTGACACATACATCACTTTTGCTTCCCTTAAAATGATGAAGGCAAGTAATAGACTTTCTGAGTTCATTAGGGTGTGGGAGTATAATTATTGACACTTGAGAGATGTTGCAAGTCATGTGGTGAGAACTGCCGTCACTGGGTAAGGTATAGGAAATATATTAAATGTACTACAATCTACCATTGCCTTTACAAAGGGGTTAGTGACAAATCTGTACCTAACTGAACACAGTAGTTGCTAAATAAATATTTGTGAATCAATATTAAGGTAAAATTGTTTCTATATTAAAGAGATTTTCTTTAGAAAAAGTGTCCATTGATCTTTAAATCTGAGGAAACTAGAAAAACTAGAGATGTACTCAGAAAGGAAGCCACAATGACCCCAGTAGCATGACAGTGTTTATTGGATCTCTGCCCCTTAGAACATCTAGCAGTGATAGGGTATGATCTTTCACGTGATCTCATCTCTTTGACTCAAACACATGCACAGGATCCTGAAATTTTACTGAACATTTCTCCTATGTTTATCTTCTCTCTGTTTCTTTCTTCACTAAACAAGAATAGCACTATTTAATGATAATAATTATTAATAAGAATTAGGTAAGCTCTCTATATGTTATAGAAGTAAAGATTCTATAATATGATAATTGAATAAGAGAAAATAAAAACAGCTCCTAACAATATAAAGTATTAATATTGACATCTTAAACACACTGCAAGCCTATTTAACCTATATAATCTGGAAATGTCTAGGATCTTTTATAATCATGAAACTGTTATCTCTGTTTTCTTTAATATCACTACTGCTGTCATAAATTATTCTTAGGCAAAAGCAGCTTTTCTAGGTCTTAATATGGAAAGTCAAGAAATAATTTTCTGTGTATCAGGGTGCCTGGGTGGCTCAGTGGGTTAAGCCTCAGCCTTCGGCTCAGGTCATAATCTCAAGGTCCTCGGATCAAGCCCCGCATCGGGCTCTCTGCTCTGCAGAGAGCCTGCTTCCCCTTCTCCCTCTGCCTGCCTCTGCCTACTTGTGATCTCTTTCTCTCTGTCAAATAAATAAATAAAATCTTAAAAAAAATAAAATAATTTTCTGTATGTGTATATATATATAAATATATATATATATATAGTTCCATTAAAATGGAATTGTTTGATATCACCAAGATCGAAAAGGGAAAGGTTAATTTTATATATATTTGGTACTATATTTATACCCTATAATGCCTGCTAAGAATATGTATTGTAGAAAACTAAGGCTGTAATTATGAGTATCTTTCAGTATGTAAACTTTTAGTTCTAACAGTTTATATATATTCCATCACTCACTTCAAATACAGAGTCAAAAAGTATTCTGTAACTTAGAGAAAGGATGATATGATTTCAGGGAATTTTAGCCAGAAAATGGGAGAAGTTGTTAATTATACAGATGAATAATACAGAAGTTGTTAATTATACAGTGTTTTAGAATAAACATCACTGAATGAAGACTGCAGTGTCTGAAGGGAAGGGAAACTAAAACGCGCTGATTGTGCTGCTGTGTACTGCTATGAAGCTTTAAAACATTAGCCCATTTAATTATCCGAGTGGCCATTCAATGTAATAAAACAAGATGGAGGAGACTTTTTTAAACAATTGAATTGTTTCATGCAAAGTAGAGATGTGCATGTGTGCACATACAAGGGCTTGCATGCTAAGTGAGATCGGTATAAATGAGTCTTTGCTACTCTTCCTAGTAGAGGAGAATCATGGATCTGGCCTGTAGACATTTGGAAGGTTGTGGAGCATGTGGCAAAGACCACCAGATGACATAATCAGCCCCCTCTCTCCAAGCCTGAGAGGGTGCTGACTATGCATCAAATAAAGTGACTTTTTCCAATAACCCAAGATCTTCAAGGGTTAACCAGAAAAGGAAAGCTACGAACTGTGTTTTAGTATGAAAAGAGACAAAGATGACTGTAAGCAAATAAAGTCAAACATCTATAAATTTGAAGAGGAGCAAGGATGTGATTTTAGAACCTTTAAGTCTCCCCCATATATTCAAGGGCAAGAATGATTCAAGTAAAAATCTGGTTTACTGTAGAAATTGTTATTCCCATTAACTGCACATAACTATGTTGAAGCTTAGAAAATGTAAATTCCTTTCTCACAATAATTTAGATAAAAATTGAGAGAACTAAGATTTGGAAGTTGATCATACTGACTCTGTAATTCTTTGTCATGCATAGTATATAGAAATGTAGAAACTAACTTCTTATGAAATGTTTATGACATAAATCCAGACGTGAGTTTTTCATATAGTCTGTGTTGTCAATGGAATGTCACCATTAAACTTATCTGTTTAAAGAATAGTTAGTAGTATCCAGTTAATAAAAATGTGCTTTCAAATTAGCACCACTGAATGAAGACCGAAGGTTACCTGATCACACAAACAGGTGCACACGGTCACAAGCAATACAAGAAATACTATTTTAATATATCTTTCCTAATGACAAACTTCCAAAACAAAAGATATGCACATATATACACACATTTATACACGTATATTTATATATATATATGCATATGTGTATACATAATGTATAGCATTATATATTTTTCAGTGATTATGCTCATGCCTGAAATAACTTAATTCTGGATGTTACTGTAGGCACTATTAGAATATTTAAATGTTAGTGAAACATTAGAGTAACTCAGGAAACAAATATTAAAGTTATATATATTCCCTGTATTATTTGAGTATATTTTGCTTGGATGTTATATTATTTGGATGTTATATTATTTATAATTTTAGTTTCTCTCAAAGTTACCTAAGTTAAAGATACTTTTACTTTCTTTTACAATCATCTTAAGTGCTAAAGAAAAATAGTATAAAGGAAAATCCAACTTATAATATGGGCACACACACAATTTTTCAAAGCACTTAACTTCCTATAATAGCGTTTCATTCTTATGAGTATTTTCTCTTCATGACAGTTTGGTCACTTTGTTATGCTATAACATTATCAGAAAATACACTGTTCATTATTTAATTTATCCCATCTCTGAAGCTTATCTAAGAAATATATTTCTTTAAGAATCACCATAGTTGGGGCGCCTGGGTGGCTCAGTTGTTAAGCGTCTGCCTTCGGCCCAGGTCAGATCCCAGGGGCCTGGGATCGAGCCCCTCATCGGGCTCTCTGCTCTGCAGGAAGCCTGCTTCTCCCGCTACCATTCCCTCTGCTTGTGTTCCCTCTCTTGCTGTGTTCCTCTCTGTCAAATAAATAAAATCTTTAAAAAAAAAAAAATCACCATAGTTTCTCATTTTGTTAACTGAGTTCAGTAACATGACCTTCAGCCTTTCAAAATGCTCATTAAATGCACTCTTTGAACTCAAGCAGATGTAACATATATACATGTATTAAATTATACAGATAAATTCTAAAGAAAAGGCTTGTCAAATATTAAAGGACCTAAAATAACTTATTTAAAAATGATGGAATTACTTAAAAACCAAGCCAAACAAACCAAAAAAAAGACCACCAGAAAGCATCTTATCTTTTAGAATAAACAAAGGTGAAATTAAGAATATCTAATCTTAAAAAAAGAATATCTGATTTTGTTCTTTTCTCATATTTTACAGCATTTAGGTATTATTTATATTATTAAAATAAGAAAAAATATAAACATCAAACCAAACATTATTGGTTTCCTAATAATTCCTCTGAAAAAGTCTTTCAAATTACTTGCCTCTCCTTTTTTCTAGTCCATCAAGTTTCTAACTATAATAATATCAACATAATATAATTCACTTTAAGGGAAGTTTTAAATACAACTTACCCACATAGATGAATGAGTATTAAGTAACTTACTGTTTTTTTAAAAAATTCACATTTCACTTTAAAAAAATCTGTCGCAAAAGTTAATCACATATCAGGGCTCCTGGGTGGCTCAGTTGGTTAGGCGTCTGCCTTCAGCTTATGTCATGATCCTAGGGTCCTGGGATCAGGCCCTCCATCAGGCTCCCTGTCCAGTGGACAGCCTGCTTCTCCTTTACCTTCAGCCCCTCACCCCCACCTCGTACTCTCTCTCTATCTCAAATAATGAATTTTTTTAAAGTTAATCACTTATCTTTTGATTTACTTGTATATATGCCAACATTTGTTAGTTTTTTTGCACTTTGAATAGTTTGATATTATTGACATGATTAAGGGAGCAAAGCTAGTTCTTGGGTATTTACTCCTCTTCATCTTGGTCAGGAAAAAATACAGTAAAATCAATTTCAAATGTTCTTAATCATCTGAATATGGTTAATTCAGTTTCTGATAGAAAACACACAGGGGAATATTAGGATTCTGGGGTTAGAAAAGGCTATCTAAGTTCTACAACTCAGTGTCTCTGTAGCATTAACTTACAGTGGTGAGACTTTGCTCACCAATACAATGAAAATGATAATATTTATTTATCTTTATTTATTTAATCTTTATTTATTTATTATATACAGGATGAGGTTTGAATAAAATAATCCATGTTAGGGGCACCTGCGTGGTTCAATCAGTTAAATGTCTGCCTTCATCTCAGGTCATGATCCCAGGGTCCTGGGATCAGGCCAGTGTGAGCTCCCCACTCAGCAGGCATCTTCCTACCCCTCCTTGTGCACTCTCTCATGCTCTCTCGTGTTCTCTCTCAAATAAATAAATACAATATTTTTTAAAAATCCACATTACAAGACAATAAATAAGAAAATTACCATCAGAAGACATATTTATAAATGTAGATCAGAACCTGTATACATTTCTTTGTAGTGATAACTTTAGAGTTAAATACAAACTTATTCTGGAAATTAGTTGGGTGAGGGTGGGCTGTCTGGGAGGTGAGGAGAAAGACTCTTACTGGAATCCTAGGAAGGCATGCTGTTGATGCGAGTAGCTCAGCATGATGTGGAAAGTTCTATTTTCATTAAGGAAAAAGATGACTAACATTCACTTCTGAATTGAGAAGAACCATTGCTCAAATGAGTACCTTCAGTCCTAGGAAGGAACTTCTGGTGTGGAATGAGTCTTCCAGTAGACAGTCTCAGCACTCAGCACAGAGGCTGCTTGCACAGAAAAAAGCAGTATTGGTTCTCTGGATGAGTGCCATGGACTGCTGGGGAGTCCCTACACAATAATTCCTCTTGACAGGGGTTTTGATTATAAGCATTCACATTCACTGGGAATGATTACATGCCTCTTCAGTGGCCTAACAAAAGATATTTGATTTCATATCAAATCAAGTAGGGGTGATGGGAGGTTTTAATTCTCCATGGGGATTATAAATGTTACTCTAACAAAAATACCAATTTTATAGACAAGCCTGGACTCCTCGAATCAGAGAGTGTGACTCAAATGAGAAATACTATGAATGAATGAGTTAGGAAAAACTACTATGTAAAATAGTAGCTGGTTATTGTGAGATTATAGGGGCCATGAGAAATATTTTACAAAATTGTAAGACATAATGAACCATATAAACTATGATATATAAAATGCAATATGTGTTATATATGTCTATTTAAAGAAATAGGCATATAATTACCATATAGATGAAACCTCAAACATATTACTAAAACTCAGAAGGTGATTTTGAAAATATTCAAGCCAAACTAACAGAAAAGCCGAATCAGTTTTCTAAATCTAAATCTGACAATAATTAATAATTAACAGGGAAATAACACTATAGCTAAAGTCATTCTTTACCTCTCCCCTGCCCCACCCCAGGAATACAGTTGTCAGTTTTGCTTTGTCTTTTTCCTTCTAGTCTTTTGTTACCACTAAATTCTACAGCTTAGTAGAAAATATTGAGAATGTTCTCAGAAATCTGACTCAAGGTGATAATACTAAAGAGAAGAGAGTCTGATTAAGCCTTAATTGTGCTATTTGGGGTAAATTAATTATATTGCAATAAATATAAAGATTAAAATTAGTGAAGTTTTATGCCCTGGGCAATGTATACATAGGGTAACATTGCCATAAGGTATCTTTGGAGACCTTTTTAACAGGTTTATTCAGAGTTATTCTGTATTCCCTTGAAATTTAATGATAGAAGACAATTATATATTCTGGTCCATAAGGAATACATGGAAACAAAACAAACCTCTCCTTTGAGCATAAAAAGACTCATTTATTTCAATATAATGTGCACTTGTTTGCAATCAGAGTGCTGAATCACATTTGTTATAGAATTTATAGTTTGGAAATTCACAGAAACCCATAGAAATCTGCTCCTAATTATTCATTACATCAATACCAAAAAATATAGGAAGTGCAGGAAAAGATAAAGAGGTACAATACTTGGTTCCAGGACTATATTTGAAATTTATGGGAAAAGTAAAACATCTACTTTCTCTGAATATTGTTTAGTACTTTGTTTACTGGTCATACAACAATTGGATCATTGTGCTATTCATATTACACTGAAATTAATTTAATAACATATTTAATGTTTTCACTTAGATTGGTAAAATAGACATTTCAAAACTGAAATATCAGGTCAATGGATTTTTTTGTAGATATTTGCACATATAAAACCATGTATGATTTTGGCTGTATCAGGAAGGGTTGATTCAACAGAGGACAGACAAAGGCCCTAAAGTCCCAACCTTAAGGTTTGAACAAGGAATTAAATCTTAGCAGGGAAATAAAAAGTAAGATATTCAAAATCATGCTGTTTGTTTGCTTGCTTTGTTTTTAAATGTTTTTCTGCATCATGCTTTCAAGAAGCTTACAGTCTTATAGGAACACCATATAAGCCACAGTAAGTAATCTATCTATAGTAAAGAACTAATTATTTGCAAAATCATAGGCAAAATATTTTAATGCTGAAGGAAGAGCGAATTACTTTCATTTGGAGGATGGGAAAATTCTCATGCATCACAAGGAGGATGAATTTTCCTTAAGAGATAATTCAGGCCTAATGTCTTGGTAGGAAAGTAGGAGGAACAGCATAGAGAAAGGTATGGTGGTGGGCAAATGTGTGTGCTTGGGAGAATGGAGACTATCACAATCAAAAAAGTGTAGGGGCTCCTGGGTAGCTCAGTGGGTTAAAGCCTCTGCCTTCAGCTCAGGTCATGATCTCAGGGTCCTGGGATCGAGCCCCACATTGGGCTCTCTGCTCAGCAGGGAGCCTGCTTCCCCCTCTCTCTCTGCTTGCCTCTCTGCCTACTTATAATCTCTCTCTCTGTGTCAAATAAATCTATAAAATCTTTTTAAAAAATGTCAAAAAATGTGTAGTTTTCAAAGATATATTTTAAATATACTGATATTTGGAAATACTAATAATATATTTAATTATAAAATCGAGAAAATAATGATTTTAGGAAGGTCTACATTAAAGTAGTCATTTTTAAAAAGCCAATTTGAAATACTCTTTGGCTTAAACATGTGCATTCATCAACCAGTTATTAAAGATATACTGGACTAGATACAGTTCTTGACTTGGAGATACAAGAGTGAATAAAGCAGCCATATACTTGTGTCTTTAATGGAGTGTATATTCTAATGTGGAAGAAAGACTGTTTCTCTTTCTATCTGTGCTTCTATTATTTATTTTCATGCTCATGTATCTATGAATGTATATATATGTGTATCCTCAGGTAAATAAGTAATGTAAATTCAAATATTAATAAGTATCATGGAGAATAAAACCCAGAAGGAGGATTGAAAGTTTTGTTGGAAAGTAAAGACAGAAGGCATAAATGAGTCCAGAAACATGACTGACACAAGAAAGGAGGCTCGCAAAGGCCTGAGGAAAGAGAGTGGAGGCAGAATCCTCAAGGCCCTGAGGCCAGAATCAATTTTGCATGTTACAGAATAGAAGAAACAAATAATACATTAAATGTTAACAATAATTTAAAAATGAAGATAATACATTTGGGGAAAAATTAAAAATTAAAAAAAAAAAAAAGAATGAAAACACAGTCCAAGGGACTAAAGCCCAGTAAACCTGGACAGGGAATGATGAGATGAAGACCGTGATTGAGGTAGAAGCCAAGTATCTCCTTTTTGTAGATCATTGCCTGGAATTTAGAATTTACTCTCAGAGTATTTTGGAAGTTATTGATTGAGATGCTCAGAAATGGCAATGGTATGGTCTGACTTGCCTTTGTACCAGATCACCGGATGGAAAAGCTAGAAGCAGAGGAGCAATATTTAAAAACCTACTATTACAGTTCAGGGGAGAGATGAAAGTGACTTGGAATAAGTCACAGCGGAAGACATGATAAGAATTGATCAGATCCTCAAATTGCATATGTATTTGGAAGATGTTTCTAATAAGAGCCGATGATGGATTGAATGTGAGATAGAAAGGGAAGAAAGAAGTAACAATATTTTCTGTATTTTGGTCGGAGCACCTTAGTGAAAATATATTTCAATACATTAAGAATTATTTTTCCTTTAACATCTCCAAAGGACAATTGGGGGGGAGTGATTATTTATAACATTCTTAACTGCTGCATTATACTTATCTGCCTGAAATGGTACCTCCTCCCAGGCTACCTCCTTCCCTTTTATAAATCTAACTGCTACTTGATCTTCATTACTCAGTATAAATACATCTTTGTACAGGATATTTCTCTGCAAGCCTACTTAAGTATCTTTTAACACATCTGTCTGTTTCTTAATTACCTAAGTTTTAATTTAATAACTTAATGTAATAATGTAAGGTTTGCATCCCCACTATGAATGCAAGAGAAGGGCAGGAATTTCTTATATTTATAAATTATTCTTAATACCAGGACCTTGCAGACAGTGGAAAGTCAATAAATATTTGTTGACTGAGTAAGTAAGCCTCTCCTTCTTGTATCTTCTATTTTTTCCCACTCATTTATATGGGAGCTCCAGCCATCTGTTTCTATCACCTATTCTATTGCCTCTTTCTATTTTTGTCAACTACCAATCAATTAAGTGTTGGTATCAAAGGGGCTTCTAGTCTAACTTTTAGGCAACCACAAAATTTAAAGTCTTCTGGGTGGCTAGTCATACACTAAACTAAAAGTCCTTGATTTATCTGCATCGTTCACTTTCACAAAAAGCTGATTTAGGGAGCATTTGCTATTTCAAGGTACCCTGAGAGGCACCAAGGATAGCATAGCAGCACAAGCAGACATGATCTTTGTCATTATGCAAATCAGGTTCCATTGTAGTAAACAGATGCTAGCAAAAAATCCCATAAAATACTTTAACCTCCAATCTACTTCAGCTACCTTCCTCCATAGATACTATCTTGAACTGCTTCACCTCTCTAACTGCAGTTCTAATTCTCATGCCCAGACCACAAAATTGACCCCTCCACCATTTTCTTTCTTTTTTTTCCTTTTTTCCCCCAAATATGTTTATTTTATTTTTTCAGTTTTACAAGATTTATTGTTCATGCACCACACCCAGTGCTCCAAGCAATACGTGCCCTTTTCAATACCTCCACCATTTTCATTCTACTGGTTCTGCTCTGCAAATACATTGAGATGTCTAGTTCATGGCCATGTCTTCCACTCTTAGAGGGGTGTTTTACTCCTGGCTTTTCTCTCTGTTGTCTCTCTCCTTGATATCCTTTGGAGCTTCTCTCTTGATTAGAGTTTTATATCCTTCAATTCTGCTTTGAGCCACAAATTCTTAGTAAATCCCAATCTATAAAACACTTATGTATCTTTCATTCTCCATGTCTATGGGAACAGTTGAACACTGAGGGATAAAATCTTATAAAATTTTTAATTAGTGGCTTTGCAAATCTGTGGTTTCCCATCTTCATTCATACAAATGTTGCTCAGTAGACTTTTTGGGTATTCTTTGTCAGGTTCCCCTCTCATTTCTACTCCCTCCAGGAAGCTTTCTTAATACTGTGTCCTAGTCTCTTAGAAGATATTACCTCCACTATTTGGAACATTGGCCTATCAAAGTGAAATGCTTAATTTATTTCTCTGGTACCTGCATACAATTCTATAGTCACAATGTTCCCCATTGCCTTCATTTCTATCCTAGAGGAGTGGACAGGTACTTCTCCCCTCTTTCACATTGCATTATCATTCTAAGGTTTACATGAATGTTAATTTACAAACCTCATATGTTCTTTCTCAGCTCTTGAACTTATCTTTTTGATTAACCATACCTTTCACCACCAGACTAACCTTGATAAAATGTATTTCACTGGGTTACATCCATGTTCAAAAACTTCTGACATTTTCTTTAAAACTTTAGTACATTTCCCAAACTCCTCATCTGGTTATCTAAATCTCTCTGTAACCTTACTTAATGATAATTATCTAAAGTTATTTTCTACACTATTACTGTAACATATGAACTCCCAATTCATAGATCCTTTGTCTTTTCCCTAACATTTTGTAATTATTGTTATTTTAACAGCTACAACTTGGTCAATTTCAAACCTTGAAATGAATTCAAATTAAGATGTCCAAATGGAAAGAGCCCAAATGTTCATCAGCTGGTGAATGGATAAAGACACACACACACACACACACACACACACACACACACACACCACTGGAATATTACTCAGCCATCAAAAAGAATGAAATCGTGGCATTTACAATGACATGGATAGAGCTATGGTGTATTATCCTAAGTGAAATAAGTCAGTCAGGGAATGACAAATACTGTGAGATTTAACTCATATGTGGAATTTAAGAAACAAAACAAATGAACATAAGGGGGAAAAAAGAGAGGAAGACCAAGAAATAGACTCTTAACTATGGAAAACAATATGTTGGTTACCAGAGGGGAGGTGGGTGAAATAGGCGATGGGTGTTAAGGAGGGCACTTGTGATGAGCACTGGGTGTTGTATGTAAATGATGAATCACTGAATTCTATACCTGAAACTAATATTACAATGTATGTTAACTAATTGGAATTTAAATAAAAACTTGGGGGAGTGGGGAAGTCAGCTATGTAAAAGGCATAACACTAACTGCTGAGGATAAATAATGAATGAGGCAGGCCTTTTTCCTACCATTGCTAGGCTTATAGAAGCAGATGTTCACTTTCCAACAATTAAAACTATGATATGCAGGTGCAGAGGGCTATGGAACATGTTGGAGGGAAAGGGAACCCAGAATGAGAGGTTAAGGTGAGGTGTCAAGAAAGGCTTCGAATATTAAATGACAATTAAAATAAGGGCTACAGTATCAGAAGAATGTGTTCAATGAAAGAGAAATGACAGTGAGGAAACATCAGTGCTTTCTAAGGTGTTTAAGCGAGTATGAGATTTAAAACCAAGTTTGGCTGAAATGCAGAGCTAAAGGTAAGAGATGAAGTTGAATAGATCATAATGTTATTGCATGCCAAGTTAAGGAGTTTGGATGTTAAAACTAAAGCATGGGAAGGCTTTGAAGAATTAAGAAATAATAGGGTCAGATTTGCCTTTTTATATTAGTCAATTTTGCTTTATGGTAGAGAAAGTTTCCAGGAGCTTAGAAATGGGGACAAGAAGCTGAATTAAAAAGAATTCATATTAAAGGTAATTGTAACATAAATCAAGGTAGTAACAATGGGGCTCTAAAATACTCTGAGAACAGATAAAACTTAATTTAACAATGCCTCTTGTTTTGTGCACTTACATTCTGTCTGTTGACTCTCTAGAAAGGGTATAAAATATATAACATTTCTTACATGTGTTTGCCTTCCTTGTTTTCCACAGAACATCTCATAATACTACTATATTTACAGGACTCACACTGCAAGAAATTCTGACAGAGTATTGTTTAGCAATGGATAAATACTCAGATATATACCTGCAACAGTGCAAGTATTTGCCCAGGAGATCTTGGATGTAATAAATACACATTTATTACTATCCTCCTCTCCACAAACACAGTATATTATAGTTCTCAAAAATACAACATTGAAGGCAATATTACAACCAAGTATTCTTAAATATCATTTCTTTGTTCAGTGATTTCTTTGTTATATTTATAAATATTTGTGTTGATATCGGCTTTTTACTAGTTCCACTAGAGGGTAATTTTCTTTTCTTGTCAGAAATTCTAAATGATAATTTGATGACATCATTCAAATTAAACAAAAAAGAATCATTCTGATATTAATCGTCATTCAAATATGCTACCAGAACTTCAGCAGTTCTGTTTTGGGGAAAAAAATTCAGATAGTATCATATTTTTCATGCATATAGTTTTTGACTCTTCCTTCTGGATTCTTGTTAGAGAAGCAGCTGGAGGATTTAGTGGGCAAACTTCAACTCATTTCAAGCAGTCTTTGGAAGTGGCTTTCTCCCTTAATTCTCTGATGATGAATGTGGTATAATAATAGTTGACAGCAAGATGGAAAGAAAATATATAAATACATAGAATGAACTACTCACAGACAATCTGATCAATGCATGTGTCTGTGGCTAAGAAATCATTTCTCCCTTGATGCAAATTTAGTTCATTCTATGCCACTGAAAAGTAATCTGACATCATTAGTCTTTCTTTACCTGGTAAAACTGACATAGCATATGCAGGAGAATTCAATTTCCTACTTTAGAAGGAATTGTAATACAGAGATCAAATCAACTGTCAATGGGAATGAATTCTTTATGCAAACACTTCCCCTTTGATAAATACTATAGAAAAAAACATTTTTAATAATTCATTTAATTATGTATAGGTAAAATATACTTTTGGAAGCCTTATGAAATATATTCCTTTTTTAAAATCAGTGGCATTTCATTTTTGCTTTCAATAGTAAAATAGAATACAACAAAGATAAAAAATAATCATTACACTTATCGGTGAATATGAAAGACTTGAATTTACAATTATTAGGCAACTAATAGCTTGGGTACAGTATAAGAAGTTCAGCACTTGTCAGAATGTCAATTTTAAAGAAGTAATAACATCACTACCAAAATCAAGCATGTAATATCAATATTTAAAGTGTGTAGATACCATATTCAATGTGTGCAGGAATGATCTACAAGAAGCCAGTATAAGAAGATTGGAAATTGCAAAGAACTTGGAAAATCTAAGTTGCTGTCCTTTCTCTCTTTTCTGAAAGTAAGCAGAGAATTTACAAATGCACTTTTATTGTAATTCAAACTCTGAAAAATAAAACCAATAAAGCTAGGAATGAGTGAAGACAGTGTGTGTCATAAATTCTCCATTCACTACAAAATATTCTCTGTACCAAATGTTGTGATAATGCCACAATTTTACTTGATTAAATTCGCTCTCATATGTAATAATCCCTGAATACACATCAAGCTCATTTTACAGAAATCTCTACTCCTCATCTCTATGCAACCAAGCAGCCTGCCATTTTTCTGTTGGTTCTGACATTCAAGTATTCATATTTCAGTATAAATACAAATTCTCTACATTGTTGCACTGTTATAGGTATATAGGAAAAACAATCAAAGGGCACTGTCTCAGGAAATGAATGGCTGTGCTTAGGGATAAAGAAATGAACTTGTTCGAGGTAAACAGTGACTAACGATAATAGAACAGGTAGGTTGATGTCAGAGGATAGAAAACCTTGGATTGCAGACTGTTTTTTTGTTACATGTGATGACAGATCAGGTTTGTTTGTTTGTTTGATCAAGGGGTCTCAGCCTCTACACTATGTAAGAGGATGAATATCTGTATTCAGCTCATGGAGAAAGCCAACGCAGAATAAGAAAGGGGAAAAGCAGAGATTGTTGCAGTAGTTACAACTGAAGTAGAGTACACTGAGAGGCTGAATGAGATGTGCGAGGCATGCTGGCAGCAGAGTTGACAGATTGGATATGATGCGAGCAAACAAAAAGAAGGGTGTCAGAGAAATTCAGCCTGTGTAAGAGGGATGAGAGTGTTTGCTTTTTCTAGCTCTTGATTTCCACGAGAAGCGATTTACCTCATCCTCTCATTCCTACCTGCTCCACTCTTGGGAAGTAGAGTTCTTTATCTTGTTTGTAAATTGACAAAGTATAATTTGGCAAACTTGTCACAGCTCCACTTGCTTTTCCCCTGGGCTCTGTGCATCTGCCAGCAGCGAGCCTACTCAGCTCCTCAGACAGGAGCTTGCATTCTGCAGGAGAAAGATGTCAGCACCGCTGGGATGGGGTGGGCCAATTCCGTGGTCAGGATTTTCAGGACCATTAGGCTCCACATTGCAAGCCATGTCTTGGCTTTATCAGTGGAAGAAAGAAAAACCTACATTTGTTGTTTTTGTTGTTGTTGTTCTTGTTAAAATTTGCTATAACGCCAGTGGAGAATAGGAATCCTATTTAAATGGCCCTGCTCTGGCCCCTGAAGAGTCCAGGAACTGTATCAACCTTTATTTTCCTATAGGTTAGTTTGCTATTGAACAAAGTATTTCATACTCATCTTTTACGAAGGCAGGCTCCTTCAAGCTAGATCCTGAAATGCCTTTTAATCTGACGAATGACATGGAATTCTGAGGGCACTATGGGAGTCACGGAAGGATGTTACGAAGGGGAATAGCATATTTATTTCAGCTTCATTCTGACAGTAGTACATAGTTGGCAGCCACAGTTTAGGATTTGGAGTCATGTGGACCAGACCTCAAATCCCATCCTTGACTCTGACTGGCTATGTGGCCATAGAAAAGCCATCTAAGACACATGATACTAA
Organism: Procyon lotor; assembly: GCA_028646535.1. Classification (NCBI taxonomy): domain Eukaryota; kingdom Metazoa; phylum Chordata; class Mammalia; order Carnivora; family Procyonidae; genus Procyon; species Procyon lotor. The sequence goes on from CM053604.1 coordinate 116,624,727, forward strand.
GTTTATCCATCGGTATAATGGGTGTATCATGACATCTCACAAGTTGTGAGGATTAGACGGCATAAGTGTAACGTTTAGTCCATAGCTAGGTAAATAGATTAAATTAAAGACAGTTATTAATAATGAATGGAACAAGCCAAGCTGAATGTAGGCGGAAAGGTAGGAAGCTGGTGCAATAAATCGGAGTGAAATTGTTTTAAAAATATTAACAAGGGTGAATAATGAGTTCAATTTTGGTTGTACTGTATTTGTAATATTGGTGAAATATCTCAGAATAGATGTCCAGCAATAAAACATAAAATAAAGGGTTGTAGAATGTTACAGGAACTATAGATACGTAGAGATGCATAGTAATAAGGGTAAAACCTATAGATTTATGTAAGAGGACCAAATAAATGAGCATAACATGAGATGAGAATCAAATATTACCCTAGAAAAAAACTGGAAAGTGAGAAAGAGAACCCAACAAAAAAATGAGTCTCTATAATATTTTGACACTTAGCATATATTATCTAAACAGTGAATGCATTTTTCAATGTAGCCTTAACATTGGTTGCAATATAATGAAATTATATTTTATGCTGAAAAAAATGTAGTGGTCAAATTAAAATATAAAACATATTTAGTTACACGTTTTCCTGCCTATATATTAAAGTTCTTTCAATAACTTTCTAATATCAAGTTGATACTTTTCACTGTATAGGACTAATACCAAATCAACCCATTCTGCAGTATATTGCAGTTGGGCAAATAAAGGAAGTTAAAAAGTCTAGAAAAATGGTGATTTTCACATTTATTAATTTGTGTTATGTAATTAAATGGAAATTTTTTTTTTTACTCTGTCTTAAGCTCTAAAGATAGAAGAAAGGAGAAGACTATGAAAGCGAGCATCAAGTGTGATTTATACTTGGCTAATAAAATGACTTTTCTCCTATTATTTGCCTCTGGAAATACTGAAGTTTATCATTAATTCAAGAGGAGAGAGTTAGAAATAGTATGAGGTACTTCTAGGCTTTGGTTCAAATCCTAGCCCTTTGCTTTATTATTTGAGGGCATTTATACAGTGGTCTCAGTTTCATACATATATCTTTTATATTTATATACATAATCATTCTGAATTTTAAAATATTATTCTATTTTCCTACTTAGTTATCATCTCAAAATTATCTTTTATTTATAATCTTTCTCTAAATAGATAATATACCCTTTTAAAATTAATGCTCTAAGTAATACACAGTATTAAATACTTAATTTACCATTGTCTCAAACCATTAATTACTAATTAACTTAATGAGCACTGTCTATGTGACTGACACATGGATATTTGAACAAAAACTTGGGCAGGTAACTTAAAAATAAAGAAATACAGATATTTTAAGTATATGTGGAAATTATGTTTTACTTTAGAACTAATCAAATACAGAAAAAATTTTATATATATATATATACATTTTTTGCATGTAAGTACTTGGCTATCATTTAAACAATGAAAAATAATTGTGTTAATGTTTGACATGGAGAAACACTGGGATACTTAAATATTATTTATGAGGAAATAATTTAATAAAATCCTTTATGAAAGAAAGGAAGCGATACAGAATAGGAACAATAGGTATCCGTAAACTTTATTTTACCGATTATTTTAGTTTAGGTGCTTATCATCTTTCAACCAGTCCTGTCTGAGCCTTCTTATTCTCTCTGTCAAATAATCCCCTTCTCCTTCACAAATCTAATTTCCACAATATTTTCAGATTTTCTAACAACTTGGTACTATTATTAATTTTTTTTGATCATATTCTTTCGGTGACTCCTTATCACCAACTGGATAGTGTCCAAATCCATTCACATGGTATAGGGGGTTATGCGTGCTGCCTCTTCCAAGCACCTTATCTAATGTACAGTGTATCTGCAGTAAATCCTTGTAATTCCTTAATGCAACACCCTCTCACACTTGTGTCTATTTGCAAATGGTAGACCTGGCCCTCTCTTTGGGTGGCCTTTTTGGATATGTCCCAGGCCATACTTGGTCCTCTAGTCTCACAAACTATCATCTCCTTTAGCAACCTTCTTTGGTCTCCTGGGGAGATTTTGACAGCGCTACCCTTGTACTCTCATTCATTTCATGCAGTAATAATCTGACTCTGAAAAGATAATGAATGATGCTTATTTTATTGGGCAGCTGTAAGGAAGAATGTAGTAATTATGTGAAAATGTTTTAGAACATAAAATATACTCAGAGTGATAACTATTAAGGAGGGAAAATATATTAAAGTTATTAGAATATTGGCTTCATGTTTAGGCAGATCTCAGATTCTGGTCCTGCAACCATAACAAGCTTCTTGTTTCAGTTTCTTTATCAGCGAAAGAGGAATAATACTGCTGTTGTTGACATGCTAACTTTCACCACCCGTCCCACCTGTCCAGCTCTAAGCTCTGATTCTTCTTTTTTTTTTTTTAAGCTCTGATTATTCTAACAACAATGATTCACAGCCAAGCACGAGTTTGCTCTCCAGAGAATTTTTAGCAATGTCTGAAGATCTTCCTGGCAGTCACAAACTTGGGAGTGTTACTGGCATCTAATGAGTGGAGATCAGGGATGCCGACAACATCACAATGCACAGGAGAGCTTTCCGTAACAAAGAATGTTCTAACTCAAAATATCAATAGTGCAAAACTTGAGAAACCATGGCCTAATAATCAACCATGGCTATCCTAGGAACTGTGCCAGTTTTAAAATATCAGCATATGGCACTCTCCTAGATAAGTATTTGTCCAGATTATATGTAGCTTTAATTGATATAATTGGACTTACACACAGAAATTATATTTCAGAGTAAAGTCTCTGTCTCATCTTCTCCACCCATCTCCATTCACTTCCAATCTCTTTCTCCCTCCCTCTCCTTCCATCTCTCTTTTTCCAATTTTTACCCTCTCACTGAAGGTAAACGAGAAGGCTTGTAGCTCTGATAAATACTCACTTTAAGGCTGCAAGGGGAATCTCTTATAGGAGAAACAACAGAGAAAAGAGATCAGGAGAATGTGGGGTTTCTGATGACCTCACTGACTTCATGAACTACCTCTCTTCCTGGACTAAACTCTGTAAGAGAAGTCAAGTATTTGTTCACCATTCAGTGCATAGTACAGTATCTGGCACATACAAGGTAATATATAAATGGTAATTATTTTATTGTTTTGTCTTTATGTCTTCTTTCCATAAGGAGTAAGTTACTTAGGAGTTTTCCTTTTCCCATCACAAAGATAAAATATCATCTTTTAATCATATATATGTGTGTATATATCAGCACAACATATATATATCGTGTTCAGTCACATATGTGTGTATATCAGCACAAGATATATATAGATATATATCTATATCTATATCATATATATATCACAATACAAATTTTATTAAAAATCACAGAAGCCGTGTGTGTGTGTGTGTGTGTGTGTATCAGAATACTTGATCTCTAGAAGCGCCTGTATGGCTCAGTACCTTAAGCATCTGACTTAGGCTCAGGGCATGTTCTTGGGATCTTGGGATCAAATTCTGCATCAGGCTCCCTGCTCAGCAGGGAGTCGGCTTGTCCCTCTCCCTCCCCTTGCTAATGCTGTCTCTCTTTCTCTCTCTCTCAAGTAAATACATAAAATCTTGAAAAAAATACCTGGTTTCTAATCTTGGCCTTGCCTATTTTCTATCACATCATAACGTTCATGCATGTAGGACGTTGTTTCTTCTTTTTCTGTTAAGCAATGTATTCCAAATGTCTTAGAGAAGAAATGTCTGGCATATACTTGGCTCTCAATAAATTCTTAATGGATTAATAATATCACTTAACCTTTCTGAGCCATGATCGTTTCTGTAAAATAAGGCTAACAATACTTACCTACAGGTTTCATAAGGACTCGTTCAATTAATTAAGCTAAGCGTTAGACACATTACAGGTGCTCAATACATATTAATTCCTTTTCTGTCTTTATTTTTGCAAACAATTTTCTGCTTGAGAAACATCTCAGACAGCTGGATGGTAATCAAGTGTACTAAATGGGTCAAATTTTTCACATAATGAAAACAAGCCCAAAAGGAATGATGGACCCAAAGGGGAGTAAAACTTGTTGATGCATAAATATGTTTTAAATCAGTAATTTTATTTAAAAATAAATTATAATTTAATTTATATTTAATAATATATGTGTAATCACATCTTTGAAAATCATGGGCTTAGAAGAGAAACACTATATTCACATTACTTTTTCCAAGTCAAGAACAATCGACTATTATACAAATATCTAATTAATCTTTCAAACAAGTTATGTACAACTATCTAATCCACAAAAGCAAAAACCTTTATGAGTGAATTATGGTTGTTTGTTATTATAAAGAATTTTTATATTGAGATTCATTAGCACATGCTGTATACGTTAGTATAGTTTTACCCCACATAATGAATGTAGAACGTAACAGATGCGAGCTAAAGTCTGTACGTCTTTGCATTCTCAGTAATGAAAATCTTCCATAGATTTATTTAACTACTTTCAACTTTCCAAACCAAGAATAATTTCTGAGTTTATTTTATAGGTAAATGAATTCTTAATTTGTGGGAAATTCAGTATCGAAAATTTTTATCTGTGACTTTAAAAAAAATTATTAGAACAATCACTGTCATCAAGACTGCAAATGTGTCCAAACATTTCAAAAAGCAGCACAGTAAAAATAATGGACAGTTGCCAAATATATTATGTATAACATAATCCTGCATATATTTCCACATCTAATCGTCATGACATTTCCCAATACATTATGTGCTACCCAGGGATTAATAATCTCCATTTTTAGGGAAAAGACTTAGCTATGGAATGTTGAACAAATGCTTGTTAAAGGTTTATTTGACCACCTGCAGGCACATTATCCAATTTCCAAACTGATTTATTTTTTAATATAAAGAACATGTAAGCTGCATTTATGACTAAGTGACAGGTTTGAATCATAGTCTTGATTCTATTACCTTTGTGACTTGGGGCAGGTTCAAATATACCTTACTTCTCTCATTTGTAAGACAGAGATAAATATCGTGTCAGTCTTATAAAGCGTTTGCATGAAGCTAGTCATTTCCTTCTCGGATAGCACACAGAAAAGTGTCTGGCAATCATAAATGTACAGTCTGAAAGCTAGTATTACAATTATTATTATTATCAAGAACGTAATAAAATTAACATTTTAACCACAAAACTATTACTGTTTGTCCATTTGACAACTACACATTTTTTTAAAGATTTTATTCATTTCTTTTAGAGCAAAAATATATTTTTAAAAAAACAACATTTAAAAAAAAAGAAATAGAGTGGAGAGAGAGTGCAAGTGGGGAGTGGATTAGAGGGAGAAGGACAAGCAGATTCCACACTGATCGTAGAGCCCAACACAGGGCTTGGGTCTCATGACCCTGAGATCATGACCTGAGCAGAAACCAAGAGTCAGATGCTTAACCAACTGAGCCACCCAGGCTCCCCTTGACAACTGCACATTTTATTCATGCCAAAATATATTGCTTTGTAGAAAAACAAAAGTTATTGAATCCAGAAAGACCTTTCATAAGTCTAATGTGGTGGCTTTAAGAATGCTTAAGAATCCACTCAAGATCTTTATAAAATTTCATGTTCCTACTTGCTTTTCTGAAAGGATTTGATTGAGAAAGTATTGTTCAAGACTTTATACTATTCAACTTCCTGCTTAGATAGTATATGTACCATTCAATCAGAATATATATGTGTGTATATATATATATATATACACACTGTATAGATTCTATAATTTCTACTTCATTTTAAAAACTGCTTGTTCATTTTATAGGCTTTCGCTCTTCTTTTATTATGTTTAATACCTTTTTTCTTTATATATATATTAAAAATACCTTTTTGATTTTGTATATCTGCAGAGATGATAACCCCATCTCTTACTCTCTTGGTTCTCACTCAAGTTCTCTTATTATATTATTTGAACAACATTTTTTTTTAATTGAAGTTATATTTGATTTTTTTTTTTTCCTCTGTGGAACTGCATAGAGGCCTAAGGTAAATATTTGTAAAGAAAGTCTTTGTACTGTTTGCCTTATCCTGGCACTACCATCCCCAATACCACTTAAAATGGAGTCACTGATGTTTTTCATAGTGTGGCTATTATGTGAATTGAAACCAGAATCTCAGTGGAGAGATAGTTTGCAATGATTATTTTTTTTTTGACATATAATGTATTATTTGCCCCGGGTACATGTCTGTGAGTCATCAGGCTTACACATTTCCCAGCACTTACCATAGCACATACCTTCCCCAATGTCCATAACCCAGCCACACTATCCCTACCCCCCTACCCCCCAGCAACCCTCAGTTTGTCTTGCCATTTGCAATGATTATTTTTAAGAGTATTGTATTCTTCCCTACCTATTGCCAAGATTAAGATAGACAGTTTACTTATGGCTTCCTCTGAAAAGTAGATATATTTTTATTTCATTTTGTTATGGATTTTGAAAGTCAGCATTAGGTGAGAGTGTTCTACTAGACTCTCCTTTTTTGCATGCACTTTTTGCCTAAAATAATTGAAAATATGAAAGTTCAATATCAGTAGACGTAGCCAATGCTTATTGATCAACTGGTGACCTCAGAGATTGTTTACAATTTTGGGTTCCCACTATTAATTCGCTTTTGACCTATGAAAATTGCCTTTTTTTTTTGGTCATTTAACTAATTGATTTACAAAAGTGTTTTGGTTTTATGTGACATTTGTGGTATTGTTTGATTTGTTCATGTTATTTATTGTTGTTGTTTATGTTATTTATTGCATCACGTAGCCACAACTGGAAGTCATTCCTTTTCTATTTTAGAAATGTTCAATTCATTCATATTTTCTCATTTCTGGTATAACACTACTCATAAAACTGTAAAGATATGAAAATACGAAATTTGTTATGAATTTGCTACAAATTAAATGTTTTAATTAAAACCACAGAATTTTAGACATAAATCCAAGAAAAATAACTCCTTTATTCTATATATAAGCAGGCTTTGAATTATTAAATAAATCATCAAAAATATTCTTAAAGGTACTTCAGTAGGCAAACTTACGCTTCTGTTTTGAATATTTTACAGAATGTGTATATGGCACTCAAATAATTTGTGAACCCATTTTTAAAATTATCATCAGGAGGAAATATTAAAGTACATTTGATCAATGAAAAAACATTAAACAAAGGAAAATGTTTCAAGAGATGATTGGAGTACTACAGTATCCCTTTGTATAACTTTTATGTTGGTTGCACCAATAATAATTTGAATAGCACTCTAGGGCTGCTAAAATATTCATGTCTAAAAATAAATCTTAACTAAAAACGACAACAAAAATATCTATGCTACAGTGCGATGTTTAAATGCATTGTTGTTTAAAGTGGCTACTAATTAAAGCATTCATTTTATGGTAATTTCAATATTTTTTGAAAATTACAGTATTTAGGTTATTTAAATTTCCTATATAAAACTGTCATCACTTTCTCCTATATGTTACTGCACAAAATGCACAAGACTATTATAAATAAGAAACACATGTAATAGTGTGTATATATTTCAATTTCTATTTACATATAATTACATTATTTCTATTTACATATTTCTATTTACATATAATTACATTATTAATATAGTGGCGAAATATATTTTTGCCCAGCAAGTGGGAAAATAATTTTACCTTAAATATTTAAATTTTCCATACTTCACTACTTTAAAAAGTATTTAATAATAATCTTGTCTTGAGTAATTTACTATTTAATCCAATGCTCAGTTTCGTTAAGTAGATTTCTATCTGTATTTAAAGATTTTATTTATTTATTTATTTGTTTGTTTATTTATTTATTTATTTGAGAGAGAGCACAGTGTGAGGAGCAGAAGGACAGGGGAAAGCAGACTCTCTGCTGAGTAGGGAGCCCCACATGGGGCTCAATCTCAGAAATCTGGGATCATGACCTGAACTGAAGTCAGACACTTAACCACCAGGCCACCCAGGTGTCCCTACATTTTCTCCAATTTAAATGTCCATTCTTATGGATATAAATTTAAATGAAATTAATGAGAATGGTAGTAAATTCTAGAAACTTCCTCTCTCTATAAAATCTCAAATAATTTCTCCATTGATTATTTAACATGGATATTAACACCCTAAACTTAGATGATGCCACTGGGCCCAGAAATTTATATTTTCTGGTGATTCTCAATTTTTTCTGCAATGATGATCTCTTCCCTAAATATTAGATTTGTATTTTGAATCACCCATTCAAAACCTCCATTTGAATATGTAGTATTTACTCTAAAATGCCAGCAGTGGATTTCTCCCTTTCCTGAATTTATTCTTTTACAATCTTTCCTTGGTTGAGAAATAGCTAGCTGATTTCTAAGGTCTGAAACTTTGATTTTATCTTTTTCTCACTCCACACTCACCCTGTATTAGACCACCAGCAGCAAATCTCATTGGATTTACTTGCAAATTATATTCAGAACCCAAGAAATTCTTCTCACCCCACTGCTATCACAGTGCTTCAAGGCAGCACCATTTCTCACCTAGTGAATAGACTTTTAATAGCCTCCTACCTGGGCCCTTTTCCTTTCACTCTCCTCAATCTGCAAATTAATTATCATAATAACATAGGTTGGAACTGTGTGGGTCCACTTCTATTTGGATTTTTTACAGTACAGCACTGTAAATGTATTTTCTCTCTCTCATGATTTTCTTCAACATTCCTTTCTCCAGCTTACTTTATTGTAAGAATATAAGATATAATACATATAACAACAATAAATATAACAAACAGTCATACATATGACTTTATTTATTGGTAAGCTTTCTGGGTCAGTAGGCTATTTAGTAAAGTTTGGGGAGAGTCAAAAGTTACACAGGGATTTTCAATTTTGCTGTGGATCGGCTACCCTAACTTTTGAGTTGTTCAAGAGTCAACTGTGTGAATCTGTCATTGTATTTCCCCAGGCAAAACATTGCAGGGACTTTCTTTCACATAAAGGGATAAACCCAGACTGTTCAGCAAAGTGTCGAGGTCTCTGAAAGAGCTCATCCCAGGCAGACCTCCAACATCATCTCTGTTGATCACTCTTCTCCAGTCATACAGACCATGGAGTAATTTCCTGACATGTGCCGTATGCTTTTGCCTTAGAACTTTTTCAATAGCTTTACATTTTGCAGTGAACTTACTTTTCTTGTATTGTCACATGACTAGCATACCTCACTTCATTCAGTTCTCTGCTCAAATGTCATCTTATGTGACAGACCATACAAAAACTTGCAACCCTAGGACACTTTCCTATCAGTTATTTTTCTTACACTTACCACTATTATATTTAATATTTATTTATTTCCTTCTAGACTACTCTCTCTCACTAGAATGTTAGTTCTACAGAAAGAATAGAATGTTTCTCCTGCCTGATTGTAAATTGCCAAATGTTAATTTTCACTAACTGTTAATGATTATTTGTTAGCCATATCAACAGGCCTCCTTCTCAAGTTTCTTAATCACATTGGCAAAGACCTTTTTCCACATATGGTAGTATTTCTTGTTTCTATAGATTAGGTCCTGAATATCTTTTGGAGCCCATTATTCTGTCTACCTGATTGATTAAATACAAAACAGAACTATTAAATATAATAGAACCTTGACTCATCTATCTAATATTTGTTTTTTAAAAAATATATTAAGCGAACATTCATATATTGCTAAACTATAAAATAGTACAGGCAGTTTCTTAGTAAGTTAAACATACACTTACCATATGATCTAGCAAATCCTTACTAGGTATTATTTTGGAGAAATAAAAACTTATGTCCATGCAAAAGCCTGTACAGAAATGTTTATAAGTGCTTTATTCTTATTTACCAAAAACTCAAGATGGCCTAACTGTCCTTCGGTGGGTAAATGAATAAACAGATCGCAATACCCATATGATGGAATACTATTCAACAAGAAAAAGAAACAAACCATTGAGATACAAAGCAGCATAAATGAATCTTGAAGGCATTATGCTAGTGAAAGATGACAGTTTCAAATGGTCCCATACCTTACAATTCCATTTATATGACATTCTGAGAAAGGCAAAACTCTAGGGAAAGTGATGAGTGGTTGCCCTCAGGATGGAGTAGGAAGAAGGTGTGACTACAAAGGGTGAGCAAAGAGAATTTGGGGTGGATAAGGAAACTCCACTGCATCCGGATAATGAAGGTGGTTGCACAAATCTATAAATGTGTTAAAACTCAAAGGACTGTGCAGCAATCAATCAAGCAAGCAAGCAATAAAAATAAATTTGACTCTGTAAAATTTAGAGATATTAATTTTATAATGTCTATGATATAGTAATCTGCGATACTGCTGAGGAATGGAGCTTAATTTTAACAACTCTGATTGGTAAAAGTAAATAATTTATCTATTTAGTATATCTAGCCAATAGTATGATAATTCTATTTCAACTCAACATTCTGTTGTTTACTCAGTATGCACACACACCAGACATACATACACAATTTTTTCTTAGGTAAGAGTAATTATGTACCATACTTGCATCAATAAATTTCAGGACTGGGGGTTTCAAGAGTATTTGGTAAGTACTTTTTATATTTTTTAGAGTACACTATACTAATTACCTAGAACACCATATAAGACAGTAACACACAAAACAAAAGGTATATAAACAACTATCTTTCTCATTCACTTTTAAGTTTTAGAAATCACTATTTAACGCTGATTTTTCTGATCCTGACATTTGGACCCCATTTGTTGTTCAAAATACCCCTAGTGAAGAAATGCACAAGTCCTAACATTCTGCTAATAGGAGGAAAGGACTAAAGGACTCAGGTCACTGCCCTTTTGTTTTGTTCTGTTTTGTTTCCTTTTGTGAAAAAAAACTCCTCTCTCTTCCACAGGCTTATCTCAGGCCATCTGGCTTGACTATAGCCACAATAGGTGTTACACATGCAACATAGTATCCTGTGTTATTTCCAGGGTCAGAAAATATTTTTTTCTCTATTTGATTTCTCCTGCATGATTCCTTGATTCTGAAGACAGCAATTTCTTAAATGTCGATTTGCATTAACCCTCAAAGCTTACTTATTAACCATGTCAGCAGGCATGCAGAGGATTTCATAAAATGGCCTCAAACTAATATTTGATATTAGTTCTTGGTAAGTCAGACTCTTTTCTTTTTGATCACTTACAATTTCTATTTGATCAGGCAGTTTTAAGACAGAAATATATAGCTGTTTTACAAAGAATACTGTTTTAATATTTATTATATATTGAATACGTTGAATTCAATTTATTATATATTGAATATATTGAATTCAATATATTGAATATATGATTGAATACGTAATATTCAATCACTATAAAATTTCTTTTCCAGCTACCCTTTATCCTCATCCTCTGATCAACTTTTTCCAGACTCTGACAGCATCAGTAATATATATATAGTTTTTTTTTTTTTCATCTTGTAAGACCTAAGCCAACAGTAATGGACTTTAAGCTGATCACTTGTCTTATCTTAAATTGTTCCTTTCTAAGTCAGGATTTTCTCAAATCACCAGTGACCTGCTACTTGAAAACCATAAATCCTCAACTAATTCCTGACATTAGATTATTTGGAAACTTCATCTGTTGTACCAAAGCAAAATTGTAATACTTGGAAAACCGAAAACATTCTTTTGGCATTTTGGCATCTCTCTTAACTAAGAATTTTCTTATCTGTTTGCTATTTTATAGTCATTTATCCCAACAGTATTATGTTAAAAATCCAGAATAAATGTTTCAACGCAAAGGTATTTTCCATAAATCTGAAGTAATCATGGCAAGGTCTTTGTTAAGAAAACATAAAAAATTGATGAACAAGAATACCATATCTAAGATATTTACTATTTAGATAGATTAAAAAAACTAATTAAAAATAAAAATGAAAAAAAAAATGAAAAAAAAAATAAAAATGACTTTAAGCATACTTAATCATTATTTCTTCTACACATTTCTATTTCCATTTATGGTGGAATGATCATTTTACAGAACTCGACTTATCTTTCCAGTTGAGGAAAGAGCCACAGACTCTACATAATGGAGAGGACAGCATTGTCAGTAGAATTCTCTGATTAACCACATATGAGGCTTATTTCTAAACGGTTCGCTGAAATGTATAAATAGTTTGGTTTCATTTTGGCTCCAAAAGATACCACTCCAATATACCCCATTGTTTATCCTGTTGGGTCAATAGTGAATTATGGATTTTCAGTGAGAACATTGCTGAATGATCTATTTGTGGGTAAAGTCCATTAAAAATATATTTTGGATGTTTGGAAAGCACATAATATTCATGGGAGTGTGATTATTTCCTTCCTGCTTAGAATACAATATTGAAATTGAAAACGAGAGGTGAAAGATAAATTTTAAACCAGAATATATAGACTTCTGATTTCCAGTTCCTCTTGTAAGGAGCTTGGAAGTCACTACTGTGTCCTAAAAACAAGTCGTAAGTTGAGCAGATTGAAAAATCCACAACTCTTCCTGGATCTGTTAGAGAAGGGAGGATACCCAGCAAATTGCTACCTCCAGATTGGGAAGACAGACAGGCAAGTGTAGGGCATCACAGTTTTCCAGAGCAGAGACTCAACCCACAGAAGCTACCAAGGGAGTGCCAGGAAAAACAAAAAACAAAATTTAAGCTGTAATGATACGTTGCTGAGGCTGTCTGTAGACAAGTCTGAGATTAAAAACTTCAGGGGTATCCACAAATGGGGACCTTTTTTGTGAGTTTTACCTGTAGGAGCTTAACCAGATTCTCACAGTAAATACTGATGAAAATCCCCTCATACTTCCAGTGTTGGGGGGGGTTTGGGGGAAAAAACCACTTTAAAATATGAGAAAGCATTCTGTTCTTCTTAAGGTTTGCCCTCACAATCAACTGTTTAAGGATAGCTCAACGTGCTAGAGTTTTATCAGATCCTAAGTAACCTGCAGAAGAGAAATACCCAACTTCAGCCCACTCTACCATCCTCTCCAACCTAAGACAAGGGGAAAAACTGAGAGGCATATGTGAGGTTGATAATTCAGAGGCAAAGGCTCTCTAGAAGACTGAGACCTTATCAGAGGAGTATAGAAGATTTTCTTCTTTCTAGATCATTCTACATTACTAACGGCCTAATTATAGCAGTTCTCTTTACCTGGTACATTGTACATCATGTCTATCAAGAAAAAATTACACGACACACTTACAGGCAAAAAACACACTTGGAAGACACAGACTAAGTAGCATAATCACACATGGCAGGGATGTTGTGATTATCAGACCAGAAATTTAAAGCAACTATGATTAATATGTTAAGGGCTCTAATGGATAAAGCAGACAGCATGCAAGCACAGATGGGCAGTGTAAGAGAGAGAGAGAGAAAAATCCTAAGAAACAAAATGAAATTCTAGAGATTAAAAAACACTGTGACAGAAATGAAGAATGCCTTTGATAGGGTTATTAATATCCTGGACATGGCTAAAGAATAAAAAATTCTCTGAGTCAGAGGCTATATTAGTAGAATCCTCAAAAACTAAAAAGGAAAGTAAATAAAGAATAGAAAAGAAAAATGAAAAGAAAAGAAAAGAAACAGACTATCCAATATCCAAGGCTATGGGACAAATAAAAAAATGTGTAATATACACATAATGGGAATACCATATGGAGAGGAAATAAAAAAAAGAACACAGTATTTGAAACAATAAATGACTGAAAACTTCTTCAAATTAATGACAGATACCAAATTACAGATCCAGGACACTCAAGGAATACTAAGCATAATAAATAAAGAAGGAGAAGAAGCAAAAGAAGAAGAAAGAAGGAGAAGATATGGGAGAAGGAGGAGGGGAGGAAGTAAGGGAAACCCTAGACCTAGGCATTATCATTTTCAAACTACAAAAAATCCAAAAAAAAAGGAAAAAGAAAAAAGCCTGAAATAATGTGTGTGTGTGTGTAGGGCACCTTACCTACAGAGGAACAAAGATAGAAATTGTATCTGATAACTTCTCAGAAACCATACAGTAAAGGGACTGAGGTGATTTATTTAGAGTTGAGAGAAAAACAATCCACCAACCTCTAATTCTGCACCTTGCAAAATTACCTTTCAAAATTGAAGGAGAAATAAAGACTCTCAGACATAGAAAAACTGAAGAAATCTCTTGCCAACAGATCCACTTTGCAAGAAATGTTAAAAGAAGTTTTTTAGAGGGAAGGAAATTGATATAGGTCAAAATCTTGGATTTACATAATAAAAGCAAGGTATCAAAAGGACTAAATAAAAAATAAAATAAAAACTGTTATTTTTCTTACTCTTAAGTTATTCAACAGATAATAACTTCTCTGAAATAATATCAAAATTATTTGATTATGTATATTTATGTATATATCATATATGTATGCTTGTACATAAGGAAATGAATTACAGCAATGATACAAAGGATGAGAGGGAGGAAATAGGATTTTTTTTATTTTATAACTTCTGAACACTACTTGAGAAGTGGTACATAAAAGTACACTTGGGTTGGCCGTAAATGTATATTGTTAACTCTAGGACAAATGCTAAAAAGGGGGGGGAAAGAAGTGTAATCTATATCCTAAGAAAAGAAAAAAATAAGAATTAACTAAAATGCTCAACTAAAATTAAGGCAGCAAAAGAGTGGGAGAAAAAAAGAAACAGAGAACAAAGGCAACATGTAGATGACAGCAACAAATATGGTAAATGTGAAATCCAAATATGCCAAAATCACTTTGAAAGTCAAGAGCCTAAATCTACCAATTAAAAGGTGGTAATTGTCAGAGAAGACCAAAAAACAAGACCCAACTATATGTTGTGTATATGAAAACCCTTATTTAAAATTTTTTAAATATTTTTAAAATTTATTTTGACAGAGAGAGATATCACAAGCAGGCAGAGAGGCAGGCAGAGAGAAAGTGGGAAGCAGGTTCCCTGCTGAACAGAGAGCCCTGGAGCTCCATCCCAGGACCCTGATATCATGACCTGAGCTGAAGGCAGAGGCTTTAATCCACTGAGCCACCCAGGCTCCCCAAGAAAACTCTTTTAAAATATAAAAACATACATAGATTAAAAGTAAGTGGATTAAAATTAAAAGCTTCTGCATAGCAAAGGAAACAATCAACAAAACTAGAAGACAACCTACTGAATGGTAGAAAATATTTGTAAATGACAATTCTGGTAAAGGGTTAGTATTCAAAATATATAAAGACATTATACAACTCAACACCCAAAAGATAAAATTAATCCAACTTAAAAATGGGCAGAAGACGTGAATAGATATTTCTCCAAAGAAGACATCCATATAGCCAACAGATACATGAAAAGATGCTCAACATCATTAATTATCAGAGAAATGCAAATCAAAATCACAATGAGATACCACTTCATACCTGTCAGAATGGCTGAAATGAAAAACACAAGGACAACAAGTGTTGGCAAAGATGTGGAGGAAAAGGAACCCTTGTGCCCTGTTGGTGAGAATGCAAATTGGTGCAGCCACTGTAGAAAACAGAACGGAGGTTCCTCAAAAAATTAAAAATAGAAATACCATATGTCCAATAATTTCACTATTGGGTACTACTGACCCAAAGAATACAAAACCACCAATTCAAAAAAGATATCTCAAAACTACAATGAGATGATATCATGTCACACCTGTCAGAATGGTTAAAATGAACAACACAGGAAACAACAGATGCTGGCAAGGATGTAGGAAAAGGGGAACCCTCTCACACTGCTGATGGGAATGCAAACTAGTGCAACTGCTCTGGAAAACAGTTCGAAGATTCCTCAAAAAGTTAAAAATAGAACCACCCTACAACCTAGCAATTGCACTACTGTGCATTTACCCAAAGGATACAAAAATACTAATCCAAAGGGATACATCTACCTCGATAGCATTATAATAGTATTATCAACAACTAAATAATGGAAAGAGCCCAAATGTCCATCAATTTAGGAATAGATACAGAAGGAGTTATATATATATACATATATGTATGTATATACATGTTATATATGTGTATATGTATATACATATATGTGTTATATATGTATATATACGACTTCATATATATGAGTATATATTTTATATATACATCTTTTTATGGCTTAGTGATATTTTATTATTTTTATTTATGTTTTATTATTCATATTATGTATTTATATTTATATAT
Source organism: Procyon lotor (assembly GCA_028646535.1). Classification (NCBI taxonomy): domain Eukaryota; kingdom Metazoa; phylum Chordata; class Mammalia; order Carnivora; family Procyonidae; genus Procyon; species Procyon lotor. Next base: position 116,641,005 of record CM053604.1, read on the forward strand.
TTATATTATATTTATATATAATATAATACATTAATTTATAGTGATATATTAATTAATTAGTATATCATAATATAAATATATTCATATTATTTTTATTATTTATCATTAATCATATTCTATTTAATTTTATTTATTTTATTATTTTATTATATATTATATGTATATACAATAAAATATTACTCAGCCATATAAAAGATGAAATACTGTCATTTGAAACAATGTGGATGGAACTAGAGAGTATTATGCTAAATGAAATAAGACTGTCAGAGAAAGAGAAAGAGAAATACCATATAATTTCACTCATATATGGAATTTAAGAAACAAGACAGATGAACATGGTGGGGTTGGGGGGAAAAAAGAAAGACAAACCATAAAATGGACTTTAAATATAGAGAACAAACTGGGGGTTGCTGGGAAGTGGGCAGAGTGATGAGTTAAATGGGTGATGGATATGAAGGAGGGCACTTGTGGTGAGCACTGGGTATTGCATGTAAGTGATGAATCACTAAATTCTACACCTGAAACTAATATTACACTGTATGTTAACTAACTGGGAATTAAATAAAAACTTGAAACTATAAAGAAAAGATCCATGTAACCCTATGTTTACTGTGGCATTATTTATAATAGCCAAATTATGAAAGCAACCCAAGTATCCTATAATAGATGAATGGATAAAGAAAATGTGGTATATATATACACAACAGAATATTATTCAGCCTTAAAAGAATTAAATCTTACCATTTGCAACAACATGGATGAATCTAGAGTGTCAACTGCTAAGTGATATAAATCATTAAGAGAAGGACAACTACTATATGATTTCACTTATATGTGGAATTTAAGAGACAAAACGAATGAAGAAATAAAGAGACAAACAAAAAAACAAAAACAAAAACAAAAAACAAGCAAACGAAACCTCAGACTCTTAACTATAGAGAACAAACTGGTGGTTACCAAAGGGAAGGTGAGTAGGAAGATGAATAAAATCAGTGAAGGGGATTAAGAGTATATTTATTGGAATGAGCACTGAATAATGTATACAATTGTTGATCACTGTATTGCATACCTAAAATTAATATAATGCTATATTTTAATTGCACTGGAATTAAAATTAAAAAATATAAATAAGCACCAGAAAAAAAGTTTTTATCAATGTAATACTTAAATAGTACTAAAGAGATTCTCATGAAAAATAGCAATTTCATTTCTAACCCATCCTCTCACCTGCCTGAGGCAGTATCAATGATACTAAGTAATATGCTTATAGTGCTTTCTCAATTTACTAAACTCAGACAAATTTCATTTAAAAAAACTAAATAGATGGAGAAAAATATACCATGTTAACACTAATCAAAAGAAGGCAAGGCTGCCTATATTAATTTCAGACAGAAGAGACTTTAAATCAAGGAGAGTCATCAGGAATAAAGAAGGTCCTGACATGATGAAGAGGTCAATTCTCTAAGAAGACATAATAATCCTTAACGTGAATGCACCTAACAACAGAGCATCACACTCTGTGAGGCAAAAACTGATAGGATACAAGGAAAAATATAAATCTACTATTATAGCTGGAGACCTCAACCCACTATAAGAAATAGATCCAACAGGAAAATATTCAGTAAGGACATAGTTGACCTCAACAACAACATCAGTCAACTGGATGTAATTGACATCTATAGACTACTTCATCCAAAGCAGCAGAATAAAAAACCTTCTTAAGCTCTCCAGCAAACATTCAACAGGATAGATCACATTCTGGTTCATAAAACATACCTTAACCAATTTAAAAATATAGAAGTCATACAGTGTCTGCTTTCAGACCACTGTGGGATTAAACCACAAACCAATAAAAGAAAGATAACTGGAAAAAAAACCTAAACTATATGGAGATTAATAACATACTTCTAAAGAACACATGGATCAAAGAATAAATTTCAAGACAAAATTTAAAAAATATTTTGAACTAAATGAAAATGAAAATACAGCTTATCAAAATGTGTGGAATGCTGTTAAAGCAGTGCTTAGAGGGTTTTTTCCTCCAGATTTACTGAGATATAATAGATATACAACATTACCTAAGTTTAAGGTGTACAATGTAATGATTTGATACATGCATATATTATAAAATGATTATCAAAGTAAGGTTAGTTAACACTTTCATCCTCTCACATAACTACAATTTCATTCTATAGTGACGACATTTAAGATTGACTTTCTCAGCAACTTCCAAGTACATGATACAGACATGTTCTATACCTTGTTTCTAGAAGTTTGGCTTTTATTAGATTCTACATACATTTAAGTGATATTATACAGAATTTTTCTTTCTCTGACTTATTTAATCTAGCACAATGCCCTCAAACTCCATTTACGTTGCCACAAATGACAGAAAATATCACATTCCCTTTATCTGATCATCCACTGAAACACATTTTGGTTGGTTACATATTTTGTTTTGTGAATACCACTGCAATAAACATTAAGATGCAGATATCTATTCAAGACAATGACTTCATTTCCTTTGGTTACATACCCAGAAGTATGATTACTGGGTGGGAAGTGGGATTACTGGATCATATGGTAGATTGTTTGATTGATATTTTTTATTTACTTTTTTTGAGGACCCACTATACTCTTTTCCATAGTGGATGTATCAATTTATATTTCCATCAACAGTGCACAAGCATTTTCTTTTCCTCACAGCCTTGCCAACACTTGCTATCTCATTTCTTTTTGATAACGGTCATTCTAACAGGTGTGAGGTGATATCTCATTGTGTGTGGTTTTTTTTTTTTTTAAGATTTTATTTATTTGTCAGAGAGAGAGGAGAGAACACAAGCAGGCAGAGTGGCAGGCAGAGGCAGAGGGAGAAGCAGGCTCCCTGCCAAGCAAGGAGCCCGATGCAGAACTCTATCCCAGGACACTGGGATCATTTACCCAAGCTGAAGGCAGCTGCTTAACCAACTGAGCCACCCAGGCGTCCCTCATTGTGGTTTTGATTTGCATTCCATCATGCTTAGCAGTGTTCTGCACTTTTTTATGTACTCATTGGCCTTTGTAGGTCTTCTTTGGAATAATGTCTATTAAAATCCTCTGCCCATTTAAAAATCAGATTCTTAGGGGCTCCTCGGTGGCTCAGTGGGTCAAAGCCTCTGCCTTCGGCTCAGGTCATGATCTCAGGGTCCTGGGATTGAGCCCCGCATCGGGCTCTCTGCTCAGCCAGGAGCCTGCTTCCCCCTCTCTCTCTCTGCCTGCCTCTGCCTACTTGTGATCTCAATCTCTCTCTCTGTGTCAAATAAATAAATAAAATCTTTAAAAAAAATAATAAAAAATAAAAATCAGATTCTTAGTATTTTTGCTATTGAGTTGTAGGCATTCCTTATATATTTTGAATATTAACCACTTATATATGATCTGCAAATATTTTCTCCCATTGTTTAGGTTGTCTCTTCATTATATGTGTGTATTTGGCTTTGTTTGTTTGTTGTTGTTGTTGTTGTTGTTATTGTTGTTTTTACTGTGCAAAGCTTTACAATTTAATATAGTTCCCTTTAATGTTTTTTTCTTCTGTTTTTGCTATCATATCTAAACAATTCATTGCTAAGATAATGTTAAGGAGCTTTTTCTCTATTTTCTTTTAGTAATTTCATGGCTTATTTAAAGTTGGCTTTTTTTTTTAATCAATTTTGAGTTAATTTTTGTGAGTTGTATAAGCTAGGGGTCCAGTTTCATTCTTTTGCATGTGAATATCCAGTTTTACCAACACCATTTCTTGAAGAGACTATCCTTTCACCATTGAGTATTCCTGGCTCTCTTATCAAATATTATTTGACTATATATGCATAGGTGTTTTGAGGGGCTTTTTTTTTTCTGATTTTTATTCTCCATTCAGTGAATGTGGTATATCAAGTTAATTGATGTGCATATGTTGACCCATCCTTGGATCTCAGGGATAAATCCTACTTGATCATGTTGTATGACCTTTTAATGTGCTGCTGATTTTGGTTGGCTACATTTTGTTTGGAATTTTTGTGCATGCACGTGTATGTGTGTGTGTGTGTGTGTGTGTGTGTGTTCATTAGAGATATAATCTATAGTTTTTTAATTGTGCATTTATTTGTCTTTGTTTTCTGGGCAATATTTCCTCATAAATGAGATGGAGAGTATTCTAGAGGGATTGTCATGCCACTGGGTGCATATATTAGTGAAGAAGAAATATCTAAAATCAATAACCTAAGTTTCTACCTCAGGAAACTAGGTCCTAAGTACTTATTCATATTATAACAGGAAGTTTGCACCATTTGACAAAAAGAGCAAATAAAATCTAAATTACGCAGAAGAAAATAAATAATATAAAGCAGCAATCAAAGAAATTGAAAACAGGAGGGGCATCTGGGTGGCTCAGTTGGTTAAGCATCCTACTCTTGATTTTGGCTCAGGTTATGATCTCAGGGTCATGAGACTGAGCCCTGTGTTGGCTCTGTACTGAGTGTTGTATAGAGCCTACTTAGGATTCTCTATCCTTCTCCCTCTTCTTCTCTCAAATAAGTAAATAAATAAATCTTTAAAAAACTTTTAAACAGGAAATCAATAGAGAAAATCAAAGAAACTAGTTCTTTGAAAAGATGAATAAAAACAATAAGCTCGCATCCAGCTTAGGGAAAAGAGAAAGAGAGAAACAAAGAGAGAGAAAAATGAGAACAAGAGAGAGAGAGAGAGAAGAAAGGACACAAATTAATACCATCAGAAATGAAAGAGATTTCTAGAAATTCCATGGATATTAAAATGGTAATAAAGTAATACCATGAACAACAATTGGCCCACCAAATTGAAAGTTACAATCTGCCAAGATTCACAGAAGAACAAATAGGCAATATGAATAGGTATAGATCTAAAAAAATTGAATCAATAATTTAAATGTTTCAAAACAGAAAGCACAAGGCCCAGATATGTTCACTGTGAAATTATACCAAACTTTTAAGGTAGAAACTATATTAATTATATACAGTCTTTCAGAGCTTATAAACAGGACTCTTAACTCATTCTGTGAGGCCAGCATTACCTTAATACCAAAACCAGACAAAGATATTACAAGAAAAGAAAGCAACAAATTAGTATCTCTCATAAATTAATGTAAAAATCTTCAACAAAATCTTTGCAAATCAAATCCAATAATGTATAAAGACTTATACATGATAAACAAGTAGGATTTATTCCAACTATGCAAGTAGTATAATAATTGAAAATCAATTTCACAATGAGCTAGAGAGAAGAAAATGATCATATAATTTTCATATCTTATCATATCATATCATAAATGCAGAAAAAGTTCTTGACAAAATACAACACCCATTCATGATAAAAAAAAAACCTCTCAGCAAACTAGTAAAAGAGAAGAACTTCCTCAACTTAGAATTATCTACAAAGAAATCTACCACTAACATCATACTTAATGGTGAGAAACTTGAAGCTTTTCCACTAAGATCAAGAACAAGGCAAGATGATTCCTCTTACCACTACTTCCAAATGTCATGCTAGAATTCCTAATAATGCAATAACACAGGAAAGGAAATAAGACTGGGTAGAAAAAAAATAAGCTGTCTTTGTTCAAAGGTGACATGATCATCTGTATAGAAAATCCGAAAGATTTCTACAAAAAATGTGGAATAAGTCATTTAGCAAAGTTGCAGGATATGTGGATTATAAAAGCCAACCACTTTCCAACATAGCAATGAACAAGTGGCATTTGAAAGTAAACCACAATATAATTTACACTAACACCCCAAAAATGAAATATTTAGGAAAGCTACAAAACTCCAATAAATATATCAAAGAAGAGCTAAAAAAATGAAGAGATATTCATAGATAGAAACACTTAATATTATCAATATGTCAATTCTTCCCAATGTGATCCATAGGTTCAATGTAATACCAATTAAAATTCTAGCAAGTTATTTTGTAAATATTAGTGAAATGATTCAAAGTTTATATGAGAGGTAAAAGACTCAAAGTAGACAACACAATATTGAAGAAGATGAGGACTGACAACCTGATGCCAAGACTTATTATAAAGCTTCAGTAATTAAAACAGTGTGTGGTATTGGTAAAGGAAAGACAAGAAGATCAATGCAAGAGTCTAAAATGCTCAAGAAGAGACCTATCTAAATATACACAGATGATCTTTGATAAGGGAGCAAAGACAATACAATGGAAAAAAAAATATGTTTTTTTCAACAAACAGTGCTGGAAAAACTGAACACCCACATGCAAAAATATATATATAAACCTGGACAAACCTTCCAAGCTTCACTAAAATTAACTAAAAAATGAATTATGGATCATAAATGTAAATGTGAACTGTAAAACAATGAAACTCTTGAAGATAACACAGGAGAAAACCCAGATGACTTTGGGTATGGCCACGGCCTTTTGTTATAACCCCAAAGTCATGATCCATGAAAGAAATAAAGAAGCTGAATTTCACTAAAATTAAAAACTTCAGTTCTGCAAAAAGACAATATCAAGGGAATGAGAAGACAAGCTATAGACTGGGAGAAAAGATTTGCAAGAAATACATCTCAGAAAGAACTGTTATCTAAAATATACAAGGAGGGGCACCTGGGTGGCTTAGTGGGTAAAATCCTCTGCCTTTGGCTCAGGTCAATGACCTCGTGTGCTCAACCAGTATCTCCCCTGCATTTCAACTGCAGAGATCTGCAGAGAGAGGGGGGAGCATTCCCCAAACAAGTGCTCTGAAGGGAAGCAGGAGCAATCATTGGCTCTTCCTAAGAAAGAAATCCTTGGGGCGCCTGGGTGGCTCAGTGGGTTAAAGCCTTTGCCTTCGGCTCAGGTCATGATCTCAGGGTGCTGGGATTGAGCCCCACAACAGGGATCTCTGTTCAGCAGGGAGCCTGCTTCCCACTCTCTTTGCCTGCCTCTCTGTCTGCTTGTGATCTCTCTCTCTCTCTGTCAAATAAATAAATAAAATCAGAAAAAAATATTTAAAAAAATAAAGAAAATATACAAGGAACCCTTAAAATTTAACAATAAGGGAATAAACAACCTGATTTAAAAATGGGCCAAAATACTTTAACAGCCACCTCACCAAAGAAGATATACATATGGCAAATAACCATATGAAAAAATGATAAATATTGTATGTCATCAGAGAAACGCAAAATAACAGGATATCGCTACACTGCTATTCGGAAGGCAAAAATCCAGAACCCGGACAACAACAAATGTTTGCAGGGATGTGGAACAACAAGAACTCATTAACTATTGGAGGGAATGCTAACTGGTGCAGCCACTTTGGAAATCAGTTTGGCTTTTTCTTACAGAGTTAAGCATACTCCTACCCTATAGTGCAGCAGTTGTGCTCATTGGCATCTACCCAAATGAATTGATAACTGCTGTCCACAAAAATCCTGTGCGCAAACGTTTATAGCAGCTTTATTTATAATGGCCAAAACTTGAAAGCAGCAGAGACCCTTCTGTAGGTAAACGGACAACAGAACATTACTTGGTGCTTTCAAGAAATGAGCTATCACACCACAACAAGACAAGAAGAAATCTTAAACGCATAATATTAAGTAAAAGAAGCAAATTTGAAAAGGTTGCATACTATACGAATACACCTACCTAACATTCTGGAAAAACCATGGAGACAGAAAAAATATTAGTGGTTGCCAGGGATTGGAAGGGGGAAGAATAGGCAGAGCACAGAGGATTTTTACAACAATAAAACTACTATAGATGACACTACAGTGGTGGATACAGGTTATTATGCATTTGTCAAAATCTATGAAGTGTAAAACAGCAAGGGTGAATTCTGGATTCTGGATGATAACAATAGGTCAGTGTAGATCCATGGATTGTAACAAATATACTACTCTGGTACAGGATATTGATAGTAGGGGAGGCTGCCCAGCTGTGGTGCCAGGAGGAACATGTGAACTCTCTGTACTATCAGCTTAATTTTACTGTGAACCTAAAACTGCTCTAAAAATAGGCTTAAGAAAATAACAGCATAAAAAACAAATAAATAAATAAACAAACCAAAAAAAGAAAATAACAGCGTAAGTGTGTGTACTTACTGTACTTGTGTGCAGCCGCGAACTAGCTGGAGTGAGTTGACCAAACCGGGCTCGGACTTGCGTCCCCTGGACACCCACAAAGGGTTAAGAGCCCTGCAGGTGGACAGGCTGAGTAACAGGCTTGAGAAAGAGCTTGAGCAATGGGTCCTGAAACTCGCTGTACGTGACTGCTCATGTAAACATAATTGGCACAATACAACCAGGCCTAGCCATAAATCTGTTGTGAGTCTGTGATGTTTTTGCTGGTCTACAAACTACATCCAACGTTCTTTTGAAGTATGTGCACCTGGTATAAACAACTTATCCACTAGCTAGAGAGTCAGCCTTGAACTCCTGGGATAGAGATAGTGGGGAAGCTTGAAGAGTTTCTCATGCATGCAGAATAAGCGCTTCCTTATCATTGTTTCACTCATACCATATAATGCTGCAGAACTTTGAATAAAGTGGCACTGCTTGGACATCGCCCACTGTGTCCCTCCTGTTCCCATCTCTTTACATCTCTACTATTTCCCCATCCCCTTACCCTCGGAGCCCTGGACGAGTTGCCGCGCAGCGCGCGACATGTACTTTAATCACTAATCCATAAATTCTTCAACTCCCCATTGATACTGTCAGTAAGGATTTATTTTGAACTGAATAGAATCAAGGAAACTAGGTTGAACAAGACACAATCACTTAACAAGCATCAGTAACATAATATTCTTTAAATTCCTGATTTATCAGTAATTTATTTTGTTGTATTAAGGATAATATAAATGATGACTTTTATCCATTTCATTTCTCAATGTCATATTAACTCTATCATCACTACAAGTCCTATACTGGTGTCATGAAGCTGTTTGCTATGTAATTGAAAATCTAAATAAAAATAAACATTTCCCTTGGTATGTGCTGTAATGAGTAGAGGAAACAAAAATAACCCTCTGGGATAATGAAATGTTTCAGTATGACTAATATCAGATTTAATATTCATGGAGTAGTTAGCATTTCATTGAAATCAAATTTTATTAAGAAATCATTACTAAAAAATGAATTAAACTGAAATAAAAATTCATTTATGGGTCAAAAACAGATGCTGGTAAACCAAGGGGTATATTAAGCCCCAAGGCCAGAGTTGAGAGGTTCCTATGTCCAAGACTGTCCCTGACGTTAACTAATGATGTTGTCAGTAGAGCGGGAGATTCCCAGAGCTTGACAAGGGTTTCTTCACAATGCAGGGTGCATCATTCTTTGTTCTGCATCATAAATTTTTTCCTACCTTCTCTGACTATTTCTCTGAGATTTTTCTGGTATTTTTTCTGGTATTTTACGTAGTTCAGAATGTACGCAATATTTTTTTCCTGTGAAATTATGCTTAGGGCTCAGAATTTTTGAAATTCTTTGAATTCCTGATTGTTTTAATATATTTAAGTAGTTTTTGTCAGGCATCACTCTGTCTCCACTAGAAACTAAAAATGAAAAGATGGAAGGAGAGAATGCTGAATTTGAGGGTTACAGGCAAGAACTGTAGTTCCAACTTGATTCTTATTAGATGAGGAACTTAGGATAAGATTTGATCTCCGTGATTGTCAGTCTGAATCTATCCCATCTACACTGGTAGAAATATTTTGGGAATTAGATGAGGTAGCAGATGTGAAAGACTGAGACAAGAGATCCGTATGATGTGTCCACTATCAGTTTCAGAAACAAGTCTCCTTTCCTTCTTCTTTTCCCCCATTCTATGTTTCCTAAGAAATGTCTATGCACAATGCAGTAAAATGCAATATAAAAGGGAGTTCACCTTCTATCAAAAGTAAAAGCATAGAAGTAAGTTTAAGCAATAGAATTCATATATTTGTTTAACTTAAAGATAAAAAATGCCATTTTAATTGGGCTTTCATTAATAGGAGGCATCTTTTATGTAAAATCTAATGTTTCAGGAATAAGATCCATAAGCAAAATGCATTTTAAATAAATTTATCATTTTTAAGATATTTAGATAACATTGCATTTCCCAAACCTAATTTTTTCCACTTAAATTAAAAATCTCTAGAGAGGTCATTATGTCACCACTGCCTTAGGCCCTTATCAACTTCATCTCCTGCACTGAACAAATGGAAGAAATTCTTTATATCTACGTCGTAGACGTGTGTGTGTGTGTGTGTGTGTGTGTGTGTGTGTGTGTGTGATCTATGATGAGAACATTCTGAAAGTATTAAAATGCTAACAAAAGTCTTCCTATCTCTCTTCAGCTTACTAAGCACTTTTTTTAATTAAAAGAGAAATAAGTATATTATGAAAACTATATAGCAAATAACCACTCTGCAAAAAATAGTGAGAAAATACATACTCTGACTTTTTCTTTTTTTTAAGACTTTATTTATTTATGTGACAGAGAGACAAGTAGGCAGAGTAGTAGGCAGAGGGAGAGGGAGAAGTAGGCTCCCTACTGAGCAAAAAGCCAGATGCTTAATGTGGGGCTCAATTCCAGGACCCTGGGATCATGACCTGAGCCAAAGTCAGAAGCTTAACCGACTGAGCCACCCAAGCACCTCCACACTCTTTCTGTATCTACTCAGTTACAAAGTTGCAGGTAGAAATTGAAACTGAAACTTGGATTACAGTCCCTTCTGATTTTAAATTACTTTTATCCTTAAGAGATGCTATGATAAATGGAAACTATAGAATTTTAATTTACAACTAATAGCTGAATTTAAGATTGTGGGTAGTCATAGTTTTCAGACACAGTAATAAGGCAGAAATGTCTTTATCTCAGTTAAATGAGTGCTCCTACCACCCATTTTTAAAAATCTTTAACTGATCTTTGTCATATTTTGAGATCATAACAATATAGCCCAAATTCAATTTCTGCAATTGAAAACTAAGAAAATTCAGGAGAAAGTTTTAGGTGAATTATTCTGGTGATAGTCTTTGCAGCTCATCTCAATTTTAAATATTTGAATAATTTCTATGACTAAAGAAGAGCGATCAGTGCGAATGATATAAATAACCATTAGGGGAACATATTTGATTGACAGCTATTCCCCCAAAATGTTCAAAGTAAAAAGCAGTTATTATCAACAAAATTATTGAATATAATAACTTGAAGGGTGTACTATAGTCTAAATTCAACGCATTTCAACACGTGCAAGAATGACTTTTATAAAACTTGCTATTTAAATTGTCATGAGCTGAAAATTAAAAAGATAAAGGTGGCTAAAATCATATTTGATTTATATATATATAATTTGAGCGGTGAGTAAAAGTAAACAAGAGAAGACCCTTGAGCCATTTTTTTCCTTAATACATTTTTTATGGTATAACTGAGTTTTGACAATCTAACTCCATTTTGTACTCCACAGACAAATTAAGCCTCAAAGAAGTGTACATACAATGACACAACAAGGAAAGAACATAAATAAAAAATCACTACATTTCTAATTTTTGTTTCTTTCTTTCCTTATTTTGCTCTATGCATGTGCGCATGTGTGCATGTATGCGTGTTCTCGTTTGGGCAAGAATGTAGTTTAGTTAGCCACAACTACTGTCATAGGATTCTGAAACATGAAAGGTATCAGAGGAATGATATAGATAGTTATTGAAGGACTATAGAATCACATAACTGATTAGCCACAAGACCTAATCAGTTCTTGTTTAATTCCTTTAATAGATAGTTCTTTCTAAAACATGTATTACATACCAGCTCTTGGACTGGACACTATTTAAATAACTGAGGATACTATAAAAATCCAGCTTTGAAGAAATGACTATCTAGTTTTGGGAAAGAAGCAATTAAATAAAGTTTTATAATTCATATTGGTGGATAGCTGATCAATCCAAATTTACATTAGGAGAAATTTTTATTTTAATAAACAAGAAGCCTTAAGATAAATATCCTCCATATTCTTTAATCATATTTAGATAAAACATGGCCAGTACTTTAAAAGATATAAATAGACTGTGAGGAAGACAACAAGAAATGACTACATCTCCTTACACCTTTACTTTTATCTGAATCTGAAGATCATCACTAATAATAATTAATTTATCATAAAGCTCAGTATATTCTGAAAGGCCCACCACCTTTGTGGTATATCCTAGTGTTACATGCTTTATACTGAAGAAAAAGAACATGCTGTTTTATGATATACACATACTAACCCTCATATGAACACAAGTCACAAACATTTGTATAGCAATTCAAGAATCCCTGGGTTGTCAATACAACAACCCTAATGTAAGCTACCCTCTACAAAATGATTGTAGCACTGATTGGAATTTCAGTGTTTAAACATATTTTTCAAGCAAGGTCAACTTAACCTTGTAAACAGGTAAATTCATGATTGCTAACATTTTGTTGGTAATTTACCAGTAATGCAATATTTAACGGTTCTGAAGAAAGTTTGCAGCAAATTTGCAAATCTCAAATCCCATAACAGCATTAACAGGTAAGGCTGTGAGTCATTTAACCTAAATTAATATTGCTTGTTTTCAAGGGTAACTGACAGTTATTTAACTGCAGTTAAATTATATTAAACATTTAGACCTCTGACCAAGAAAGAAAGACTCAGCAGAAAGAAAAACAATAACAAAAAACCAATGCTTCTTTACCCATTATTGCCAATCTTGTCTTACCAAAATGTAGGAACCTTTTTTTTGATCAATTATGATTTGTTCCATGAATCAGTATTCTATTTCTCAGCCTTTCTGCTACCTCTATCATCTATCTATCTATCTATCTATCTATCTATCTATCTATCTATCTCTATCTATCATCTATCTCTCTATCTATCATCTATCTATCTCAGGCTTCATTTTTCACTATAATATTTTTAATAGTAACTATAGCATCTTTTAAAAGTTTTTTTTATAAATTCATCTATCAATATTTTCTAGTGTTCAGTGTGTTATTTTTTTACTTTAATACATACATGAGTAAAATTGATGAATAATCTCACTTATTGACCAAATATGTGCTCATATTCAATTGTCAATCTTCCAATTTAATTCACTTTCTCCTTAAGACTAGTTTTTTTAAGATTTATTTATTTGTTTGTTTGTTTGTTTGTTTGGCAGAAAGAGAGAGAGAGATCAAGCATGAGCAGGGGGAGGGGCAGAAGAAGAGGGAGAAGCAGGCCCCTTGCTCAGCAGGGAGCCTGATGTGGGGTTTGATCCCAGGACCCCGGGATCATGACCTGGCCCAAAGGCAGCCACTTAACCGACTGCACCGTCCAGGCACCCTAGACTAGTTTTTGTAAGACTGATTAACTACAGTTAAACTTCTACAGAAAAATGTTCAGTAGGGACATTTATAGAGATGGATTCATTTCTATTTTTTTATAGCATAGTATAGTTCATTCATTTTACAGGTGAGGACATCTAAGCCCAGAAAGGATAATGCCTTGTTAATGTATCAATACTCACTCAGTCCCTGAGTATAATATCTGTTCAAGTTTATTTTTAACTTGTCTTCCCCCCCATTAACCCATTGATTTCACCAAAGTCCAAGTGGAGGATGTCCCACTTCTACTCTAGTAAAACAGATAAGGTCATGTGGTTGTTAGACATTAACTGATGTTCCTCGAACCCATTTCTCTTCCTTCAATGCATATACCAAGCTTCGTTTCCCAGCCTCCCTTTAAGTGAGGTACAGCCAAATAACTGAGTCTGGTCAACGTGACGTGGTGTGCCACTTTCAGTTTGACTCATTAGAAGCTGCCAGGAGTGATCCTCATTCTTTCTCCATTCATTGACTGAATGGAGAGAATTTATATTATCTGATAGAGATCAGGGGCCTAAGATGGAAGAAACCCGGGTCTCTGAATTATGACATGAGGCAGAGCCCATCTAAACCTAGAAAACACATAATGGACTATAGTAGGTACAAGAAAAACATTTTATTGTGTTACATCACAACTGACTTGGGAATTTTTGTTATAGAAAGTAGCATACTTGAGTAATAAATCAGTATTGATAATACACATTGGTTTGGATATTTGTCCTGTGATTTTTAGGAGAGGGTTTTGTCAGAACTTTCACTTAGTATACTTTTTTTTAAAAGATTTTATTTATTTAGTTGACAGAGAGAGAGATCACAAGTAGACAGAGAGGCAGGCAGAATGAGAGGGGGAAGCAGTCTCCCTGCTGAGCAGAGAGTCCGATGCGGGGCTCAATCCCAGGACCCTGGGATCATCACCTGAGCTGAAGGCTGAGGCTTAAACCACTGAGCCACCCAGGCGCCCTCACTGAAGTATACATGTATACAATAATGAAAATTCTGTCTTTATTCAAAAATAGTAAATATTCTAAGGGATAATGGGTGACAGAAATGTAAAATTGTATTTAATATGTACTCGAATTTTCATAATTAATTTTTATGCTTTAGGCAGACAAGTTAGTGACAAATTCTGTCACTGCTTTATTGTATGACTATAGCCAAGCAATAACACACAAAATATTTAATGCCATTAAATCCTTTTGGCTTGACGTGTTCAGTAGCTTTGTTATCTCTTTGCTTTGTCTATACAAAAAGAATTACTCAAATAGAGTACTAAATATATATGTATTTTTCTATAGATCTTATGTTTAGTTTTCTATATATTTCAACTATTGTATTTTATTGGAAAAAACACAATAGGGAGAAAGAATTTTGTCATTTATTATTAATTTTATAAATTAAATTCATTGATGATTCAAATTTCCTTTATAAAATAATTAACTCGATTTCTTTATGGGTCATCTATGTATATAGCATATTCTTTTTTTAATCTTTTCACAAAACATTTCATGAAGAGAACTATTCCTGTGTACAACAGATATTATTATTTGAATTTCTGATATTGGTTGTAGTAGCAACTAAGAATTTATTTATAGATGTAAAAAGGAGTTTTTATGGATGTGGTTACAAAATATATGTGACCTTTCCTGTTTATAACTAAGAAGAATGAAAAACATTTAATTTGTTTTTCATTCACAATTAGATAGCGGTCAAACTACGTTAAATATAGCGAAGCCTTGAAAAGCAATTATGACCATTCATCACATGGAGAAGATCTGAAGGCTCTTCCTTAAAAAATATCTGGTTTTGTTGAAAGACAAAAGGTTCTATATTACACTAATACAATGGAATCATTTGGATATCATTTGGTTGAAGATATCCAGAGTAATGGTAATCCATTTTTGTCTTTGAACATCCTGGGGAAGCAAGAAATAAATACGTTTTAAAGGGATGAGAACCCTATTGGAAATATAAGTAAATTCACTTACATGTAAGTAAGTTGTTTCTGCTCTTGTTTCTGGTTGTATTTCAGCTTGCTGAAAAATATGATAGACTTGGGATTTAAATGGCCTAAGAATACTTGCCATCTTGAATCACTAAAGTCTACATCTGAAACTAATATTACACCATATGTAAACTAACTGGAATTTAAAGAAAAATTTGAAAATAAAAAAAGAATACTTGCCAACTTTGCCTACCTTCGAACAGAGGTTTTCTCTACTGGACTTTGCATGAGTAATACTGCCTCATTCCTATAACCATAAGATATTTTTAATAAGAAGAAATTTAAAAAAACTTTAGTTGTTTATTTTCATTATAACAAAATCTATAGTTCATAACTTGATCTCATATTTTTTTGAAATATATTAGCAGGTAAGAAAATTAGTGTCAGAGAGGAGGCAAGATGGCAGAGGTGTAGGAGGCACAGAGAGCACTGGGTCCCAGAACTCCAGCTAGAAAGGCAACAAGCCATTCTAAAAGCCGGCAAACACAACAGGAGAGAAAAGAGAATAAGAACAGCAATTCTAGGAACAGAAAATCAACCACTTTCCAAAAGGTACGATGTGTGGAAAAGTGAATCCAAAGCAACGGAGAGACCCCGGGGGGAGGGGCCGGCTCCCAGCAGCCACAAAGCCGTGGAGCACAAAATCCAGAACTTCTAGTCTGCTCCGCTGAGGGACATCACTCTGGAGGCTAACCGGGGGTTCAGCCCTCGCAGGAACAGTGTGGTTTCAGGACCCGTGGGGTCACCGAGGGACCAGGGGAGCCCAAGTGCGGCAGAGCTCCCAGGTATTGGGGCAGAGTAGCCAGCAGCAGAGAAGGAGCCACATAGCGCCACATAGGCTTACCTTGGACTATAGGAACTGAGACATATAGTTCATATAGGGCTGCCATACTTCAAGTGGGGACCCCACGGGAGGCAGCTCCAGAGACACCCCCTCCTTCCTCCTCCGGGAGGAGCGGTATAGGAGCGTGTAGCAGGAATATGCTGGTTTGGGGCTCCAGATGGGGACGCGCATCACAGACAGAAGCACTCCGCCAGGGGCTTCCTGAGCACAGAGCCAGAACACAGGCCACAGACAAGGGAGATAGGAGTGATCGACCACTTTCTGAGGGCATGCTGAGAAGTGGGGCACCCAGCACTCGGCTCCTCTGGCCCAGGACTGGGAGGCCGCCATTTTCATTCCTGGCCTCCAGGGCGGTACAGAAAGCACTCAGAGAACAAAGACTCCCTAGAGC
>CM053604.1:116658100-116711119 GCA_028646535.1 Procyon lotor
GGGGGGGTTCTCTGTGCCTCCTGGATTTTGATGCTTGTTCCCTTTGCCAGATTCGGGAAATTCTCTACAATAATTTTCTCCAATATACCTTCTGCCCCTGTCTCTCTTTCTTCTTCTTCTGGGATTCCAATTATTCTAATATTGTTGTGTTTTATGGTATCACTTATCTCTTTAATCCTCCTGTCATGGTCCAGTAGTTGTTTGTCTCTCTTTTTCTCAGCTTCGTTATTCTCTGTCATTTGGTCTTCTATTTCGCTGATTCTTTCTTCAGCCTCATTTATTCAAGCAGTGAGAGCCTCTATTTTTAATTGTACCTTGTTAATAGCTTTTTTAACTTCAACTTGGTTAGATTTTATTTCTTTTATTTCTCCAGAAAGGGATTTTATTTCTCCCAAAAGAGATTCTCTAATATCTTCTATGCTTTTTTTGAGCCCTGATAGCATCTTGATAACTGTCATTTCGAACTCTATTTCCAACATATTACTAATGTCCGCATTGACTAGGTCTCTTGCCATCGGTACTCTCTCTTCTTTTTTTTGCGGCGAGTTTTTCCGCCTCGTCATTTTGTCAAGGTAAGAGTAGATGGGTGAGAGAGAAAGATTCTCTGGAGTTCTGCAGTTTTCACTGATTGATTAACTAGGTCTTGGCTGGATAGTCTCACTGATCTTCTGGGGGAAGGGCCTGTTGCTGTGGTTCTCAAATGTCTTTGCCCGAGGCAGAATTTCACCTCCCTTGCCAGGGGATGGACCAAGCACTTTGCTCAGGTTTGCTCTCAGGAATCTTTGTTCCCTGAGTGCTTTCCCTATTGCCCTGGAGGCTGGGAATGGTGTCCTCTGGCCCAGAGGAGCCGAGTCCTGGGTGCCCCGCTTCTCAGCATGCCCTCAGAAAGCGGTCCATCACTCCGGTCTCCCTTGTCTGTGGCCCGCGCTCTGGCTCTGCGCTCAGCTAGCCTGTGGCGGAGCACTTCTATCTGTGGCGCGTGGCCCCATCTGGAGTCCCCAAACTAGCAGATTCCTGCTGCGCACTCCCGCACCACTCCTCCCGGAGGAGAAGGGGGGGTGTCTCTGGAGCTGCCTCCCGTGGGGTCCCTGCTTGAAGTACGGCAGCCCTATATGAACTATATGTCTCAGTTCCTATAGTCCAAGGTAGGCCTATGCTGGCGTTTTGCGGCTCCTTCTCTGCTGCTGGCTTCTCCGCCCCAATACCTGGGAGCTCTGCTGTACTTGGGCTCCCCTGGTCCCTAGGTGACCCCATTGGTCCTGAAACCACACTGTTCCCACGAGGGCTGAACCCCCCGGTTAGCCTCCAGAGCGATGTCCCTCAGCGGAGCAGACTAAAAGTTCTGGATTTTGTGCTCAGCGGCTCTGTGGCTGCTGGGAGCTGGCCCCTCCCCCTGGGGTCTCTCTTCCCATCACTTTGGATTCACTTTTCCACACATCCTACCTTTTGGAAAGTGGTCGATTTTCTGTTCCTAGAATTGCTGTTCTTATTCTCTTTTCTCTCCTGTTGTGTTTGCCGGCTTTTAGAGTGGTTTTCTGCCTCTTTAGCTGGACTTCTGGGACCCAGTGCTCTCTGTGCCTCCTACACCTCCGCCATCTTGCCTTGAGACCTAGTACTGTGATCTTAACAATATTTAGTCTTCAAATCCATCAACATAAAATATTTTTCTATCGACCTTGTATCAACCTAGATAGGTCATTTTAAATTTCAGGATTGTGTTTTGTTTCTATTGTGTAAGATTTTCGTTGATTAAATTTATCCCTAGATATTTTATTATTTTACATGCCATATTGTAAATGGAATGGTTTTCTTAATTTCTGTTACTATTTTGGATTGTTCATTGATAGTTTATAAAAACTGATTTTTTCTGTGTTTATATTATATCCTGCAACTGTGTTGAATTTGTTAGCTCTAATTGTTTTCCAAAGCATCTTTAGCATTTCTCTATATAAGATCATGCCATTTGTAAATTAAAATACTTTCTTTTCTTCCTTTCTAATTTAAATGTTCTTTATTCCCCCACTCCTGCTCCAGCCCAAATTTCTTTTTCTAGAATTTCCAGTAAAATGTTGAATAGACTGGTGAAACTGGGAATTTATATCTTGTTCCTGATTTTAGTGGTAAGAGTATCAGTCATTCTGCATTAGTTAGCAGTGGGTTGTCTCCTAAATGACCTTTATCAAGTTGAGGAAATTCCCTTCAATCCCTAGTTTGTCAAGTATTTTTATAATAAAAAAAAAAGGTGGATTTTATCAAATTCTTTTTTTTTTTTTTGCACTAACTTATATGTTCCTCTCCTTTATCCTATTAATGTGGTGAATTATATTGTATTCCTTCTTCTATTTTTGGAAATGAGTGAAAAAGAATGATTGGGTAATTTTCCTTAAATGATTGATAGATAAAATCAATGAAGTCTCCTAGAGCTGGGCTTTTTTGTTGGTAGGTTTTGATCACTGAATCAATCTCTTTACTTGTTTTTTTCAGTTATCCTTTATATTTCAGTGAGGTGGTAGTCATGACCCCACTTTAATTTTGAATTTAATAATTTGACTCTATCCCCACTTTGTTTTTTATTAGTGAATCAAGATAAATTTAATTGTGTTGATTTTTTCAAGGAATAAACTTGGGTTTAATAAATCCTCTCCATTGGTTTTCTATTTTCTATCTCTGCTCTCATCTTTATAATTTCCTTCTATCTGATGGCTTTGAATTTATTTTTCTCTTCTTACTCTAATTCTTTGAAGTGTACAGTTAGCTTAATGATTTAAGATTTTTTATGTAAACATTTATAGCTATGACTTCCCTCTTAGCTATTCTTTCTTTGAATCCTATAAATTTGGTTTATTATGTTTTCATAATAAATTTCCTTCAAGAAGAAATCAAAGTGGAAATTTAAATATGTGCTATTTAAATATGTGTTGTTTAACTTCTCCATATTTGTGAAGAGTTCATTGTATTATTGATTTCTAGTTTTATTGCCTTGCAGTTGGAGGAGATACTTTGGATCAATTCATTTTTTTTTTTTTTAATGTGTTGAGATTTCTCATGTTTAACATATAGTTTTTCCTGGGGACTTTTTTACATGCCTTCAAAGAAAAAAGTGTATATTCTGCTATTTGGGGTTGAAGTTTTCTAAATATATCTGTTATGCATAGTTGGTTTACAGAGTTACATGTTTTTTTCTTATTTAATTATTGATCTTCTCTCTAGTTTTTTTTTAATTTCCCACTATTAAAAGTGAGGTGTTAAATTCTGCAATTATTATTATAGAACTGTAAATTTTTCTTTTCAATTCTATATATTAAATTTTGTTTAATATATTTGTTTATATATATTTTGGAGGTCTGGTGTTTATTGCATATATGTTTATAACTGTTATATTTTCCTGGTGAAATTATCCTTTTACCAATGTGTAATATCAATCTTTGTCTCTTGTAACCATTTTAGACTTACTTTTTATTTTGCCTGATAAGTTTATAATCATCTCATCTCTCTTTTGTTTACTATTTGCATGGAATGTTATTTTCCATCTTTTGACTTGCAATTAGTATTTTTAAAGTGCATTTCTGATAAGTAGTATATAATTGAATCATCTTTTTTACACATTCTGCCAGCCTCTGATTTTTGACTAGAGAATTTAATCCAGTTAAATTTAAAGGAATTAATGATAAAGGACAACCCTGTTTTCCAACTTTTTCCATGTCTTATCTTTTCTGTCCCCCAGTTTCTTCTGTTATTGCCTCATTTTGTGTTCATTCGATTTTTTTTTGTAGTGTCCCATTTTGATTCTTTCTTTGCCTCTTTTTATGTATATTTTTAATTTTATTTTTGATTGTCCCTGGGAATTTTAATTAACCTCTTAAACTTATAATATTTATTTTGAATAAATACCACTTTTACCTTAATAGTACACAAAACCACTATTCCATAGAGCTCCATTCCTCATGCTTATTATTGTTGTTTTCATGAATTAATCCTTATCCACTATATGTACATTAATATAGATTTAAAATTATTGGGTTTTGTTTTTTCTTAAATCGTATAGTTAAAGAAAAGAGGAGTTACCACTTCAAAATGCAGTAATACTGACTTTTGCATTTCCCTGTGGAGTTACCTTTATCAGTGTCTTAAGCTTCTTTATATAGCATTTAGTTATTATCTGGTATCATTTTATTTCCATCAAGAGTCTCTTTGCTACTCCTTGGAGGTCAAGTATACAAGGACCGATTCTCATAGGCTTTGCTTATCTGAGAATGTCCTAATTTCCCCATTTTTGAAGGATAGTTTTACCTAATATGGAATTCTTGTTTGTCAGTATTTTTATTTCGACAGATTAAAATTATCCTCCCACTACTTTTTGTCCTCCAAGGTTTCTGTGTATAAATCAGCTGTTATTTTCATTGATTTAGTTTATAGAAGTCCCTTATATCTTGCTGCTTTCAAGATTCTTTGTCTTTCAAAAGTTAAATTAGTATATGTTGCAGCATGAATATTTGTGCATTTATCTTTCTTGGACTTAATTGGATGTGAAAATTTGTTGTTTTTTTTTTTAAATTAAATCTGGAAAGAATTTGGTTATTATTTCTTCAAATATTTTTATCTCTCATTTCCTTCTTGGACGACTCATTTGGTATGTTTGGTGGTGTCCTATGGGTCTCTTAAGCTTTATTCATTTTTTAATTATTATTCCTTTATTTTTGTTCTATAGACTGGATAATTTCAATGATATCTTTGAGTTTTATGGTTCTTTCTGCTGCTTACTAAAATCTGCTATTGAAAGCCTCAGTGAATTTTTCATTTTAGTTATAATGATTAGAGCCAGAATGGTTGGAAACATGGGCTGGTATCTTTAGCATTACCACTAAGCTGGGAAAGAGAAATAGGCAAGAGCAAATGAAAATGTCACAAAGCCTTTCTACTATTTTTAAGTTAATGTTTCATGAATTCAGCCCTCTCTTAGCTTCTATAAATTCTTGATTATTTTCTAATGTTCTGATAAATTTTATTTTGAGGGTTTATGCTCAATTTTTTTAAAAATTTTTTTGTGAAGGACCAGGCCCTTGGAGCTACCCAGTTCACTATTATCACTAACATCATTTTGCATATAACTTTAAAAGTAACTTTTCTGATTCACTATTTTACTCATGTTACCACTTATTTAGTAATCCTGAAAGATACCTTATTTCCTGTCAAATCTAGCCAAACTCCAAACTGGCAGTAAGAATTGCTACACATAAGTAACAAAAATCAAGTCCTCTTGTACAGTCCTTTTCATTACAAGGTCATTTTTATGCCTGAGTTATGAAGTGTGTTAGCCAGCTTAATGAGCCTGAGTACTAACTATCTAGAATCAGCCAAAGGTTATAAAGAAGAACTTACTGAAACCATGGACTGGATAAACCTAAAACAGAAATGAGTCTTATCTTGATTATTTGGGATTTAAAGAAAGAGAAAATATCCTAAATATATACACAATGGAAAGAAATCTTCCTATATTACAAATATTTTCAATATAATTTCAAGTTATAGATGCTCCAAGAGTAAAGAATATATATTTTAGGAATTCACTATAATTTTTACTCTGTTATAATTTAATATATAAAAACATAATTTCCTTACATCTATTCTAAGAAAATTATAACCTAATTTTCCAAATTCACTCTCCTTTATTATTAAATATTTCAACAACTTTCTGTTTGTTTATTTTCAAACTTTCTGTTTGCACTACAATAGTTAATTTGTCAATTTTTCATCTTTAGATGATATAATTAATTAGTTATAATTAAGAAAGTGATGTATTATGCTCATTGTTATTCTCTTTTTTTATGACTACCACTTTTAAATATATTTCCATATTACTAAGTACTTTCTGCTGAGGACTGAAGCAACAACGTACATTTTAAAATTACTGATTAATAAGTTAATGAAAATTAACCACTGGAAAACCTCTTCTGTGACTTATATAACCAATAAAAGAAAACTTAAGTTTAAGAATAATTTATTCCTGGGGCACCTGGGTGGCTCAGTGGGTTAAGCCTCTGCCTCAGCTCGGGTCATGATCTCAGGGTCCTGGGATCGAGCCCTGCATTGGACTTTCTGCTTAGCAGGGAGCCTGCTTCCCCCTCTCTCTCTGTCTGCCTCTCTGCTTACTTGTGATCTCTCTCTGTCAAGTAAATAAATGACATCTTAAAAAAAAAGTTTTAAAAAAAGAACAATTTATTCCCTATAGCAGATTTAAATAAAATACTTATTCATAAGAATGCTATTAAATTATTAAAAGCATCTTATAACCAAAGTGCTCAGAGAAAATGGAAATCAAGAACAATCATTTTGATATGTATACACATTGCAGTATTTCTTAAGTTATATCAATTTTTGTAAACCATTTTATTTAATCAATTTATTATTTTTTAGCATTGCACATTTTACTGCTCTGACTTAACACTGATATTACATTTTAACCAACCATGATATACAGAAAATGATGTATACCAGTGTTTCATATCACAAATCTTCTCATGTAAGGGTTCTTATAGATAAAATTTGTACCAAATTTATGGGTTTTTAAATTTTTTTTAAGATTTTATCTATTTACTTGACAGAGAAGAGAGAGATCACAAGTGAGCAGAGAGGCAGGCAGAGAGAGGGGGAAGCAGACTCCCTGCCAAGCAGAGAGCCCGATGTGGGGCTTGATCCCAGGACCCTGGGATCATGACCTGAGCCGAAGGCTGAGACTTTAACCCACTGAGCCACCCAGGTGCCCCCTTAGAGGGTTTTAAAATAATAATTTTAACTGAACATCTATGTGTCTATCACTTTAAAAGATAATGTGCATGTATACATAAAATAACACATATATAAATATTTCACAATGTAATTCAATTTGCTCATGCAGTTTGATTTTTTTGGGTACAATATCAACTAGCATCTCAAGCATTCACTCATTCACTTATTAAGATTCCACAGGGACTCCGCCACGGGATGGGGATACAGTTGTGAACAAATAAACAATATCTTTGTTTTCTTTGAACCCAGATGAATTTGAGACATGGACATTAAACAAAGCTACTGCCTTCTAACCCCAATTTTGTTTTTTGGTGTTATGGAGAAAAGACACAGAGTTCCACAAAAGTACGTTGGCACTGATGACCAGTGGTGGAGTTACTTTAGTAGTTAAGTAGTGTAAAGACAGATAGAAAGGAAGGGTGTGAATGAAAGTCTCTTTGATGAGAAGCCATGTAATGTGAGACCTGTGCGATGAGTGGGAGTTAGACAAAGAATGTTGTGTGTTGATCAGGAGGTGAGATGGTTTCAAAGGGATCACCATATTAGAATATCTTAAGGACCAGGAAGTTTGCAGTAAGGCAGTTGGCAGGGCTCTAATGTGAACCAAGTAGTAAAGTGCAGCAGATTTATGGGCAGAGAAAGAGGTATTTGAATTTTTTTGTTTCAAATTTTTCTGCTCCTTAACTCAAGCTTTCAGAAATAAGTCAAAGCAGAAATATCTCTATATAAAGGAAGAAGTGTCCTCAGGAGCAGGACAAGGAGGGAACAGGTGTAAGGACAGCATCAGTACAAGGTCCTTTATCCTTCAGAGTTTTGTACTGCTTTATAGCCTTCTTGATTTCCCTGTTACTGCTGGAAAATCAGAAGCTATTCTGTTTCTTAATCCACTTAGTTTTCTTCTTTTTGGGAGCTTGTAAAAAATTCTTTTTGTTTTCAATATTTTTAAATTTCACAATGTCATTGCATTTGCCTATTCTAATTCATTTTACTGGGTACTGGGTGAACACTGTCAATTTGGCGATTAATGTCCTTTAGTTCTGGGAAATCTTTTAATAATTTTATTATTTCCTACCATCTGTTTTTCTTCCCTCTCCATCTGGACCTTCTATTATTTGGACCTTGGAATTCTGGAAGTGGTATCTTTTTGCTTTAAAGTTTTATCTTTTCTTATGTGTTATCATTTTTTTCTACTTATTTTCTGTAAGTTTTTTTTTAACTTTATTATCCAGACTTCCTCTTGAAGTTTTTATTTAACAATAAGGGTTTTAAATTCCAATAACTCTTTTGGTTTTTAAAAAATTTCTTCTTGCTCTTATTTCAGGAATTAATTATTATCTTTTATTTCTATCAGAATGTAAATTACAGGTTTGGTTTCATTTGATTTTTGTAGTATTTTTCTTCCTGCACATTCTCATTTCATACTGTCTTTGTCAGTATGTTTATTTTGGCCTTATTTTAACATGTTAGACAGTTTACTCAGATGTCCAGTTAATGTTGGCTTTCTGCTTTCGATCATGAGAGAGATATCAAAAAGCTGACTTGGAATTTCTGAGTACTGGGTAATGTTTTTCAACTGTAAACTTCTCTGTGAGTGACCTGGGTGGATCCATTTTAGGGAACTCCCAATAATATCCCTCAGAGAAGAATCTTGGAATCACCTGCTTGAGGGCTATGCTTATGACTGCCAATATTCTTGCATGGTGCTAGAATTGAATGTACTGTGGGTAGAGAACTCCTCTTCACTGCATTCAACATTCAGTATTCTTCAGATACCATATAGTTGACAACGTGGACAGGAAAGCTACAAAAGGAGAAATATGGTCATAAGATCCAAAGTTAAACTGCTGGCCACATTTTTTGGAGAACATTTTCTGTAATATCATCAATTTGGTACCATACTAGTGAATCATCAAGGGTTAGGTAGAGTTTGTGGCATAGCCTGAGAGGTTATCTTGTTAAATATTGTTCCAATGAGTATTAAATATCACATAAACTTTGCACTGTTACTCTTTTGAAAATCGCCTCCTTTCTTGGTTATCCATTAGAATGAAGTAAAATAACAGCAATAACAACAGCAGCAATAATATTGATGTCATAATAACTAATAGTGGTATTGTACTTATTAATGTGTAGTATTTTAGGGTCTTAATATGCATTAACTTATAATAAGTCTATGAAATCAGTTTTATTACCATCTTCATTTTGCAGATGAGAAAACTAAAGTAAAAAGAAGCCAAGAAAAATTTCAAGATGATATGACCAGTTACTGATGGAGCCAGGTTTTAAACCCAGGCAGTGGGACTCCTAGTCCAATGCTACTAACCAATATTGAGCAAATAAGACTTTTTTTTTTTTTTAAATTACAAGTTCTTTTATGACTAAAGGTGAAGGTACTCTAAGTTTGTGAAAAACTTTCCAAAATACAAGTTGGTATACTTCCAACTCATCCTTCTATATATATTTATTTTTTTCTTACAAAGCATTCATTCAGGTTATCACCTATCATTTTATACAGATGGCTGTTAAATTCGGATTCCTAGACTTTCTTTTAAGCTCAAGTTTTACTTTTCCAGTTGTCTGTAATACATATCTCCTATATACAACACCAGAATTATAAAAATCAATAGGAACAAAATCCAGGCAAAAATAATGTGATGTTTAATATTTCAAACAAACGAGTTTGAAGCCTGGTACCATTGCTTACAAATTGTGTGACCTAAGACATGATAAGTAACTGTTTTGAGCTAATATCTTTTTTATTTATAAAACAGAAAATGAATAAAACTTAATTCATAGGTTACAAAGATTAAGAAAGGGAAAATATTTAGGAAAATGCTTTAGCTCTTATTCATAAATGATAGTTATTAGTTATTAGAAAAGAAACTTGGTTTGGAAGAGTTTCTCTATTTCAGAGCTACCACCCAAAGAACTACATATAAAAAACTATATTGTTGTTTTTTTATGTAATTTTAAAAATATATGGTAAGAGATTACCTAAAAATAAATTATTTAAGAAAAGATATCTTAAGTTCTGTTAGCTTTCTTTCATTGGGACAATGATAATGATTGGCTTACCAATTCAGAAATTATCATTCTGAAATTACTTTTAAGGTTCATATAAACAGCCAAGTTTTGTGGGACATAAAATGTTGCTTTTTTGTCTACCTATACTTTTCCCTTTCTAACCAATTATGTTAGCTCATAGAATGAATTTGGAAGTTTTCCTTTCTTTTCTATTTTTTTTGGAATAGTTTGAGAAGAATAAGTATTAACTGTTCTTTAAATGTTTGGTAGCATGCTCCTATGAAACCATCTGGCCTTGGACTTTTTTTTTTTTTTTTGAGAGTTTTTAAAACTATTGATTCAATTTCTTGACTGGATATTTGTCTGTTCAAATTTTTTATTTCTTTCTATTTCAATTTGGTAGTTTATATGTTTCTAGGAGCTTATCCATTTCTTCCAGCTAATCCAATTCATTAGCATAGTTTTTCATAATATTCTCTAATAATTTGTATTTCTGTGGTGTTGATTGTTATTTCTTCTCCCTCATTTGTGGTTAATTTATTTGAGTCCTTTTTCTCTCTCTTTTTTATTTTCTTTTTATAAGTCTGGCTAGAAGTTTATCAATTTAATTATTTTTGTCAGGAACTTGCTCCTGTTTTCATTGATCTGTTCTATTGTTTTTTGTTTTTTTTTTTTTACTTTCTATATCATTTATTTCTGCTCTAATTTTTATTATTTCCTTCCTTCAGCTTGCTTTAGATTGTGTTTGTTGTTCTTTTCCTAGCTCCTTTAGGTGCAAGGCTAGGTTGTTTACTGAGATTTTTCTTGCTTCTTTGAGGTAGGGCCCTATTTCTATATAAAATGAGATATCCTCTTACACCTGTCAGAATGGCTAAAATCAACAACAACACAAAAAACAACAGGTATTGGGTGAGGATGTGGAGTTAGGGGAAGGAAACTTCTTGCACTGTTGGTGAGGATACAAACTGGTGCAGCCAATCTGGAAAACATTATGGAGTTCCTCAAAAAGTTAAGAATAGAACTAGAACTAGAAAATCCAGCAATTTTACTACTAGATATCTATCAAAAAGATACAAAAATGTTAATTCAAAGTGATATATAAACCTTGGTGTTTATAGCAGCATTATCTATAGTAGCCAAATTATGGAAACAGCCCAAGTGTCCATCCACTCATTGATGAATGGATAAAGAAGTGATTTATCACTTATATATAAAGTGATATATTTATCTATCTATAGATAGTTTTGATAGTTTGTACACACACACGCACACACAATGGAATATTACTAAGCTATGAAAAAGAATAAAATCTTGCCATTTGCAATTATATGGATAGAGCTAGAGAATATTATGCTAAGTGAAATAAGTCAGAGAAAAAAACAATATGTAGAATTTAAGAAACAAAACAAGCAACTGAAAAAAAAAAATCCCCAAAACAGAGGGAGGCAAACCAAGAAACAAACTCTTAACTATGGAGAACACACTGATGGTTACCAGAGCAGGAGGTGGGTGGGGGGATGGGTTAAATAGATGACAAGGATTAAGGAGTGCACTTGTTGGGATGAGCACTGGGTGTTTTATGGAAGTGTTGAATCACTATTGTGTACCTGAAACTAATATTACACTTTATGTTCTGTAATTGGAATTTAAATAAGAACTTAAAAAAATTAAATAAGATTTTAGGGGCGCCTGGGTGTCTCAGTGTGTTAAAGCCTCTGCCTTCAGCTCAGGTCATGATCTCGGGGTCCTGGGATCAAGCCCCACGTCAGGCTCTCTGCTCAGCAGGGAGCCTGCTTCCCCCCTTCCCGCCATCTGCTTTTCTGCCTACTTGTGATCTCTCTCTTTCTGTGTCAAATAAGTAAATAAAATCTTTTAAAAAAAACTAAATAAGATTTTAAAACAAATATATTAAAAATTCTAGTATGACAGTCATTTTTTTGTTAGGATGGTTAGTGTTAAGCTATGTAAATTATATGTCTGCTATCTACAGCTTAATTTTCAGACACATGAAAAAAGTACATATGTATTAAAGCTTCTTAATATAAAGGAGATAATAAACAGTAACTTAAATAATAGAAGACTGAAGACCTTGGCAATTTTACATATAAAAAAATCTCTTGTTATTTGGGTGGATAGAAGGAACATTTTTTATTTTCCATATGTACTAGAGAAACATCATGATGGATTGTCATTTCAGCTGAAAAGAATATGTTAGACTTAATT
The DNA here is from genome assembly GCA_028646535.1 of Procyon lotor. Taxonomy (NCBI): domain Eukaryota; kingdom Metazoa; phylum Chordata; class Mammalia; order Carnivora; family Procyonidae; genus Procyon; species Procyon lotor. The sequence goes on from CM053604.1 coordinate 116,670,134, forward strand.
CTATGACTATAAGTGATATTAAAGTACTAAAACAATTTACTAGGCAAGAACTCAGAAAACTGCCTTTTTCTCCCATCTGTACCCTGTTCTTTGTATCTTATTTTCAGTACTTTCTTATAGTTGCTTCTGCTTTTCATCCACTCAAATCCTTCCACCACAACCTCCTCTTCAGTATCATGATGAGTATTCCTTCCTGTCAAATCCTTCCACCACACTTGACAGGTAGAACTATTACTCTGAATAGTGTCATAGTCTTACTTCCCCTCTTTTCTATGTGAGATGACCAAATATTGATGAAAAATAATACAATAATGTAAGTTGATGCAATTAAGGATATTTGAATTCCACCCTCAATTGTGTCATTTTAATCTGCAGCCAATTATTTATTGTGCTTACTGTTATTATTATCAAGAATATTGAGACTGTTAAGAATTTCTTCAACTGCTTACAATACTATTCACAAAGTTATCTTTATTTATAACTACTTTTAAACTCTTTCTTTTAATATTCAAAGCTACTCTTTTTGTCTCTTCTCTTTACTACTGTTACTATACTGCTCCATAAATTGATTTTCTTATAGCTGTCCTTGTTCTGACTCACATTATTTCCATGAAGGCCAGGCTGGTAGCTTCCTGACCATTGTTTCTTTTCTATCCAGCACATAGGATCTTTCTTAAAACTGTAAAATACCAGCTCCCACTGCCAGAGTAGAACACCCTTAACATAGCCTCGGGGCTGTTCATAATAATCCTTTCTTAATTTGCCAACCACATCTTCTAACAGTCTCAACCATAATCTCTGGATTCTTGTAACATGGAATCATCACGTGCATATATCTACACCTTTGTTCAAAATCTCTTTTTTGGATTTTCTTCTTTACATGACTAATTCCCATACAGTGCCAGCCTTTTCTCCTCTAGAATGCCTTCTAGAACCCTACTGGTCTGGGTTATGTGTCCTTACATTATAACATGCTGACAATACTTTTGAGGTAGCATTCTTTTATTTCCTCCTTGAATGTTGTCCAATTCAAGCTCTGCATTGAACCTGTGTCTGTTACCTCTAAGATGTTAAGTGCATGAAAAGCCAAAAAACCTACTTTTATTCCAGATACCAACATCAGGGGAATTGATAGAATTCAGAAGATAAAGTTTATGAAGAAATTGTATAGGAAGTAGGTTTAAGCCACAGTTGATGGAGGGGAGAAGTAAGTGATTTGTTGAAAGAAATGAGTTGATGTGAGTAGAGTGCCTTATGTTTTGATTGTCTGTTTGTTTTAATGTGCAAAGAATTTGAGTGACCATGGGAATAGGAGTTAGAGTTATAAAGTAATGAACTGTGTATTCTGAACCTGACATCAAATGTGTTTGCTCTCTCATGCTTTGCTGTTTCAGAAAGCCCTCCCTTACATTGACTTACGTCCTCAAAGAGGAAAAAAAGAACCTCAAAAATGACAGAGATTGAAGTTTTATTACTTAATCATGGAAATATAGTGTCCTGGATGTGGTAATAAGTTGATTCTTAGGAAACAAAGGCTCTTTTTTGCAAATAGCGGATGTTCAAGTTTTGTTGATGGTGGAGAAAGTTGTGTGTTTTGGAAGGAGGGGGTATATAGGAACTCTTTGTACTTTCACTTTTTCCCCCAATTTTTATTTTGGTCAAATATAAATAAAATAAACTTTCTAACCACTGTTAAGTGTACAACCCAGTGGTTAACTGTGCAACCATCACCACCAATCTTCAGAATTCTCCAGATCTCTTTTCATCTTGCAAAACTGAAACGTTACCCATTAAACAACAACTCCGCATTCCCCCTTTCCTAGCCTACTGTCAAACTACCATCTTACTTTGTGTCTGTATGATTTTGATTCCCTAAGGAGCTCATAATTGGGATTATATTGTATTTGCCTTTTGTGATTGGATTATGGAACTCTGTACTTCCACACAATTTTGTTATCAACCTAAAAATGCTTAAAAAGTAAAGTCTATTTATTAAAAACATAAAGAAAGTCAAGGTATTAAAACAACTTTTTATGAAGAATTTATAAAGGTTTTTTTCTTTTTTTAAAAGATTTTAATTATTTATTTGAGAGAAAGAGATAGACAGCGCAAGTGTGTAGGAGGGGCAGAGGGGGAGGGAGAAGCATAATCCCAGCCTAACCAACTGAGCCACTCAGGCACCCTAAGAAAAAAAATTTTTCAAAGGAAATGAAGCATATTAAAAACAATTTATTGAAGTGGATTTTAAATTTGAAACTTTTAAGTTCTAAAAGCAATATTCTTCTAGCAGTCACTCCTACAGTTCTAATAGAAATTTCTATCTTTTCTCCCTCAATTCCCTATTGGCCATGTGGTTGGTCTGACTCCAGCAATTGACATTATAATGAATCTTTAGATTATATACTCAAATCTACCCTTCAATTACAATGTTTGATCTTCACTTTAAATATTTTATTTTATTATTTAATATTCTTTTATATTTTAGATTTATTTACTTAAGAGAGAGAGAGCACAAGCAAGAGGGAGAGGAAGAGGGAGAGAGAGTAGCAGGCTCCCCGTGAAGCAGGGGGCCTGATGCGGGGCTGGATCCCAGGACCCTGGGATCATGACCTGAGCTGAAGGCAGATGCTTAACCAACAGAGCCACCCAGAAAGCCCATAGTTATTTAATATTCTTTATCAAGTGTGGAAACATCTACATTGAGAATAATCCATCTACTGCTTTAAATTTTTAAATAAATAAGAAATAATATATTTTTGAAGTTTTGAGTTTATTCCAAAGCCTGAAATATTTTAAGTATCATAGATAATTTAGCATGTCTTTACTCTCATTGCATATACTTCTATAAAATAAAGCTTTTTATTATGTCTGCTAATTGATTTATTTTGTTATATTAATCAATATCATTTATAGAAGGCAACAGCTATTAAGCAAAAGAAATCTTTCTTTTAATATCACTCAAAATCTTTACAGAACTAAAATATCTAAACATAAATGTTTTGTTTTTAATAGTCACTGTTATCAAAAAAAGTCTTAAATGCCATATACTCACCTATGATCTATCCATCTGTTTCTCAAGTTATCTACTTAACATGTCTATAATGCCATTGTATTCCCAGCTACTAAAGGAAAGTATTATCAAGTAAGATTTCTTTAGTTTCCTACCATTTCCATGGTCTAAATAAATCACACAGAAGATGTGAGTATTTTTATTTGCTAAAGGTATAACCACAAGTACCACTCTTAAATTCTCAGCAGGATAGAAATATTAAGTTATTAGAGAAATCGTGGCCCCTGGATGGGACTTGGGAAGGATAAAATTAATGATGAGGAAATATTTTTGTGTGCTTTGTTATCAAGGTCACTAATTGGGGTTGGAAAGAGTTTTGAGAATGCATCTTAAGCTCTTTCAGTGTTCTGCTGTTGGAATTATACTGCAGTTGAGAACATCAAACAAGAAGTAAATAACTTAGCATATTAGCTCATGATAACTTCTTAAAGTGACACATCAAAAATCACCTATGCTAGCAAAAATTTCTTTGATTTAAACAGAAACTATAATTTGGATGGCTGGAACTTAACTGAATTCCTGTTTCTTGTTTTGTTTTGTTAGTTTGCAGTGTGCAAAAAGAAATTGTATTTTATATTTACTAAAGAGTTCTGCAATTTTTCTACATTTGGGTAACAAAAGGTCACCAAAGTATTATACTTATTTATAAAGCAAAATATGTTATCATATAAGTTTGATGATGTTTTGCTTTGTTTTTGCAGGTAAGGGAAATTTTTAGATAGTGGATACTCTTGAAAATTTACATATGTTATTTGGGAAAAATATATTTCCACACTCCTATAAATTCATTTCTAATGGACATATTAAAGTTAGAGTTGTCAAAAGCTGTTTTTTATTCATTCCAGTGATTTTAAGTCAATATATTCTATATTCCAAGTATATAGTAAATGATAGTTCTTAACAATTATAACTATATTTGTTAAACACGAACTCTAAGCCAAGCACATGCAGTGCATTACCTCACAGAATCCTCTTGTGGGATCAACCATATTATTCTATGGCCATTATTATTATCCTCACTTTATTTATTCATTAAATACTTCCAGAGTTTCTTCTTTGTTCTGGTTAGGGAAACTGAGGCTCACCAATTTTAACTAATTCCTAAAAATTACATTTGTAGTCACAGTTGGAATACAAATTAAAGGACTCTGATTTTATGATCCATTGTTGTAGTTATTCACATAATAAAAAAATAGAATATATAATAACAAAACTTAGAAAAGAGAAATCAGAAAATCTAGGTGAAAAATTTTACATTTTATATAGCTGAGGCTGTTTTTAAAATATGAAAATATTTAAACTGGAGAATTTTATGATTGTTTAATGTAGGTGAGTTTAAATATGAAGTATTCTAGAGAAAACTTATTCATATATTTCTCAGATAATAGCTTTTATTAAAATCAAAATCATGTTTTGCCAAGGATTCTTAAATGAAGGGATTGGATGGAAGTAAATCCAAAGATAATTTGTTAGTTCCCTCTTATCTTACCCTTAGGATGTTTGGCCTAAAGACATTACAACCTGGATGAGGTCAGATGAATAGGTAATAGAAAAGCAAAGACTATAACCCTGTTCTCTGACCAAAAATCTTTTGTTTTGTTTAATAAGTCAAAATTAACATAATACTTATATTTTGCCCTTTAGCGTTATACATTTTTATGAAACAATTAACACCTCAACTAACTCAGCGTTCTAAATTAATTATGTTTATATTCCATTGGAATCATTAGAGGTAGTTAGCTGATCAAAATCTGTTTTTTTCCTTCCTTTGCTGTTCTTATTTTCAATTCAGTATCAGTCTGTTTCATACCCTGTTTATCCCTAGAGCAGCCTTCTGAACTCCTAACCCATTTGTAAGACATAACCTCAACTGTGATATGATACATTGCTTGTGAGGTTTTACCTGTTGCTATCCATCTCACTCTCCTTTGTGCCCCTAAATGTGCCCATAAATCTTCGCCCCACTACTTTGGCACACTCAGATCCTGCCGTATGCCCTTTGTGAGCCACTAAAAATGTGTTAATGACTATTCTTTTCATTTCTCCTATAGCAAGTAACATAGAACTTGCAAATAATAAGCACTGTTTATTAAAGTTTATTTCAATTTACATCAATTCTATATTAAGTACTCTTTGATAAATTGAATATTACATATAAAAATAGGTTGAAGAGGAGTGCATGATGATTGGGAATCTGAAAAGACCGTCTTTAGAATTCTATAGAATTATTTTGCTTTATGACTTGGTGTCTTTCATCTTTTAAGGTTTCATCTTTGTTTTAAATCTGTTTGAGGAATTCTTATAATGCTCTGAAGGCATAGAAATTATAAAATGATGTGCGTGTTAAATATACAGCACACTTTTGGAACAAACGCTATTTTATCAAGTTATGAGAGAGCAAGATATAAGTACTTGATTAAAATTCATTTAGTGTGTCATCTGACTGAACGTACTTAAAAGAAATCTTTGACATGTTGATCAGATTAAATTGATTTAATCTCAGCTGAAACTTAAGTTCAGCGTTAGTATGGATAATTACTGTCAGAAAGGATATGTTCTAGTTATTCATTTACATAGTATGAGCTTTCTTTTGGATTGCATATGAATTAATTAAATTTCCTTTAATTGCAGCAACTACATGCAACATGCAGCTTCTAGCTAGTTCATTAACTTCTAGAAAATGGCCAATATCCTAAAACAAATCTTTGAACTGGAGTACAGGCTTTGAGAGGAAAAAATTAAGAGAAGAGACTCTCGGAAAGCAATTCACCAACCTACATATATGAGAAATGACTTCATTTTTAGCAGAGCATTTCTCCCCAAAATGAAAACTACTGATTCAGTTAGTCAATTCATTTGTGACTAAAATGTAAAATGACCAGACTCTCAGTGAACATTAGACTCATTCTTTGATAGTAAAAAATTATTCTCTTGATAAATCTTAAACTATTTGATAGCAAAAAAAAAAAACAATTTAGATTTAGATAGTAAGAACACAAAGAAAATGTAAGATGTAAAAGTATACAAAATACAAGTATGTGAGTCAGATTCCTGACAGTCACATCTTGGACTCTATAAACATTAGGTCAACAATTGGCATAAATACTGGTGTAAAGATGAGGAAAAAGATTTTCCAAATTGAAGTCAGTCATTATTTTACAGTCACAATTGACTAGTTTTAGACTTTTTTTAATGTATTGCCTTGAACATTAAAAAGCAATAATGCCAAAAGAAAAATTTGCCCAGTATTATATCCACCTAGCTAATTATTTTTCTTTATCTTTTCTTAGTTACTTCTAAATATTTGCATTATTTTGTGCTTTTAATTATAACTAATTCTCATCTTTTCCACTTGAGAACATTGCCTAATTGTTTACCTAGACTTTTTCTTTGTGTTATATTTATTTTAAATATAAAGTAGAATTTCAATAAATCAAAGACCCTGAAGTATGATCCCAGAAACAACAGTGTCATCATCACATGAGAACTTGGAAATATAAATTTTAGGTTACACATAATCCAGATCTACTGAATCAAAAACTCTGGCAGAATTAATGTTTTAACAACTACTCTAGGCCATTTTAATGCATGCCGAACTTCAGGAACTACCACATTAAATATATTTTACAAAATTTACTAAAATATTTCAGTGAGTTATCATATAAAATAACACTATATGAAGAAGATTTGTTCAGTAAATTATGTATATTTTTCTTTCTTTCTTTTTTTAATTTTATAGATTGTTTTCTTAATAATTGCAATGTGGTATCAAAGAGTTCAAATATTTAAAAATGGTTTCCAAGAAGATTTATTCCAATTTATACTGCTATCAAATGACATACTTTAAAAAAAACATAGTTGATAGTATTGGTCTTTTCTTTTTATAATATTAAATTTGCTGCACTCCATTTGGTAATACATGTATATATTAAAGTAAAATTACTATATAGGTTTCATTTAAAAGCAAATAAAATTGATATTTATTTATTTATTTTTAAAGATTTTATTAATTTTTTGTCAGAGAGACACAGTGAGAGAAGGAACATAAGCAGGGGGTGTGGAGAGGGAAAGCAGGCTCCCTGCTGAGCAGGGAACCCCATGCGGGGCTTGATCCCAGGACACTGGGATCATGACTTCAGCCAAAGGCAGATGCTTAACCCACTGAGCCACCCAGGCACCCCTAAAATTGATTTTTAAAATATTTGTTCAATTGTATATATTTGTCCTTCTTGAAAAAGATAGTTATAATAACAATAATAGGCAATTAAATGGAGTTTTACAGGCGCCAAGCCCTTTAATTTTGATAATCCTATGAGAATATGATATTATCCTTATTTTACAGACAAGGAAACTGAGTTACAGATGTTTAGGTACTTGCCCAAAGTCCTAAAGATTGTTACTCGTGGGGTTATGGTTTAAACTCTGGATCAGAATCTGTGTTCTTAATTATTATGATATCATCATGTGGAGAGATGGTTTTAAATCAACAAGCTAAAAATATACACTATATATCTAAGAAAATCACTGTAATTTATTACCTCACAAATCTTTTCTTTCTTATTTACAAAATATAGATGTCACTGATTGTTATACACACACACATATACACACATGCATATGTATATATGTATATATTATATCTATGTGTATATATACCTGTGTGTATAAATAGTTATACATAAATATTATATATTATAAATTATATAAATCAATTATATAAATAATATAAATATTATATATACATATATAAATATTATATACATTTAGTTTACTGACCTTTTTTTACTTTCCAGTCAGATAAATTCTCAAAGGGGGAAAGCTAAATCTGTCTATAAAAGTGTAGGGATTCAAGTTGATTAGTTTGGTTTTAGTACAAGACTGCTGGATCTACTTACTCTTTTCTGATGCCAATGGAGATTGTTAAATTGAATAAGTAGCAAGAAAATTGAATTCTTCATGATTTATTCATTTAGTTAAGAAATGTATTAGTGATTGTCCAGGGGCAAAGGTCAAACAAGAAAACATTAGCTATCAGAAGCCACGAAGAAGTTTTCAAGGCACAATTATTTTCCATTCTTATGTCTTGCTTTATATACATACATGTCATTTTTCCTATGGAAAATTCGATTAATGGAAAAGTTGACATTTATTTAACATCACTATATGACAGGGAAGTGATTCCTATGTATTCTTACAGGTAATATTTTGTACAACTTTAGGAGGTGGTCTATACTATTACCATCCTTTAACAGATGGAACAACTTGGCACAAAGAAGTAATTTATCCAAAGACATATAGCTAATGAATGGTAGAACCAGGATTTGAACTCAGGCAGTTTAATTTTGGGGATCATGTTCTTAAGGACCGCACTACTCATTGGAGAAGGAGAAGAGAGCTACACTACAGCAGGGTAGGAGGGAAAGAATGTTGAGATTGTTTTCAAAAGATCATCTACTTGCCTAATACAAGTCTCTTTTGCACTGAGAACATCTGAACTCTGATTATGCTATAGTTCTCTTGGACTTCTCATTATTTCATATTTTGACATGCACATATTATTTAAACATATGACTACAAATGATTTTCCTCTTCTCTGCCTTCAGGATTCCTGATACAGGATGGCCCTTTGGGGTCTTGTGAAAATAAATACTGTGGTTTGGGAAGGCACTGTGTCATCAGCAGAGAGACAGGGCAAGCAGAATGTGCCTGTATGGACGTTTGCAGGAGGCACTACAAACCTGTGTGTGGATCTGATGGAGAATTTTATGAAAACCACTGTGAAGTGCATAGAGCTGCTTGTCTGAAAAAGCAAAAGATTACCATTGTTCACAACGAAGACTGCTTCTTTAAAGGTAAATACAGGGTGAACCTGAAGTGTCACCTTTTATTTTCTTTCCTTCTCTCAACTACTGCCTTTCAGTTTAAACTCCAGCATGATTTCATATCAGCAAACATTTAAAAAGGGAAAGAAAAAAATGTGAGTTTAATTACATCAATAAGGAATAAGTATATAGAAATGTACATGGATACAATTCTGAGTCTCAATTATGAGTACAAAGTCGGCCAAAATATGACTCAAATTTAATATAGCTTACAGCTTTGCACCATATGGCTTCCCAATCATGGCAGTTATCTTAGGACACAGGGAGGCCAATTCAGCCAACAGGCCAAATCCACCCAGTGAAAAGCACCTGGAGTGGAATGGAATGAATAGTGAATGCCAAGCCATGCTGTGATAACATCTCATTTCTTCCTGATTAAAAACGATGGGTTTCAGTTTGCACTACATAATTCGGATTATATGGAACCTGTAAATGTCCACTGAAATAACTCTGAAGAACTCTGCTAGATTTAAATAGTAAACCTTGGATTACAGTAATTTAAAACCTAAAAATATTGGTATTTATTTTCATGGTACCCCAAACCATTTACTGTTTATGAAAAAGTACTGCTGAATTAGTAATTTGAGAAATTATTTTAATGTGCTATATAAGTAGATAAATCATTGAACATCTCAATGTCATTTATTCATAAGCTTATTTTGTCTTTGTTTCTACTGGAGAAAATATTTGCTTGTTTATAGTCATAACCTGGACTGAAATTCTGAGATGTTAAATATACAGAACTTCCATCATTCGAGTAGGTTAGTGATCAACATGATTTCTAATGTTCGATTGGTTCCCATCCCATTTTTTCATAATTTTCCTCAAGTTTATTTACACTTAAGACTTGTCTGATATTAAGTAAAATGACTGAAAACTTTCCTTTTTCAAACATGGTAGAATCAATAAAATGCTATTTCCAAGATGATAATAAAATGATACACAGAGCTTTTCAAGTGATATAAGGTGCAATACTCTAATCAGTGTGGCTGCGAGAAGCTCATTGATATAATTGAAGTAAAGTGGTAATAGTTTCTTTACCACAGTGAACTATGTGCAACTTGAATTCATGCACAGAGTATTTTATGATATCAGATTCTCTTCTTGTACAGAAAGAATAGCAATTCTTTTGGTTTCAAGTTCAATTTATTCCCTTCTTCTATCAAATCTATTTTACAAATAGCTAAAATTAATTCTATTAGCATTGTGCTTTAAAACTCATGAAGAGTATTTGTGTGTGTATGTGTGTGTGTATTTATTGTCATTTTTTTTTAAGATTTTATTTATTTATTTAACAGAGAGAGAGAGAGATCACAAGTAGGAAGACAGGCAGGCGGGGGGGGGGGGAGCAGGCTCCCCACTGAGCAGAGAGCCCGATGTGGGGCTCGATCCCAGGACCCTGAGATCATGACCTGAGCCGAAGGCAGAGGCTTTAACCCACTGAGCCACTCAGGCGCCCCTATTCTGTGATTTTGACCTGAGAGGGTACAGTGGCAATATTGCTATATCACTGATGCATGACATTGTAGAACTATATAACTAATATTCTATTAAGGTAATTTAGAAACATTCTCAAAATGAGGTTTTGTCCAACTGACACCCAGCAATCAGTTATGTGGAAACATATGATATTAAATATCACGTGAGAAAAACGTTTGGTATATTCCAATGTTCAACTTTATTGCTGGATGTTTAGGCATAATACAACTCAATATGTATAGCAGTATAGACATAGATGAACTCCATATAGCTAAGAATTTTGTCTTCCCTGTCAGTTCATAGAACAATAGTTTGAAAACTTTCGTCTTTCAGACTTATACTGAGTATATTTATCAAATCTATGATTGTTTCAAAATACTTTCTCATCATATATAAGTCAAAATACTTTCTTGATCATTATACATTGTATTAAAGCTTCATTTATATTACCTGGGTTAGTTACCAAGGGTTTGTGCATTACTCAAGTCAGAATTTGTGTCTTCTGCTTATTTGTTTTGGAATTTTTGTCTAACACATACATACCTCACAAAAAGGACTTTATTTCAGCAGAAAGGAACCAAGTGACGTACAACAAAACAATAAGTTGCCTGTCTTATTGGTGTGCAATTGACCAAGTTTAAGGTGTAAAACAAGATTCATTATAGCTAAAGGCCTGACATGGTTGTGATGGCCAAAATTAATTCTTGTGATTGTGAATTTTATTTTCCATAGACTATCTGCATTTATATCATTTCCAACAACAGCCCAAAGGAAGAAGCAAATCAAAATATTAAGTTCAAGAACTGCTTAAAACCAATGTTTAATTAGATTTTTAAAAGAAAAAAAATAAAAACAAACTCAATAACAGGAATGAGTTTTCCTCCAAAAAAAAAAAGGACCATTTCATATTTTAGATCTAATAAAAGGTAATTATGCAAACCTTAGAATAAGAGTCAACAAACAAGAACCTAACGGCCAAACTCAGGTTACAGTCCATTTTTTTTTAAGCAATATGTTATTGGAACAGAGCCGCAAACATTTATTTAGGAATTTCCTTTGGGTGTTTTTGCAAAACAAAAGATTTGAGTATTTATAACAGAGATAGTATGGTCTGCAAAGCATAGAAAACATTTCGTCTGGCTCTTTCTGTAAAAAGTTTGTTAACATCTGCTTTAAAAGATTACCAGTGCCTTACAATTAATTTTTAAAAATATTGAAAGATCTTTTCTATATCTTCTTGGCTATGGTGTTAAATATAAGGACCTACTCATGTGTTAAATTCCATTAAACACATATCCGCACACAAATGGATACATGTAAAACAGGAAATCTGAGGAAGATCAGTGGGTGGTGGTAAAGATGATATACTGGTTATGATATTGTACTACATTTTTTCAAAATGTTACTATCGGTGGAAACAGTATAAATGGTACATGGAATCTGTATTATTTCTTACAACCCCATATGACTCTACAGTTATCTCAAAATAAAAAGAGTTGAGTAAGAAAAACTACTGGAAAATATGAGCAAATACTTATGACAATTTTAAAGAGAGTATGGTTTGCATTATTCATTAATTATTTCAACTTCAAGCGAAGTCCTCTTTCACATATCAAATTTATCAGGTATATGTTTGCCATTTATATTTAAACTTATTAAAATGATTTATATCTGTACAATCATGTTTATTGATTGTATTAAAATTAAGATTAGAGTGCAAGTTAAAGAGATTATATCTGTATTTACATTTACATCTTTATATATATGCATATATCTATACTTATAACTATATCTTTATCTCTCTCTTATATGTGTTAAATATTTAAACGCCTCTGTAGTATGTTTAGCATTTACTATTACTAACTCTTAAATAGAGACAAGGATTCACTAAGAATTTTCTTTAATTGTTTATGATTTGTGGAATCATAAATAAAACATATAATAGATCTAAGAATATAGCATCTTTAAATTTATTTCTACTCACATTCCTGTGATGACAAAAAAACTGGCTGTAATATGATATAGAATATTATAGTATTTGTTTATTGGCACCAAAAACTTTAAGATGATGCTTGACATATGTTGGGGAGGAAAAAAGTCTTCTCTACATTTCTATTCTTCTGGCTGGCCTAATAATCAAATTGACATGAGACCGGTAAGAGGAGAAAAATAAATTTAATTACATACACATGGGGACCCATAAGAAAATGAGACTCATTGACAGGAAATTGAGGTTTATATGCATCCTGAGGTAAGAAGAAGGTAAGGGTCTGGGACTTTAAATTGGAGAAAACAATTCACAGGGAGATGGGAGAGCAAAAGTTTGATAAGCAAATGTTTGCCGTGTCTTGCTGAGTTTTCCTTATGCTACCAAAGAGAAAAAATTATCTTTAGTAATAGATACTACTGGTACAGGGCCCCTATCAATTCTTTTAGGCAGTTGAGGGGAAGGGAGGACCAAAAGGTCTTCATGAGCTTCATGAGTCTGTAGGACCTTTATTGTCTTCAAATAAGATTGTCTGGAAATAATCCTCATGCCAAAGTGGCACATTCTGAGGTGAGCTGCATTGAACCCCATCACATAGCATAAAACATTCTATTTTTGTGTAATGCCTAGCTGTTCCTTGTGATGGCAGTTTTGGCTTAAAGTCATCTCCCATCCCCACTCTACCCCCAAAGGGCTTCTAGCTTTTGCAATTCATGTCACTAATAACAAGTATAATTTTCTCTCACCCTGATTCCAGGTCAGTCTGTCTTACACAGCAGAATTTACTTACTCAGAGAATAGATATAAGCTAGAGTAAGAAACTCAAGATATAACCTATGCCAAAATGAGTAAGGAATTAAGCCTTTTATGAGAAAGTCAATTGAACAGAAACCCTTTTGCCATTTACTGTGCTGAGAATAAAACTGCCATAAAAGCAAATGTTCTGTGCACTTAAATGTGCATCACAAACAATAACAACTTGGGAAATATGGTTTTTATGGCTATGTGTGTACTATTTGAAAGAGATCTGACATTGTGTTCTTTTTCTTTGGTATGATCTGGAGAGACATTTATATTCCATTTTTTAATTGGTTCTTTTATCTGATTTTTTTTTTAATATAGGATTCACAGAACTTGAGCTAGAAAACTAGGCTGCCAATGATACAATGATATTTTAAAATATAACAGTAATTTCTGTGTTAATATATGTGGGATTTTAGATTACTTTTTTTTTTGAAGGGAGGCTTTTTAAAGTTTCTATTTTATGTTTAGTCTTTTACGCCATTTCATGAAAAACAGTAATCTTGATAAATATTTAAACTTTGGAAAGTAACACCTAGATATGTATTCATTTGCTTTGGTTTGGGTTTTGGGCAGTATTAGCTAAGTGAAACTGTAGGATAGTAGTGAAATTAATAAATTGGGTAACTACAAATGTGCATTAACTCTTTAAGACCATAACGTACACACAGATGCTCTAGATCTCTTGATTGCCCTCTGTACGCACACAAAACCAATTTGATTAATCCCTGGAATTTGGGTAGGTTTACAGTAAAACTTTCTGAATTTGGTGATAAGGAATTGAGTTGTATTTCATTTTTTAAATTTATCTCACATTTAACATTTAATCAAAGTTAACGGTATAGTTTTGTTGCCACTCTAATCAAAATGTGAAATATAGAATTCTATTAATTGCTCACTACATTTATAGAAGTCATTGTAATGTGTACACTCAGAAAGTTACCATTTGTTATTAAAATCATACCAAATATTTATTTCCCCTTTGATTTTGAAAACTCTATAAAGGATTCTGTAAACATTATGTATTATATGGGCTTGCCTTCCATTTATAAATAGATAGTAGATAAATGATAGATTTTTACATATAATATGAAAAATAATCCAAAAGAAAGAGATTTGGATATTGACAACTTAACAAATACATTAGAAAAATAGTACCAGAAAGAAAGAATACTGGTAATAATAATAGTACATTGAATATAATTTATTTCAAAACACTCTTACAAGTATTATATCATTGTTTCATCATAATAACAAGCCAGTGTACTATACAGAAGGCAACAAGAGTAATTTTAAAAATGGCCTGCAAAACACTTGCATAGCCAGTTAATGCTACTGGGATAAGAACCAAGGGATTCTGTCTTTAGTGCACGTATGCACCAAATATTCTGCTGAAATATATACCATGATATTTTACTTGCTTAAGATTTTTAAAGTAAAAAAACTTTACTCTTAATAGTGATTTCCATGAATATGTGACATTATTTAGAAACATTCTTGCTCACTGTGGTATTTTGAAGGATTAAGGAACACGTTTGATCTAGTTCTTAGCCAACTGAAGAACATAGTAACAGATAATAATTATCGAAGACTGTAACTTTTATATAATAACTGTGAACATTTGATTGCAATAAATTCTCAAATTTGAATCTGTAAGGCCACATATATTTTCTTTTAGGTTTATATTAGCTTATAATCTTGCATGAAAAGACTCTGGTTAAATTACTTGTAACTGAATTCGCCAGGCTATAATAGGCTAATTATGGTAGTAAATTTTCTGATTGTATGTAAGACTACTTAAAGAAAAAACAAGTAACTTGAGTTTAGAAATATACCTATTATTAATTTTTTGGTTGACATTTGAAGAGCTATCTTATAGTCACCTTCCTCACAGGTTTAGTTTAGGCTGATTTTTGCTTATCTTATGCTGTAAATAGAATATCTATTAAATAGATGACAATGTTATTTTACTCCACTACCATCCCCCAAGCCCAAACCTTAGAGATTAAATGCATTTCTTAATGCATCTAATTTTTGTCAAATTTTCCCATTTGTCTCCTCTAAGAACTAAATTTATTGGGGTGCCTGAGTGGCTCAGTGGGTTAAAGTCTCTGCCTTCAGCTCAGGTTATGATCTAAGGGTCCTGGGATCAAGCCCTACATCGGACTCTCTGCTCAGCAGGGAGCCTGCTTCCCCCTCTCTCTCTGCCTGCCTCTCTGACTACTTATGATCTTTCTCTCTCTGTCAAATAAATAAATAAAATCTTTAAAAAAAAGAACTAAATTTAACATTCAAAAACATGGATAGCCTAATATTGTTTTTATATATTTTCATGCAATATCATTTTTCTTCAGTTTCAAGTTATAGAATAAATATTTTAGTTTAATGTTTTATTTTATGTTTTATATGGCTGTATGAATATTCCATTAATAATTATAAGCACAATATTCAATAGTGAAAAAAATGAGAACATTTTATACATTTTATCAGTTTAAGGAATTTTTCTTCTATCTTGAGACTGTTGAAATATTGTATCAGTCATTACCACTCACTGACACCTTCACTTATCATGTTTATTTTCTCAGTATCCTATTTTCAAATGCAGAATGTGACATTTCTGTACCTTACAAAGTGAAGAACATTTTTTACAACCATTATTTTTAATGTAGTTAAAAATCTTTTTAATATTTCTTTGCAAAATAGAATGATGGAAAACTTTCTATTGATTACATTCAGCATGTATAATTGGGGGTAAAATGTTCTACAAAATTCAACTGAAATTTTTTCTCTATTAGGCTGATTTATATTTCACTTTTAAAATCTTTTCTGAGGGGTTGGTGCCTGGGTGGCTCAGCCAGCTAATTGTCCAATTCTTGGGTTTTGCTCAGGTCATGATCTCAGCGTCATAAGATCAAGCCCTGTATTATGCTTTGCACTGGATGTGGATCTGGTTAAAATTCTTTCTCTCCCTTTCCCTTTACCCATCCCCTGCATGCACTCTCTCTCTTAATAGATAAGCAGAGAAAAAGATAGATGATAGATAGATAGATGATAGATAGATAGATAGATAGATAGATAGATAGATAGATAGATAGATAATAAATAAATAAAATCCTTTCTGAGGGGTGTCTATAGATACTTTAGAGGACATTTGAAAAACCTATTAATGATAAAAATTTAAAACCAAATGGGAAAAGTGAGAAGCTTCACCTGTGATTATCATCCAGATAATTACGTGAAAAAATATTTGGAGGAAATCACATTGAAGAAAGGAGATTTGGTATTTTACAGCACAATGTTAAGGCATAGATAATTAAGAGTGTTGTTCTTTTGATAACTGGTTAAGCAAAGTATAAGGAACTTCAATTAATAAAAATTCAAATTAATTTAATGCGGTAATATGCAATCAGTTTGTTTTTAGTTCAAGACACCACATCATCTAGCTATAAATTACTTAGCAACCTCATGGTTACAGTAAAGGTTGGTGTGTGCTCAGACAAATGTGAAACATTTCATGTGTTCCCCTATGTGATAATCACTTTAAAGACTTGTTTCTATATGTTTCTTTCATCAATATACGAATTTCCAGTGATTTGTATAATGTCTTTCTAAAAGTCTCCCACCAAAATCTAGGCATGAGTTTTAATTACGTTTTGTCAGTATTTTTTTTTCCTCTCGATGACAGGTAAAGAGATGTTGGATGAGAGTTTATTAGTACAGAAAAGCAAGGTGTAAGTCAAGACGGCAATTAGTATCTAGTTGTAGTTGCCCAAAAGAGAGAGAAAGATAAGGATAGTTTGAATCAAGATGACAGAAGTGCCAGTGGCAGTACAAAATTGTCTGACTATCTGACATACTTTGCTGTGAAGTGGGCATAGAGTTTATGGGAATTAAGAAAAAATAAGCTAACCTAAAAAAAAATTGAGGAGTCATTTATGGAAATGTGAAACACTGGGGGACTCACACTTTTGGAAGTGGATGTGAGGGGAAAATATATACATACACATATGCATTTAAGGTTAGCTAAATTTAAATTTAGACAAGCAAGGAAAATGCCATTTATTCAGTTGAATATGAGTCAGGAAATCAAAGGAAAATTTGGAGCAGTATATGTACATATAGGATTTATAAGTATATTAATAACGAGACAAGGCAAAGGACTCCATAGTTGAGATAACTAACTAGAGAAGGAGTGCACATTGGGAAGCAAAGAGTGCGGGGATGGAAGTCTATTGAATATAGATAAAACAGACATATACATAATCTGCAATGATAGGGACAGAAAACCAGGAGGTATAGATACATAGAAACTAATTAAGAAAGTTTTATTTATTTATTTATTTATTTATTTTTTAAAGATTTTATTTATTTGACAGAGAGAAACACAGCGAGAGAGGGAACACAAGCAGAGGGAATGGTAGCGGGAGAAGCAGGCTTCCTGCTGAGCAGGGAGCCCGATGCGGGGCTCGATCCCAGGACCCTGGGATCATGGCCTGAGCCGAAGGCAGATGCTTAACGACTGAGCCACCCAGGCACCCCAAGAAAGTTTTTCATGGAGGAGAGAGTAATGAGCTGAATGGATGTTGGTGAAATCAGGTAGGATGGAGATTAGGAAATGACCATTGATTTGGTTAAGTTGGGTAAGGGAGTCTGTAAGAGAAAATAGGAACTGAGGAAGTAAGATAGCAAGCACTTTCCAGAAAGCTCATTGGAAGAGTGTGTTTCTAAAGAGGAGCAGGTATATGTGCAGATATATAGTGCAGATACGTAGAGTGATCAGGAGGGAGAGACATGTGGATGGGAATAAGGGAACAGAGAGGGGAAAATTTTAAAGGGCAAAAAAAAGTGGAGGTAGTTGTCACAGCAGAAGCACTGAATAGGGGGCGCCTGGGTGGCTCAGTGGGTTAAAGCCTCTGCCTTCGGCTCAGGTCATGATCTCAGGGTCCTGGGATCGAGCCCCGCATGGGGGCTCTCTGCTCAGCGGGGAGCCTGCTTCCCCCCCCACCCCGTCTGCCTCTTTGCCTACTTGTGATCTCTCTCTCTGTCAAATAAATAAATAAATAAAATCTTAAAAAAAAAAAAAAAAGAAGAAGCACTGAATAGGCCAGAGAGAATGGGATCCAATGGACAAGGGTTAGATTTGACTTTAGATGAGAGCCTGGATTCTTCATCCCTTAAATAGACAAGGATTGGAAAACTAAGCACTTTCAGGTGCAGGTAGATTGACTTACTTTATGATATAAAAGTTGTTCTTATCTGACTGCATATGCATATATGCACATACATCCAAATGTACAGATGTAACCAGATAAGAACATGTTATGTCTTATATATTTCACTTATTTCAAATATATTTCATATACTTCTTTTATGAAATAAGAAATGAAGCATCAGTTGGAAGTGACAGAGGAAAAGGTTTTGGAAATTTGAGAGAAAGAAAAGAGTTTGTAAAAAAAATAAACAAAGACAAAGGGAGAAAAGACTAAGGAAATATGGTAAGCTTTCCAGCAGTTTTTTTTTTTTTTATAAAGATATTTATTTATGTATTTGACACAGAAAGAGAGAGAGATCACAAGTAGGCAGAGAGAGGGGAAAGCAGGCTCCCTGCTGAGCAGAGAGCCTGATGCGGGGCTCGATCCCAGGATTCCGAGATCATGACCTGAGCTGAAGGCAGAGGCTTTAACCCACTGAACCACCCAGGCGCCCCAGCTTTCCAGCAGTTTTGAAGACCTGTATATCTCTGCTCATAAATTTAAAGAGAGTAGTCTTTTGTGGTTGTGTATTTTTCTACAAATGTAGTCAGCTGCTTAGATTAAGGCATTGAACAGATGAAAAATTAGGTTTAAATCAGGATTTTTTTCCATGCAGGAAAGAATTATAGATGGGAAAAGAGTCCAAAGCCATATTGTCCATATCTTTCAGGGGCAGTATGATGATCTTATCTCTGCTTTCTTGTGTATACCTCCTCTAATATCCAGAAATCTCCTGGTGGGTATCTTTTGCCTCAGCTTGCATATAGACAAGAATGAATTCCCCAACCACTTCTACATTCCGGAAATTGTATCACATATTTTGGTTTAACTTCCTTATGCTAACATTCAGTTTACATCTGTGCCCCTTGGTTAAAATATCCAGTAATGAAATCTGTTCAAATTCATTAGCAGGGTCATACCTTCCTACGATCTTTGAAAGGCCTATAATATATAGGCCTATAATAGCTATTTTATTTCAATGGCTCTCTACTTCTCTGATCAAGTAGCAGTCACTGTGATAGGCATGAGAACAAGATATTTATATCTATACCTATATATATCAACTATATATTCATATGTATATAGATATAGATAGATATTTTTGAAAAAAAAGAGGGACACTTGACAGGTAATTCTCCAAAACAGAGTGTGGTTGGGAAGTTACCTTGAAACATGTTTAACATAATATCACTTTATTATTAATTCTATAAGTCAATGTTTTTGACAGTAGGAACTGCTTTGTTTAGCTAAGCAAATCATTTGAAAATTTGAGGCAGCTCAAAATTTTCTACGTAATGTGTCTACATTTGAAAATATTCCATTTTTTATATGCTTTAATCAATCAGGCAGCCAATAATGTTGGAACATAGACTAATTTAATATGGATATTTCTGGGGTTGTTGGCATTTAATTCATTTTTGAAACTTTTTTTCTAAAAGAAAATGAAAGTTTTATTAAAAATGGAGAAAGATGCATGAGCATTTGATGAATTTAATTGATCATTACTGTAATTAATTAAAAGGGACAATATTACATATGCTTGATTAATTTTATAAATGCTCAAAATATTACATGCTTGTCAAAAAAACTTCAGATAATAATTAATATAAAATATCTGTAGAAATGAAATATATGTATATGTACACCATGGATATGTATGTATGAGCAAATATGATTTTTTTAACCATTCACAGTGATTATTTATTGACACATAATCCTGTGGCAGACCCACTATTAATGCTGTGTTCAAAAATGCGGGTGATAGAAGTTGTTACTTTTGCCAACTGGGTGGAGATAAATAGCTAGACAAATCAATTAATGACAATGATGTTTCCACCATTTCTGGACTCATGAGGTTAGATTAACATCTGTACCTAATATTCAAGTACATGAAATTATTCTATGTCAAAACAAGCCCATATTCCTTTTGTTTAAGTGAAACATTTTTTTTCCTCTCATAGAGTATATGTGCCACACGTTACATTCAATTGTTGTCTATAGACATTTAGATTTCTTTCTCGGCAGTTCATTGAGAATGAAGTACAAATTAAAAGAGAGATCAGGGGTCCCTGAGAAACATATTCAGCAAGAAATAAGAATCAAATTTAGAAAACAACGACAGGGAAGTTAGAACTCAAAAGGGATGTGTGGAGAACGTTTTGCCTTTTTATCCTGTATATTAACTCCTGCAGCTTCGGAAGGTACTGCATATTGTTCTAATCAGCAGACAGCATTTCTTTATAAGCATTTACATCTTCAGTCTAAGTTCACTCTAACAACCTAGGAGATCCTGGCCATTCACTCTACTTTCAGGTAAATGATGATACCAAGTAAGGTGTAGTAATGTAGTATACCTTGAGCTTAATGCATTACTATAAAACCCAGAGAACCTAATGCCACATGTGTAGTTCATGACGTACTTTGACTAAGTGAATATTCCAAGGAAGACAAGACATTTGGGGCTACTTATTGACATTGTATCTCCTTGGTCATTAGACCTTTATCTACTCCCAAACGAGCATAGAATATATACTCTATAACTCTAGCTTTGAAGTGGAGTTTTTATGCCTTATCAAAACTCATCATTTCTGGGGCGCCTGGGTGGCTCAGTGGGTTAAGGCCTCTGCCTTCGGCTCAGGTCATGATCTCAGGGTCCTGGGATCGAGCCCCACACCGGGCTCTCTGCTCAGTGGGGAGCCTGCTTCCCCCTCTCTCTCTGCCTGCCTCTGCCTACTTGTGATCTCTCTCTCTCTGTCAAATAAGTAAATAAAATCTCTTTTTTTTAAAGTCATCATTTCTTTTGTGTATCCCCATACTTACTTATTGTCAAAACAGACATGTGTGTACATTAATTATATAAGACAGAGTGACTATTGTTTAATTTTCACTTGAAAAATACTAGTAGGCCTGCATCAACTGCACTTTTAGTGAAATACAAAGGAACCTGTAGGTCGGTATGGGATGTGTTTTCCAGTATTCAGAATAATAACTATAGCATTTAGCTGTGATGACAGTCTACAAAACATAAGAGTAAGATTTGGGGGTTTAATTAAATTTATGTCAAAATTACTTTCAAATCCTGGGGAAAAACATGCTTGAATAATACACCACATGTTTTGGCCTTTAAAAATTTTAACAAGTGGAAACATTTACATGACACATTGGCACAATCTCCAAAGCTCAGAAACACCTAGTATACAGCATAGCAACAGCTTTGTTCGTTAATTCCGTGGTAAACATGCACACCGACTCCTGCATAAATTTGTCAGGGCTGTGTCTACCTCCACAGGAAGCAGCAAGCATGGAAGTGAGTTTCATCTCCACATATTAATAAATATATGAAAGAAAGATTATGCCATGCCCTTTCTATGTAATTCTAATTATTTCAACATCAGAATACCACGACAAACAGGGGCACCTGGGTGGCTCAGTTGTTAAGCGTCTGCCTTCTGCCCAGTTCATGATCCCAGGGTCCTGGGATCGAGCCCCGCATCGGGCTTCCCTGCTGGGCATGAAGCCTGCTTCTCCCGCTACCATTCCCTCTGCTTGTGTGTTCCCTCTCGCGCTGTGTTTCTCTCTGTCAAATAAATAAAATCTTTAAAAAAAAAAAAAGAATACCACAACAAACAAACAAACAAATAAATATCTTATTTGGACATCCAGATACACAGCAAACAAAAGAGAGCAGAAGGTTACTATATTTGAACCCAGGTTATCCTAAATATTTAGAAAGTTTACTTGTGGGTACAGAAAATGGTTTGTTACTCAAAGCCTCTTGGCACCCTATCCTCCCCAGTCCTCCTCGCCTCCCAGCCCAATGGATTCCACTGTTCTCTGAGACGTGAAACCAGTGGCCCTGACAAGAAAAACAAACAAACAAACAAAGTTATTACACTTGGCCTCTTCCCAAGGCATCAACCCTATTTAAAACCCAATCTCCTGACCCTCTTCTTAAGAAAAGGTTAGAAGGACCAAATGTTAAATTCATAAAAATCAGTTTCTATTCCAACCTTATTTCCAATCAAATTAAAGTAAGTGGATCAATTTGAGCTGGAGCCTTTAGCTATTTCAAAGATGTATCTTCTCACCAAAGTGCTTAACCTGAATTCCTTTGCTTTTGTCATTCTATTGCTGTCATTTTTCCTATCCTGGATATCGGCACAGTCTCATTACTTCATCTTATCACTGACAACTAGGAATGAAGAAAGAAAAGATAGCTATTATTAATGGTATCAGTGAGCATTCATAGGCTATGACTTGGCTGGTTTCTTGTAATTTTCTTGGGGCACTTAAGTATGTGTTTTCCTCAGGACACTCAAATCTTTTTTTCTACTCTTTTATCACAGAATCCATGTCCTTAATACTCACTCAGGAGTTTGGAATTTTGACTCTTTGAACTTATCTCAGGTTTGCACATGTTGGGCTCTAATCTCAGGGTTCATATGCCAACATCACAGGCTAAAACATTGTCCAAAGGCAGGTTCCCTGGAAACTCAGTCTCAGCCACATTCTGAATCAAAAAAGAAATCCTCTCTCACAAACCTGTCCATTCCTCCTCTTCTTTTTGGCTGTGTTTTGAAGGTTCAGTGTCCTCTCCAGCCGATAAATCTCAACCAGGACATTAGTAGTCCACTACATCAGGTTTTTCTCATTTTGAATATCAGTGGCAAAAGTTATACCTCTCATTCTTACCTACCTGTACATCTCCAGTGTCTCCATATCAACAGAGAAAACAGTGTTTTATGGGGGTAGTTTTCTTTTTTCCTTCACATATTCACTAATTTTGATCATAATCCCCTTTCAAAATAAATGTGGTTTGTGTGCTCTCTATTCATATTTTAAAAGAGGCCACTCAAGGGTCTTTTTCCTGATCACAGAACATCTGTGATTGGTAGCAGCATCTCTAGGTAAACACACAAAGTTTAAGGATTTCTGACTCGGTACCTATTACACATGAAATTTCACTGCAGATAGATTTTATTGTCCACCAAAATTATCTATGATAATTATATATAAGTTAAACAACTTGTTTTCTATTTTGAAAGGAGCTAAAATATGAAAGAACATCTCCTATAAAATGAAAAGTACTTAGCAAAATGATCATTTTTCTTAATTTATTATAAAATGAATTTTTATTTTTTTTAAATGAATTTTTATATATCAAGTTTTTTAAAGTACAGTATCACCAAACTGCCTGTTATTGTGATAGACATATAATAAATTTGTAGTAGGAGACAAGAATTAAGTTATTCAAATATAAATTGAAAAATAAAAGGTATATGTACCTATATACATGTTTATATGAAATTATAAAATATATAGTAAAATTGTTAATCTTTATTGTTCCACATATTATAACAATAGAACAAAACTTTTTCAAAGACTGCCATCCGTGTATATTGATATGTCTCAATACTTGACTGGCTGAGGATCCAGTGATTTTTTAACATGAAATATCAAATTTAATGAGCAGGTATGTTAATATTGGTATTAATACTCAAGTCATTATTTTTTATGAAGTGAAAATGTGTGTGTATTTTATGGGTTTTTTTTGTGGTCTTTGGTTTTCTAAGACTAATATATAGTCATTTTTTACTGGTCTGAGTTTCTGTGAATACCAAACAAGCCCTCACCCCTTTAAAATAAAAAGAACTTTCTGGATTGCCTGGGTGGCTCAGTTGGTTAAGTGTTTGCCTTCGACTCAGGTCATGATCCCTGGGCCCTGGTATGGAGTCCCATATTGGACTTCCTGCCCAGTGGGGAGCATGCTTCTCCCTCTGCCTGCTGCTCCCCCTGTTTGTGCTCTCTCTCTGATAAACAAACAAACAAACAAATAAATAAATAAATAAATAAATAAATAAATAAATAATTGGGGGAAAAGGTTTAAAAAATAAATAAAAAATTAAAGAATTTTATATAAATTGAATACTATTAGTATTGCTTTGCATAAATTATTTAAAATAAAGTTTGATAAATTTTCTTATTCTGAGAAGAATAAAAATGAGATATTTTAAGTAATTAGCTCTCAGCACTTGCATAAATTAAACTGTGAGCCAATTTAAGAATGATCCTCTTGAATCCTTCACAGTGTTAAGGAAAAATTATCACATCATGTTGTACACCTATAATTTCATGCTAAGACTGATACCTAACTGCCAAGACCTGTGAGTTTAAAAGTGACAGAATTGGGTCCCGTGGGTGGCTCAATCAATTGAGCATCTGATTCTTGATTTCGGCTCTGGTCATGATCTCAGGGCCGTGAGATTTAGACCTATATCAGGCTCCATGCTCACAGAGACTGCTTGAGATTCTCTCTCTCTCCTTCTCACTCTGCCCTCCCCCCAGTCACACACTCCAAATGAATGAATGAATGAATGAATGAATGAATGAATGAATAAGTAAAATCTTTGAAAAATAAAAGGGACAGAGTTCATCAGAGTTTTGTCTGCTTGTGAATCTAAGTTAACATGTCTAGAAATTATAATGAAAGTTGAGAAAACTTATTTCTTGAAGTTTTAGAATTTAAGACTATCAACAAAAGTGAACATTTTTTTTTCATATAGGACTTTTCTAATGCACGTTAGGATATTCAAGGAAAGTTTTCTTTTTCTTGACTTTTTTTCTCCAAAAATTTGGCTCTTCAGCTTGTCTAGCAATACGGTTTCTATCATTGTCATAAGGTTGCCTTTCATATTCTGCTATCTTTACATGATTGAAGCAAAGATGGAAGACTTGGAAGATAAATGAAGCACCCAGATTAATGCTTTAAGGGTTTGGGTGGCCAAGACATGCAGTGTCTGAATTTTAGTTAATTTGTGATTGATATATGCACCTTATGTTTTGGAGAAAAAAAGACAAAGTATGCTTTGAGAAAATGTACATACTATTTCCCCAAAAGAGATTTATTGCCTATAGCTATAAACACACACACACACACACACACACACACACACACAAATGCCCCCATTTGTGGGCATTGTAAGGCTCAATAAAACACTAATGTCTAATTTGGGGGGAAATCCAGTGTGACGTCAGTAATTGAGCTATGTGGCTTTTGATAAGAATTTAAAGAAATATTAGGTATTATAGTTAAAATTCATGATGTGTGGCTGTGGTTGTTAAAAAAAATTCATTCTACTAATGGTTTATTATGGTTACAACAAGGATATTTTAATCCATTATACCTAAAATGGAGTAGGAGTAAAGAAAAAATAAATGAAAGAATGGTCTCATGTAATAATAATTGAGGAAATGAATAAAAAAGGGTTTCTCATTTTTCTTATTTTTATGGGACAAAGGTGTAATGGCTTTTGAGGGGTCTAGAAAAAGAAGGTTTTTTAAAATTATCTCTTTATGCCAGAAGGCAATGAAAATTATGGTTGAATAGAACACTTGGGACCAGTCACATCAATAGTGTCTTTTAAAATGTGTTAAAAGTGCTGGCACATAAAATGAGAGAAAGTTATAGAAGACTTAATAATCTGATCCAAAGAAAAAAAAAGAACTACATGAAAAAAATTGTTAGACCTTGGGATTTGATATCCTGTAGGAATAACACCTATTAAAACCATCACAATAAAAATCCTGAAAAGGTGTTTAATATAGTCTGCTGTCAACTTTCACTAGGGTGAGCCTGACTTTGCTGATTAATTAGACCTCACCATTCAAACATCTCAAAGCAGTTATCAAAATCTTAATATTGGTGGGCAAGCTAGCAAAAAGTAAGAGAGCAGATATGAGAGTAGCAAGGATTAAGTATATTCACAAAATATATTCTTTTGGAAATTATTTAAAAAAGAAAAGCTTTATACGTTAATCCTTTCATCCTCACATTAATAAGACACAAATTCATTGAAGATAAAGAAAAAAAGAATCACTGTTACATTCAGATTTAGCCTTATTGCCTTGAGTATAATTTAAATATGTGTAAGTTACTTCCCTGCCCATTTAAACATTATGTATTAAAAAAAAAAAACTCTACTACTGTAGAACACAGAGAAAAATAACTTGCCTACAGCTTATTAACACATGAAACATGTCTGTGGGATTCTCCTTCTTTTAGTGGACTTGAATAATTATTTGTCAGACTAGATATCATATGATTTTATATATTAAATCAATTTTACAGAGTGTCTTTTAAAGGTATTAAAAACTAGGTAAAATACTGTCGTGTATAATTTATAATAGGTTAAAGGACTGAGAACAATTAAAGTTAGGAATACATGTAACAGAGGAGGATATATAAATAAATAAAGATAAGATTGGAAATATTCCACATATATACTTATCTTTAGGGGGTTTAATTTATGTAAACCTAGTCTTACTGTAGGTTTTTTTTTTTCCCTGACTACATAGATCAGAATAAAATTTCAAAGATCAGAATAAAATTTATAGAATACAAAATTATGTTACTCTCTCTCAAAACACCCCAAATGCATTTTGATACTCCAAACAAAACGCAGTGTCTTAGCCACAATGTAGAAAGTTTCATGTGATCTGATCGATACCCATATCAATGCCCATCCTCCTTTAGAAGTCTTCCTAAATGCTTACTCATTTCAGCCTTCAGGTATATTTTCATTGATACTAAAACACAGCAAGCTCATTCCTACCTAAGGACCTTTACATTTTCCAATTTTGCACTACTCGTAATATTATTCCTCAGATCAACACGTTGCTCATTCCCTTATTTCATTCAGCTCTCATATACCACCTCCTCACAGGATGCCCTTTATGATACCTTTGATATTTTCTTCAAATACATTAAGTATTCTGTACTTAATTTTTTAAAATACAACTATTTTAAGTATATATTTGAAACATTGCCAGAAATGTGACTATCAGTTTAACACTATCAGTTTTCTTTCTTTTTTTTTTTTTTGGCAGGCTTTACTACTAAGATATAATCTCAGTGAGGGTAAGGCCATCTTTCTTGAAGATCATCAATGCCAAGTCTAGAATTGAGGGAGTCACTCAGTTAATATGCAGTGAATGAATGAATGCAGGAATGAACACATATTCAAAAATATCCCTTCGGATATCTTTAAAAATTACAATAAAAGTGGTGTAGGAAAACAGTGACAGATTGTGAATAAATGACTAACTGATTTCTTGAGAGTTAAATAGCACAGTTAGTATTGGACATAATTTAACTAGTCCTGTGATCTCTTTGCAATCGAGAATTGTGCTAACTAACCACAAATAACCAAACACCACAGTTATGTTTTGAGTGTATTTGCATCTTCTTATGTTTCAAGATATACAGAGACACCAAGGCTCAGTGTCCCTCCATTGCTATCCTTATTAAGGGTCTTCTGTTCGTTCTGAGAATTCATTATTAGTCACTTTTTTTGGTGGTTCCTGCTACTACTCATGCTTCATTTATGTGGTTTTGTTCCGTGACTCTCTAAATGTATCTTCTGTGGACGACGTGACATGCTTGTTCAACTACTGTTTAAAGATGAGATTTTCTAAAGTCATTCTATGGGCTCACTTTTGCGTTCCTAGATTCAGAGCTTTAGTGGTAACGCTGTTAACATGTTTTTGTTTTGTTTTTGTTTTTAATGTGGAATCTCTTATGGGCAGGTTGCTTTGGTGTTTTTGTCTTGTTTTGTGTTTTGTTTTGGTTTTTTCACAAAAGTCTGGCTACACTGAAGAAGGGGTTTACTTGTCTTTGGTTTATTTACTTGCTGACATATACTGTCTGTTTTTCTGTTTTTATTTTTCCCCATGAAAATGACATTTCATGAAGTCAGGGACTTTTTTTGATTTTTCATCAGTGTATCCTCAAACCCTAGAACAGTATCTGACATATGGCAGATGTTCAATAAATAAACATTACCTGGAATAGCTAGATGAATAGGAAGAGAGAAGCTTCCCGAAAGTTCTATTGCGACTGGCAGAAGAATTTTAGGCCTTTTAATGACACCTATGTTTGAGTGTATCTGTTAATAACAACTTTCAGACTTGACAGAGAAATCCAATGAATTGGATTGGGCAGATAGTAGGAAATTTAGTGGCATATACAATTAAAATTGCAAGAGTAGAATACAGCTGGATACAGGGGTTCTAATAATATCCTAGTGTGTCCTCATTCCATGTCCTGCCTCTGTTCTCCTCTGCATCAGCTCTACCTGAGAAGCAGGAAGTAGACATCTCAGCAGACATTTTCTCATATGTCTGCAGCACCTTGTGACTTCATTTTTCCTAGTTTCCAGTCCAGTGGAAAGATAGCTTCTCTTTCACACAAATTCCAGTGAGAATGTCGTAGTTGACACAGTTGAGTTATATGTTATCCCTGATTTTTTTGCCTACCGCCTCACTCCCTGTGTCAGACATGCTTCAAATATTAAAGATAGAATTACTCCATCCAAGAGGATATAGAATGGAAGAAGAGTATCTTCCTAAAAGAAAACTGTAGCCTAAGTAGCTGAAGAGAGTGGACAGAGATTGAGCAGTGGACACGTCAATGAAGGAGATAGGCAGGTGGCAAATAGTGTAAGAAGAGATGCTAAACATCATTTTTCATTTGGAAGTTACAAACATATATAACAATTAGATATTAATATACGCCTATTAGAATGGATAAAGTAAATAAATAAGTGCACCCCCAAACTGACAGTAACAAATGACTTGTTTCTGAAGGACTTGCCACATACTTGAATTCAACATAAAATAGAACCCTTCAATTTGCTGCCACTTAGTGACTTTTGCATTATTTTTTTAAAAAAATAAGAATTAGGGGCGCCTGAGTAGCTCAGTGGGTTGAAGTCTCTGCCTTCGGCTCAGGTCATGATCTCAGGGTCCTGGGATCGAGCCCCACGTCGGGCTCTCTCTGCTCGGCGGGGAGCCTGCTTCTCCCTCTCCCTCTGCCTGCCTCTCTGCCAATTTGTGATCTCTCTCTCTGTCAAATAAATAAAATCTTAAACAAAAAAAAAAAAAAAAAGAATTACACTTTACACTTGAGATCTTGTGGTAATTAAAATCTCAAGGCTGAATTACACGTTCTTGCAATCTGAATATAAGATTGAATTATTTATTTTGTGTATCTGTGCAGGTACCATAGACCCGATTTATTGGGGGTAATTGCATTCAATTGTAGATTAGCACTCCAAATATTCATGTTATTCTCTCTCTGCCTGCCTCTCTGCCTATTTGTAATCTCTCTCTCAAAAATAAATAAAAATCTTTAAAAAAAAACAAAAAAAACCCACAAAAAACATAAATGAGGACCAGCCAGAAATGTAATCTACTGTTATAATATCCAATGCTTCAAAATTTCCAACTCTCTGACCCCAAAAAGTTGACAGCTTGGTAGTTTCTTACAAAACCAAACATGCTCTTACCATATGACTTAGGTATTTGTCCCCTTGAATTGAAAAATTAAGTCCACAAAAACAACAAACCCTGCACACAAATATTTGTAGTAGCTTTATTCATAATTGCCTCAAATTGGAAGTAATCAAGATGTCTTTTATTTTTTAAGATTTTATTTATTTGACAGAGAGAGAGAGAGATAACACAAGTAGGCAGAAAGAGAGGGGGAAGCAGAGAGCCTGATGCAGGGCTCGATCCCAGGACCCTGAGATCATGACCTGAGCCAAAGCCAGAGGCTTTAACCCACTGAGCCACCCAGGTGCTCCTCAAGATGTCTTTCAATGGGTGAATGGGTAGATTACCATATCCTAATAATAAATGCATATATGCATATATTATATAAATATGAATATGATATATAGATTAAAATATTAATATATAATATTTATATATTAGTTCATATATTTAAATTATGAAAATGATAATATGCATAATTATGCATAATGGTAATATCTATAACATGAAATATGTTTATATATTAATTTGAATTAATTTGATAAAATACAATAAATATATAATATGATATATGCATATAAATCATGTATATTTATAAATAAATAAATACAATGAACTATCAAGCCACAAAAAGGCTTGTTGGAACATTAAATGCATATTGTTAAGCTAAAAAGCTTCACACTGCGGGATTCCAACCATATGACATTCTGGAAAAGGGAAAACTATTGAGACACTAAAAAGATTAATGTTTGCAAATACCTAGAGATGAAAGGTGGATCGAATGGAGTAAAACTAGGGGATGTTTAGAGTCCTTCAACTATGCTGTAAAATAATGTAATGATGATTACATTATACACGTAACCAAAACCCATAGAGCTGTACAACACAAAGACTATAGACTTTAGTTAATAATGAAGTGTCACTGGGGCACCTGAGTGGCTTAACGGGTTAAAGCCTCTGCCTTTGGCTCAGGTCATGATCTCAGGGTCCTGGGATGGAGCCCCGCATCAGGCTCTCTGCTTGGCAGGGAGCCTTCCTCCTCTCTCTCTGCCTGCCTCTCTGCCTACTTGTGATCTCTCTCCCTCTGTCAAATAAATAAATAAAATCTTTAAAAAAAATAATGAAGTGTCACTGTCAGCTCATTAATTGTAACAGATACATCAAAATAAGGCTAGTTGTTAATAGAAAAAAAAATTTAGGAGCTGGTGGGTAAAAGGACCTCTTCGTACTGTGAAAATTCTCTGTAGACATCAACTTTTCTAAATATTAGCCTATTAGTTAAAACAATAATAACAACAGCTTTTCACTATCAGTTATAAGAATCTTTCCACAAAGAACTTAGGAACTTTAGTTACACAGTGCATACAAACTAAAAAATGAATGACTTACTCTAAAAAATATATATGCCATTAGAATATATATTATTTAGTATTCCCCCAGTTACCTATTACAAATAAATTGAATAAAATATATAATTTATTCTTCCAATAATAATATTATTTCACAAATAATATTTCATAACATGATATACTATTAATAATCATATACTCACAAAGAGTATTACCCAGTTGAATTCTAATGTTTGATGTTTTCCTTTTTTTAAAGATATATAAGGGGCGCCTGGGTGGCTCAGTCATTGGGCGTCTGCTTTCGGCCCAGGTCAGATCCCAGGGTCCTGGGATCGAGCCCCGCATCGCGCTCTCTGCTCTGCAGGAGGCCTGCTTCTCCCGCTACCATTCCCTCTGCTTGTGTTCCCTCTCTCGCTGTGTTTCTCTCTGTCAAATAAGTAAAAAAAAAAAAACTTTAAAGATATATAATATTAATATATATTTACTATTCTGAAAAGATTTGTATCTATCTATATATATATCTGATTCCACATGCCAATGGAATCCATAACACCTAAGGAAAAACGATTAATACATTTCAGGGTATGTAATTGATTGATGTTTTCACACTGGAATTAAAAATGTGGAATGTAAATACAACAATAAAATATCATTCAAAAGGTATTAAGGGAATAAAATTTTTTTAATGGAATTATGTAGATGCCCGACTACCTAATTAGAAAAAAAATTAATATTTTTTCAGGTTTTTCAGGTTTAAGATTTTGAAATTTTCATGTTTTATTATCTTATGCAGCTGCAGCATTATTAGATGTAAACATCATTGTATATAATTATTAATATTTATTGTGAAATGAAAACCAATTCTTAATATGATATAAAATAAAATCAAAGATTTTCCTTTTCTCAGTTACATTAAACTGCTTTAATACTAATTTGGTACATGTGGTGTGGGAAACATCTCTCCACAATTTAAATTAAAATTTTCATATAACATTAATATATCAGTGGAGGTCAATTAGGAAAGTACTACTTGATTATCAAGGTTAGCATGAACATTTTAGAAAATAATATTATCAGTTCTAAGCCTATGAAATTGCTTCTATTTACCATTTTCACTTACAAAACAATTTTATTTGTTTCCGTCTAACTTGTATCATTTTTATCATTAAAGAATGAAATAATTCAAGTAGCAAAACAATGAAGATGTCAAAAGACACCTATATTATTATTATCAGTATCTAGAGAGTTTAGCATTATTATGGAATTCAGAAGTCATGACAACATATCAAAAATACTGTCTAAACTGGTACTTAATGACTAATTCTCTAGACACATACTGATCCTGTGTATCAACTGTATATTTCCATGACCATATAAGTGGAGGAGTAATTACACTTTTGTGATTACTCTTTTGTGATTCAGATGGTTGCTTGGTGTCAGTGATAAAGTGTAGTATTATCAGGTATCTAAGGGAAAATAATATAGGAAGGAAAGCAGTATATATGCTTCTCTGTATTTTTGTTTGTTGCTCACCAGACAATGCAAGCTCTGGATTCCAGGATACTCACTCTGAAACCCACCACTGCCACTTAGAAGCCCGTGGTCCTCTGGTCAATAATTAAGACAAGCAAAAAATATTGTGACATGTAAAAATAATTCCAGTAGTGTGTAGTGAGGACTAGATAGCATAATGTGTAAACACCTTTATTATGGTAGTTGGCACAAAGTTAAGCACAGCCTAAAGTAAATTAAAATAGGGGCAGTTGGGTGGCTCAGTGGGTTAAAGCCTCTGCCTTCAGCTCAGGTCATGATCTCAGGGTCCTGGGATCAAGCCCTGCATTGGGGCTCTCTGCTCAGCAGGGAGCCTGCTTCCCCTCTCTCTCTGCCTACTTGTGATTTCTCTCTCTCTGTCAAATAAAGAAATGAAATCTTTTAAAAAATAAAGTAAATTGAAATAATTAACTTTATTATTTTCTCTTTTGCTCTTTGCTGTATTTCTGTTCTGATATTTCATAGATAGCATCACAATTACACCTGCTTTGGATGGAGTCTCAGGCAACTCCAAAAACTCTGTTTAAATTTAACTTCATATTTCTTTATTTAAGATAGCTCTGGACTTAAACTCAGAAGATTGGGTTCAGTTTCTGTCCTTGCTACTTATTAACAGTGTGGAGGGTCTTACAGCTTAATTGAGCTCCTCAATTAAATGTGAATCATAAATCTCACTTAAAACCTGTTCCAAATAAAAGAACATGACACATAATAGTTTTTTTTTTTTTTTTAAAGATTTTATTTATTTGACAGAGAGAAACACAGTGAGAGAGGGAACACAAGCAGAGGGAATGGTAGCGAGGAAGCAGGCTTCCTGCTGAGCAAGGAGCCCGATGCGGGGCTCGATTCCAGGACCCTGGGATCTGACCTGGGCCGAAGGCAGACGCTTAACGACTGAGCCACCCAGGCGCCCCAGTTTTTTTAATTAATGCTTCTTTGAAGGGTAGAAAGAGCTGTAATAATAGATTTTTTCTTATTCATGCAAAAAAAAAGGACTTTTTTTGTTTTTTTTTTTAAAGACTTGTTTATTTATTTTAGAGAGAGAGTATGGGAGGAGAGGAAGAGAGAGAGGGAGAGAGAATCTCAAGCAGATACCGTGTTGAGCAGAGACCATGGGGAGCTTGATCTCACTACTGTGAGCTCATGACCTAAGCAAAAAACAAAAGTTGGATGCTCACCCAACTATGCCACCCAGGCACCTGAGAAAGGACATTTCTAATATACAATATTGAAATGTTATAATGGAATTCAGGGTAGCTAAGTGGATAGAAGAAAGGACACTGGAGTCAGATCACACCTGGTTGTTGTGCTCCTGCTTCTTCTTAGCTGTGAGATCTTGGGCAAGTTTGCCAACACTCAAGTCTGAATTTTCTTATCTGCAAAGTGGAGATAATGACAATACCTACCCCACACAGCCAGTTGTTGTGCTGGCTGAACACTCTATGAGAGTGGAGCTCTCATACAATCAACAATCTCTCAACAATCAGCCAGTTGTTGTGCTGGCTGAACACTCTATGAGAGTGGAGCTCACAAATCACCACGCTTGTCACATAGTAAGTACCCTGTACATGCAAGCTATCATTGTGATTGATTTTTCTAAGCATTGATTTATTTTTGGCAAGTACTGATATAGCCAAGAGAGCTTTACTAAATAATGTGCACGTTCTTGAAGAAAATAATTTCCTGTCTTAGAGAAGCTTCCTGTACAACATGGGATATAGTATAAATATGTATTACATAAATTAATGTGTGTGTCCATGTGTTTCTCATAAGTATATTGTGAAAAAGCATATGTATTTTTTTTAAAGATTTTATTTATTTATTTGACAGAAAGAGAGAGAAATCACAAGTAGGCAGAGGCAGGCAGAGAAAAAGAGAGAGAGGAGGAAGCAGGCTCCCTGATGAGCAGAGAGCCTGATGCGGGGCTCCATCCCAGGACCCTGAGATCATGACCTGAGCTGAAGGCAGAGAATTTAACCACTGAGCCACCCAGGCGCTCCAAAGCATATGTCTCTTTATGCACAGGCAGACACATGGAAATGAGCAAGAAATGTTTTTTGGGTGTGTGTGTGTGTGTGTGTGTGTGTGTGTGTGTGAGTTGCCTAAGTACTACACTAAAACGGTCCAGTAGTGAGGAGAGTATGGACTAAGAAGAAGTCTGACTTTTCTAAAGTCAGAACTAATAGTTCAATAGTGTAATGGAGAGGAACTGGAACTCTGGAGTCAGGGAGGCCTGACATTAATCCATGCTCTACTTCTTACTGTGTAATTTTATCCAAACACTTATCTCAGACTTAAATTTCCACATCTGTGGACATAACGTTGAGTCAGATAAGTCGTAATCTCCTCTTCATGTAAAATTCTAAAACCGAGAACTGTATACTAGCCTCTGACTTCATTAAGTTTATATTACAGCCTATATAGAAAAACATACCTATTTTTCTACACTGGATAGAATTTAAGCTCTGCAGGCATTCCCTGGGAAATTCTGACTAATAAGCTTATAGGAGTAAAAAGTTGGTTTTACCCTCCAGTCTGGAACTCATTAAAATATGTAGGCACCAGGATTATTGACTCTTTAGGGAAAGAAAAAACTACTAATTAATAAAAATTGCTGATGTCAATTTAGAGCACCGGAAATTCTTAAGTGTGATTTCTGAGGGATTACTTCTCGTATTGTAAAGCAGTCAGCAGTATGCTGTGCTCATTTGTTCTGTTTTAATGGAACTGATATAGCTTCTCAGGAATTATCCTGTTAACAGAGAACCTGATAAATATCCAATGTTCAGAAACAGTTTCAAATTACCTGATAAGAAAACAAAAGTGTATATCTGCTTATTTTTTACTAGGCAAAGACATTTGGTGTTTTCTTTCTCTGTTGTGCTATTTAATTGGAAATAGTATGAAAGCATTCTGATAATTTCAGTGGTTTGGCTGTTAAGGATTATGTGATGGCTTTAGCTTACATTGACGACATTAGAAAAATGAAGCAAAGCCATAATAAAAGAATTATTGTAAGATGACAAGTTTAAAATATCAGAATGGAATACAGAACTTGAAAACAATCTTTTCAGTGTTAAAAGCTAATTATGACTTAGAAGTTCCATTATCTGTCTTAAATTTAAAACAACTGCTAAATG
Organism: Procyon lotor; assembly: GCA_028646535.1. NCBI lineage: Eukaryota > Metazoa > Chordata > Mammalia > Carnivora > Procyonidae > Procyon > Procyon lotor. Next base: position 116,705,976 of record CM053604.1, read on the forward strand.
GATCATTTCTTCGTTATTTAGCCATTTGAGCTTCTCTTTGATAAAGGTCCTTGCCATCCAAACGGAACATAAAGATTTTATTGGTCTCTAATGATGCCAGCTACAGCTGTACAATCATCATTTTAGAGTCCAAGCTCTGTCTGCTCTTAGATCTGCTGTCACTTGATCACAATTGCAGAAGTATCTTTAAGTGTATTTGTTTAACCAGATGGTAAATGGCTGTACAGGGATTACATCCATCTTTTTTACTGTATGACTAAGTGTTAAAACAGAAATTTTAGCTATGGTGGCAAAACACAGACTCCTATTATACAAAAAATAGTTTTTCTTCGTTTATTGTAAGAAGATATGGATACTTACAGCATAAAAGTATGATATGGTGGCAAATACTTTTATAATATGTACTTAAATATATGAATAATGCTTTCAGTAAAAATTTAAGTAAAGCATAAAATATTGGTATGAAATATTATGCAATGCCTGGCATATTTTTTCAAAAGGAAACCTGAAGAATTTTTACTTGCTATATATTCTTCTACTGTTAATTTATTAGAATGATAGACTTAGAAATCATGATATTCAGAGCCTTTTAATTTTCTACATATAAATAATGACATTTCACATTTTAAAAGTTAGCAAATAAACTTGTAATGCGATGTGAAAATTATTAATAGTTTATAGTAAATACTTGCAGTTGATTTGGAGTTAATTCTTCAAGTTTGAAAATCTGTGGAAAATATGTGCATATATATATTCAATATATATTTAAACTTATAGGCTTCTACTTGTTTTATATATTTAGAGCAGCTAGGATTAAAATCTCTGTGGCAAAGACGAAACTTTGGTGGTATTCTTTTTTTTAATTTAAATTCAATTAATTAACACATAATATATTATTGGTTTCAGAAGTAGAGGCCAGTGATTCATCAGTCTCATATAATACCCAGTGTTTATTACATCACATATATCCCAGTTACCACACCCCCTACCCCTCACCCCTCCAGCAACCCTCCGTTTCTTTCTTATGATTAAGAATCTCTTATGGGTTGTCTCCTTCTCTGATTTCATCTTGTTTTGTTTTTTCCTCTCTTCCCTTATGATCCTCTGTTTTGTTTCTTAAATTCCACATGAGCATTTTGTTTCTTAAATTCCACATGAGTGAAATCACATAATTGTCTTTCTCTGATTGACTTATTTCACTCAGCATAATACCCTGTAGTTTTATCCACATTGTTACAAATGGCAATATTTCATTTTTGATGGCTGAGTAGTATTCCAGTGTGTGTGTGTGCATGTGTGTGTGTGTGTGCACACACACACACACATACACACCTGGGATCTTTCCAAAGTTTGGTGATTGTGGACATTGCTGCTATAAACATTGGGGTGCAGGTGCCCCTTTGGATCCATACATTTGTATCTTTGGGGTAAATACACAGTAGTGCAGTTGCTGGGTTGAAGGGCAGCTCTATTTTCAAATTTTTGATTCACCACCATACTGTTTTCCAGAGTGGCTATACCAGTTTGCATTTCCACCAACAGTGTAAGGGGTTTCCGCTTTCTGCACACCCTCGCCCATATCTATCATTTCCTGACTTGTTAATTTTACCTATTCTGACTGTTGTGAGGTGATATTTCATTGTCGTTTTCAGTTGTATTTCCTGATGCTGAGTGATGTTGAGCATTTTTTCATGTCTGTTGGCCATTTGTATGTCATCTCTGGATGTCTTTCATGTCTTCCGCCCATTATTTGATTAGATTATTTGTTCTTTGGATATTGAGTTTGATAAGTTCTTTATAGATTTTGGATACTAGCCCTTTATCTGATAAGATGTTTGCAAATATCTTCTCAAATTCTGTCCTTTGTCTTTTAATTTTGTCAACTTGTTTCCTTTATTGTGCAAAAGCTTTTCATCTTGATTAAGTCCCAACAGTTCATTTGTTTGCCTTTGTTTCTCTTGCCCTTGGAGACATGTCTAGTGAGCAGTTGCTGCAGCCAAGGTCACAGAGGTTGCTGCCTGTGTTGTCTTCTAGGATATTGATGGGGTGCTGTTGTATAGTAATAAGTATGAACTGAAAAGCATTACAATATGTTAAATAAATCTAAAAACTTTTATCCCTTTTTTTTTAAACTAGGATAATAGAAGTATAATGTAATGGCAAATGAATGCATCTTGAATTATTTTAATAACCAACATAATATGACCAGTGATTTTTAGTCCCATGTAACAAAATGAACATCCAGTTTCAATAGAGCTGTCATTGCAAATGAAAGCAGATTTCAGGTGAAAAGTTAGTAGAAAATGAGAAGGGCATTGGTGGTCATAGTAAAGTCTAAACTGGTAGTTATTCAAATACTAAAGTGGCTGAAATAAAAGCACAGCAATTTGTAATCATAGGATGCTGGAGTGTTAAGATATTGGAGAACAAGCATATATCAGAAAAACAAAATCCAAGATGCATTCATGAACATGGATAGCTAATGTGGACTGGAAATAAAACTTCTCAGATATGAGGAAGTCAGAGAAAATGGAAGTTACACTGTTAATTAAAGTTGATCATTCAAATGGGCTTCTCTGATGGCAGAAACTTGTGTTGAAGGGAAAGATTAATATCGTTTAAGCCTCGAGTTGTCAAAGAACATAGCAGGCATTTGGGAGGTACATAAGAGAAACACTACATACCTTTTTTCTTCCTGCTGAACATAAAAAGGTCTTTAATCATAGGACACATTCAGATTTTTTTTTAAAGGTTTCATTTATTTATTTGACAGAGAGAAACACAGCGAGAGAGGGGACACAAGCAGGGGGAGTGGGAGAGGGAGAAAGCAGGCTTCCTGCTAAGCAGGGAGCCCGATGCAGGGCTCCATCTCAGGACCCTGGGATCATGACCTGAGCTGAAGGCAGACGCTTAATGACTGAGCCACTCAGGCACCTCACATTCAGATTTTTGTAACATTACTTAAAGTCATGCTTTAAAAGTTGGATATAATGAAATCCCTCCGTAACCGGATAAGTTGTGCAACATTAGTATTTTGCCAATTCAGTCAGAATATGAGTAGCATAAAGATGGCAAACATTATTTTTTTTTAAATTTTCCCCAAAGTAACTGATAATACATCCATAATTTGTTGATTTCTAACTATATGACTGCAAGTGTGATTTTACCTAAAATTCAAAACATCGTCATAGGCTGGGAGTATTATCCACATTGACTTATGAGAGATTATTTTATTTATGAGAGATCAAGTGCTTACTACAAGATAAAGAGCTAGTAATTTGAGTAAGTAGAGAAATGGAGATTTGAAATCAGATGTGTGAACCATCTTTTTGCATTAGTAATATTATCATACCAGACTACTTCTCTAGCAGGCAAAGTGTCTTTTCCTGGCTTTGCCCTGGTATTTCTGCAAATGAAGAAGAGAACAGAACTTTCTGAATTTTTTTAATCCAATTATGGGTGTGTAAAAGAACAATTGCAAAACTAAGGAAATAAAACTCTAAAATAAGGAGTAAGTTGCTCAGGAGTGGCATAAAAAATAATGAATGAATTAAACAGGGAAATTTTTGACCAAATAAAACAAATAGGATCAAAACAGCATAAATAAAGAGTAAATAAATACTTCACAAGCAACAAGGAAGAATTGAGAACTAAAAATACAAATACAGGTAGAATCATAGTTAATGAAGATAAAAAATCAAACTGATTAATAGGAAATCACAGCATTTTAGACTGATAAGCATATCAGATTATTTTTTTTCTGCCATTGTCCCTAAATTCTATCTAACACGTTTTTATCTAAATTCCAATTAAGATACAGTTTAATATTAGTTTCATGTGTAGGAACTAGTGATTCATCACTTATATACTACAACACCCAGTACTTATCACAACAAATGCCTTCCTTAATACCCATTACTCAAGAATGTCAGATTGTAGGGGAGGAAGCCCAGGCAACACAAGTTAATATATCTATGAACTCAGCATTGGCAGTGGCCCTACTTGTCAGTAGTTGCTTTGCACGTAAAGACACAGCATATAATTGTATTGTTCAACTGAAGGAAGGAGACAGAGAAAAAAACAGAGGGGCCCAGATGGATATTATTTCTTCTAATGTAAGCCTTTCTATGATTTTGAATAACTGATTTATATAAATCAATTTACCAGGTCTAAAGTATTTCCATTTATCTTTTTCTCATTTTATGCAAACTGATCCTAGAAATAAAAGAATAGATATATTTTTATTAAGAAGATTTGTTTCATACTCTTAGTTAATAGGGAAATAGGATTTATGCTAAGGGTCATTCAAATTGAATTTGTGATGTTTGACCTCATCTTACATCTAAACTTCAATATGCCACCCACCCATAGCTTAATAGAGGGCATCTATTAAGTGCCAATCAGGCAAATAGTGGCATGTGAACCTCCTTGGTTTATTTATTTATTTATTTTTATTTTTGAGAGAGAGAGAGAGCAAGAGAATGTGTGTGCAGAGGGGAGGGCAGAGGGAAATGGAGAGAGAGAATCTTCGGCAGGTTCCATGCTCAGGGCAGAGCCCAGTGCAGGGCTTGATCCCAGGACCCTGATCATGACCTGGACCAAAATCAAGTGTCTGATACCTGATAGACTGGGCCACCCAGATGCCCCTGACCTTCCTTTGTTTTATACCTTAACAGAGTTCGTTGGAACTGATTATAAATATGTTATATAGCTGGATTAGTTTCCATTCCCTGACACAGACAGCAAAGAGGGATAAAAATGGAGATGTATTACCTTGTAAATCTTACATTATTCAGAGCCATATCAACTAGAATCTCTCCTTCAATGTCAGTGTGTTACTGACACTAATTTTCTTTTTAGATTCTTTTATTTTTTATTTTAGTTTCCCTATGATTTTCTTTTTTCTGTTTTTTAATTTTTATTAACATATAATGTATTATTTGCCCCAGGGTACATGTCTGTGAATCATCAGGCTTACACATCTCACAGCACTTACCATAGCACATACCTTCCCCAATGTCCACAACCCAGCCACCCCATCCCTACCCCCCCACCTCCCAGCCACCCTTAGTTCGTTTCATGAGTCTAGGAGTCTCTTATGGTTTGTCTCCCTCCCCATCCCTTCCTGTTTCATTTCTCTCCCC
>CM053604.1:116711619-116752242 GCA_028646535.1 Procyon lotor
CAATCGCACTACTGGGTATTTACCCTAAAGATACAAATGTGATCCGAAGGGGCACGTGCACCCAAATGTTTATAGCAGCAATGTCCACAATAGCCAAGCTATGGAAAGACCCTAGATGTCCATCAACAGATGAATGGATAAAGAAGATGTGGTATATATACACAATGGAATACTATGCAGCCATCAAGAGAAACGAAATCTGGCCATTTGCAATGATGTGGATGGAACTGGAGGGTATTATGCTAAGCGAAATAAGTCAGTCAGAGAAAGACAATTATCACATGATCTCTCTAATATGAAGAATCTGAGAGGCAAGGAGGGAGTTTGGGGGGTTAGGGGAGAGAAATGAAACAGGAAGGGATAGGGAGGGAGACAAACCATAAGAGACTCCTAGACTCACAAAATGAACTAAGGGTGGCTGGGAGGCGAGGGTTAGGGATAGGGTGGTTGGGTTGTGGACATTGGGGAGGGTATGTGCTGTTAAGTGCTGTGAAATGTGTAAGCCTGATGATTCACAGACATGTACCCTGGGGCAAATAATACATTATATGTTAATAAAAATTAATTAAAAAAAAAAAAAAGATCGCAATACTACCCAAAGTTTCCATTGTGGCTACCTATTATTATTATTTTACTTTATTTTAACATTAAAAATTATTTTATATATGTATTTATTTACTTATTTATTTACTTATTTATTTTAGGGGAAGAGTGGGGAAGGCACAAAAGGAGAGGGAAAGAGGGAATCAGAAGCTGACTCTCAGCTGAGTGCAAGCCCAACAGGGGGCTCAATTTCAGGATTATGAGATCATAACCTGAGCAGAAATCAAGAGTGGGATGCTTAACTGACTGAGTCACCCAGGTGCCGCTATTTTAACCTTTTTTTTTTTTTTTTAATGCTGATGAGACACATGCTTAGAGTATAGTTGCCATTATATTTAAGGTATTCTGGTTATTTTTGTAGTTTTAACCTGATATGGTTAAATAGGGATTTGTTTCCATTTATTTTGCTCACGTGTTTTCTTTTATGATCATTTCGATGATTGGCACATTTAAAAAAAAATCTGGAAAATTACTGACTAATATCTCTTGGGGCTATTACTTCAATCACATTCCCAGAAGTCCTAAAGTTTTCTGTTGGTTATTTCTCACCATAACCTCTCTACCTTTAACTATTCTGTAACTAATTTTTAAAAAATTTTTTTCTTTTCAAAAACTTCTCATAAATAGAACTAATTTTCTTTTTCCACCACCTTAAGTTGAGGATTGAAGTTTTGGAGTTTGTCTGGCTCTCCTAACAGGCAGAGAATCAATTTAAGGCTTCATTCTTTCTTCAGGGTTACAACTTCTAAGTTTTCAGTCTTCTGAGGTATAAATTAATTGCTCCTTTCTCTAAAATGCCAGATCTCAGTTTCTACATCCTATCTTGATATGAAACTCTTATGTTCACTATATCAGCTGTATTTCCTTCTGAAATTTAATGTCTTTATAGCTAAAAGTTGCTCATTTATAACAACATAGTCTACATTTTTGGAAAAAACTCCAGAAATTAGTCATGGTTATCATTATATTTTTATGACCTAATATCAACTGCCAGTAATCATCTGTATTAGCCTCAGAATTTGTGTTGAAAGATTTTTGTCAATTTAAAAAACAAATGTCTATTTTACATATATAATTAAAAATTGAACAATTTCAAAAATGAAAACTTTATCTTATATTGTTTCATAAAATGAGACATATTTGACATCATGAAATAATATAAAGGTGAAATAATCAATTTGCTGTTCTTGACTAATTAGAAAAGTATGGAAGCAGACATAAAGAATTCAGTATGTGTTTTAGTCAAACAAGGCCACATGGTGTCACAGCATGCTAGAATAGTAAGCATCATATAGTTGTATAAATAGAAAAACTGGGTAGAAAAATTGCTTTATAAAAAGTGAACATACATATTTTATACTCAGAGCTATCATCACAGTATCATGTATCATATACATTTTGAAATTAATCATTTTATTTTAGCAAAATAATGCGTGTTAAATTAATGATATAAAATTTGATATCACCGGTTTTATGATTTGCTTAGTAGATGTGATGCTAGAAGAAGGGAGATTTTTTTAGAACATTCCCAAACATTCAATTAGCAGGGATGGGGAAACTAGTACAGTTCTGTCTTTCTATAGTGTTTTTCTCAGCTGACACATTTATTTGTATCTAGGAGAAACTTTATATCACAAAAAATTTTGTTGTTGCTGTTAAAATAATCCAGTGAAAACTGAAGGATGAAGGTTTCTGATTAATCAAAGAATGGGCAACTATTATATTCTTTTCCAAAGCCAAATGCTATCTCCTATGTAGATCTGGAATACTTTTCCTTCTAGAATTTATCCATGGTCAAACACCAAAACTGCTAATTTTTATATATCCTTTACATGAGGGACAATCCGCTCCACATCTCTTTCACCCTTCCCAAGTCCGTAAACTACAGATGAGGAATCAAGAAATCCTGGTGCAGCATGTTACAACATTCTTTGGGTTGAGTCAGAGAAAACTAAAAACAAAATGAGAGGACCTCAAAGTGGAAAGGGAAAGAGAGGAAGGAGTTAAAAACGTTTTTTGGAATATTTCTGAACATCGTCATATTATAATTTCACTTTAAAATTTTGCTAATCTTTTTCTGTTCTAATCAATGCTACTAATATTAGAATTTGTACCGATAAAATAATTTTGGTATATACTCACAAAAAAGGGATATAACCCAAGCTTGTCAAAGGTTTCTTTACAAACTCACCACATATTTCTCCCTGTATAGTATAATCCATATTTCAAATCACTTTGTCAAACTGGTTATACACCAGTCTGATGCATATACTCATTAACTTATTTTTAAAATGACATATCTGGAGGAAAGTCTCAAGATGTTTGAGGAGTAGGACCCTAAATTTTGTTGGGTCCCAGGAATTCAGCTAGGTAGTTATCAAACTATTCTGAACACCTACAAACTCAAGGGGAGATCAAAGAAAAGAATAGCAGTAATTCATCCCTGGAATGCAAAGGTGGTTCAATATTCACAAATCAGTGTGATAGAACAAATCAATAAGAGAAGAGAGAAACACATGGTTCTCTCAATTTATGCAGAAAAAGCATTTAACAAAATACAGCATCTGTTCCTGATTAAAACTCTTCAAAGTATAGGGATAGAGGGAATATTCCTCAACTTCATAAAATCTATCTATGAAAAACTCAAAGTAAACATTCTCATCGGGGTAAAACTAACAGCCTTCCCACTGAGATCAGGAACACGACAAGGATGCCCATTCTTGCAACTGTTCTTCAACATAGTACTAGAAGTCCTAGCAAAAGCAATCAGACAACAAAAAGAAATAAAAGGTATTCAAATTGGCAAAGAAGAAGTCGAACTCTCTCTCTTCGCAGATGACATGATACTTTGTATGGAAAACTCAAAAGACTCCACACCCAAACTACTAGAACTCATACAATAACTCAGTAATGTGGTAGGATACAAAATTAATGCACAGAAATCAGTTGCTTTCTTATACACTAACAATGAAAATATGGAAAGGGAAATTAGAGAATTAATTCCATTTACTCTAGCACCAAGAACCATTAAGTTCTTTATCTGGGAATAAACCTAACCAAAGAGGTAATGAATCTGTACTCTAGGAACTACAGAGCACTCATGAAAGAAATTGAAGAAGACACAAAAAGATGGAAAAGCATTCAATGCTCATGGATTGGAAGAATAAACATTGTTAAAATGTCTATACTGCCCAAAGCAATCTATACTTTCAATGCCATTCTGATCAAAATTCCACTGGCATTTTTCAAAGTGCTGGAACAAACAATCCACAAACCAGAAAAGACCCCGAATCTCTAAGGAAATGTTGAAAAAGAAAAACAAAGCTGAAGGTATCACATTGCCTGATTTCAAGCTTCACTACAAAGCTGTGATCAATCAAAACAGCATGGTACTGGCACAAAAACAGACAAATAGAACAATGGAACAGAGTAGAGAGTCCAAATATGGACCTGCAACTCTATGGTCAAATAATCTTCAACAAAGCAGGAAAAAATATCCAGTGGAAAAAAAGTCTCTTCAGTAAATGGTTCTAGGAAAATTGGACAGCTATACATAGAAGAATGACACTTGACCATTCTCTCACACCATACACAAAGATAAGCTCAAAATATATGAAAGACCTCAACATGAGGCAGGAATCTATCAAAATCCTAAATGAGAACATAGGCAGTAACCTCTTCAAGATTGGCCACAGCAACTTCTTTCAAGACATGTCTTCAAGACGAACCATGAGAGACTGTGGACTCTGAGAAACAAGACATGTCTCCAAAGGCAAAGGAAACAAAAGCAAAAATGAACTTTTGGGACTTCATCAAGATAAAAGTCTTCTGTACAGCAAAGGAAACAGTCAACCAAACAAAGAGGCAACTCATGGAATGGGAGAAGATATTCACAAATGACACTACAGACAAAAGGCTGATATCCAAGATCTATAAAGAACTCCTCCAACTCAACATCCAAAAAAACAGATAATCATGTCAAAAAATGGTCAGAAGACATAAACAGACACTTCACCACAGAAGACATACAAATGGCTAACAGACACATGAAAATAATGTTCATCATCATTAGCCATCAGGGAAATTCAAATCAAAAACATATTGAGATACCACCTTATACCAGTTAGAATGGCCAAAGTTAACAGGACAGGAAACAACAAGTGTTGGAGAGGTTATGGAGAAAAGGGAACCCTCTTACACTGTTGGTGGGAATGCAAGTTGGTACAGCCACTTTGGAAAACAGTGTGGAGATTCCTCAAAAAATTAAAAATAGAGCTGCCCTATGACCCTGCAATTGCACTACTGGGTATTTACCCCAAAAATACACATGCAGTGAGAAAAAGGGCCATATGTACCCCCACTGTTCATAGCAGCAATGGCTACAATTGCCAAACTGTGGAAAGAGCCAAGATGCCCTTCGACAGATGAATGGGTAAAGAAAATATGGGTCGTATATACAATGGGATATTATGCAGCCATCAGAAAGGATGAATACCCTACTTTTGCATCAACATGGATAGGATTGGAGGAGATTATGCTGAGTGAAATAAGTCAAGCAGAGAAAGTCAGTTATCATATGGTTTCACTTACTTGTGGAGCATAAGGAATAACATGGAGGACATTAGGAGAAGAAAAGGAAAAGTGAATTGGGGTATATCTGAGGGGGAGATGAAGTATGAGAGACTGTGGACTCAGAGAAGCAAACTGAGGTTTTTGAGGGGAGGGGTTGGGGGTTGGGTGAGCCTGGTGGTGGGTATTGAGGATGGCACGTATTGTATGGATCACTGGGTGTGGTGCATAAACAATGAATCTTGGAACACTGAAAAAAATAAAATTAAATTAAGATATTAAAAAAATAAAAAATAGTAGAAGTAATTCTAGGAATAGAAAAGCAACCACTTTCTGGAAGGTAGGACGTGCAGAGAAGTGAATCCAAGCTGATATACAGGAAGAGAGACCACAAGAGGAGGAGCAGGCAAGTGGTAGAGTAGCAGATCACAAACTTGGAACTTTTAGAAGTCTGCTCGACTGAGGGATGTCACTCCAGAGGCTAAGCGAGGTTGAAGCCCTCACAGGACAGTGTGGCCTCAAGGACACTGCAGTCCCTCGGGGTCAGAGAAAGACCAGGGATTCCTGACTGGGGCAGAACTCACATGTATGGGAACGGGGAAGCCAGCTACAAAGATGGAGCCAAGAAGCAGGCTCTCAGTTTGGGGTTACCTTAAACCGTGATTTGAGGCACTGTCAGGCCTTGGATCTTCGAACTGCTCTTCGAACAGGGACCCCACAAGTGGCAGATCCAGGAAGACTCCCCCCTTCCTGCACTGGAAGGAGTGGCATGGGAGCATGCTGCAGGAATCGGCTGCCTTTGGAGACTCCAGATGGGGCCGCACATCAGAGATAGAAACACTCAGTCACAGGCTGGGTGAGCACAGAGTGCGGTCTGAGACTAGGGAGACAGGAAGGATTGACTGGTTTTCTCTGAGGGTGCACTGAGGAGTGGGAACCTGGAGCTCTCGGCTCCTCTGCACTGGAGATTAAGAGGCTGCCATCAAAAGAAAGCTAGGGTGGCAATCCTTACATCAGATAACTTGGTTTTAAGCCAAAGGCTATAATTAGAGATGAGGAAGGACAATTTATCATATTTAAAGGTTCTATCCAACCAGAAGATCTAACAATTTTAAATATCTATGTCTCTAACATGGGATCAGTCAATTATATAAACTAATTAATAACAAAATCAAAGAAACACATTGACAATAATACAAAAATAGTAGTGGACTTAACACCCCCCCTCACTGAAGTGGAAAGATCATCTAAGAAAAAGATCTACAAGGGAATAAAGGCTTTAAATGACACATTGGACCAGATGGACATCACAGATATATTCAGAACATTCCACCCAAAGTAACAGAATACACATTCTTCTCTAGTGCACATGGAACATTGTCCAGAATAGATTATATCCTGGCTCAAAAATCAGGTCTCAACCAGTACCAGAGGATTGAGATTATTTCCTGCATATTTGCATATGACAATGCTTTGAAACTAGAATGCAACCACAAGAGGAAAGTTGGCAAGAACTCAAATACATGGAGGCTAAAGAGCATCCTACTAAAGAATGAATGGGTCAACCAGGAAATTGAAGAATTTAAAAAACTCATGGAAGCAAATGAAAATAAAAACACATGGGGCACCTGGGTGGCTCAGTGGATTAAAGCCTCTGCTTTTGGTTGAGGTCATGATCTCAGGGTCTTGGGATTGAGCCTGCATCGGGCTTTCTGCTCATCGGGGAGCCTGCTTCCCCCTCTTTCTCTGCCTGCCTTTCTGCCTACTTGTGATCTCTCTCTCTGTCAAATAAATAAATAAATAAAATCTTTAAAAAAAAAACAACAACAAAAACAACTATTTAAAATCTTTGGGATACAGCAAAGGTGTATATAGCATATATACAGGAAAGTATATAGCATACACGCCTTTCTCAAGAAACAAGAAAGGTCGGAGCACCTGGGTGGCTCCATGGGTTAAAGCCTCTGCCTTCGGCTCAGGTCATGATCTCAGGGTCCTGAGATTGAGCCCCATGTCAGGATCTCTGCTCAGCAGGGAGCCTGCTTCCCTCCCTCTCTCTGTCTGCTTCTCTGCTTACTTGTGATCTCTCTCTCTCTCTCTCTGTCAAATAAATAAATAAAATCTTAAAAAAAAAAAAAAGAAAGAAAGAAACAAGAAAGGTCTCAAATACAAAATCTAACCCTACACCTAAAGGAGCTGGAGAAAGAGCAACAGATAAAGCCTTAACCCACTAGGAGAAGGGAAATAATAAAGATCAGAGCAGAAATCAATGAAATAGAAACCAAAATAACAGTAAAACAGATCAACGAAACTCACAGCTGGTTCTTTGAAAGAATTGATAAGATTGATAAACCCCTGGCCAAACTTATCAAAAAGAAAAGAGAAAGGACTCAAATTAATAAAATCATGAATGAAAGAGGAGAGATAACAACCAAAACAAAGAAATACAAACAATTATAGGAACATATTATAAGCAACTATTCACCACCAAATTTGACAATCTGGAAGAAAAGGATGCATTCCTAGAGACTTATAAACTAGCAAAACTGAATGAGGAAGAAATAGAAAACCTGAACAGACCCATACCCATCAAGGAGATTGAAGCAGTAATCAAATATCTCCCAACAAACAAGAGCCCAGGGCCAGAGGGATTCCCAGGGGAATTTTACCAAATGTTTAAAGAAGAATTAATACCTATTCTCTAGAAACTGTTCCAAAAAATAGAAATGGAAGGGATACTTCCGAATTCATTTTATGAGGCCAGCATGACCTTGATCCCAAAACCAAAGACCCCATCATAAAGAAGAATTACAGACCAATGTCCTTGATGAACACAGATGTAAAAATTCTCAGCAAAATACTAGCCAATAGGATCCAACAGTACATTAAAAGGATTATTCACAATGACCAAGTGGGATTTATTCCTGGGATGCAAGGTTGTTTCAACATCTGCACATCAATCGATGTTATACCATACATTAATAAAAGAAAACAAGAACCATATGATACTCTCAATTGATGCTGAAAAAGCATTTGACAAAGTACAACATCCTTTCTTGATCAAAACTCTTCACATTCTTCAACATCATCAAAGTCATCTATGAAAAACCCACAGCAAATATCATTCTAAATGGGGAAAAACAGAGAGCTTTTCCCCTGAGATCAGGAACACAGCAGGGACGCGCACTCTCTCCACTGCTATTCAACATAGTACTAGAAATCCTAGCCTCAGCAATCAGACAACAAAAAGAAATAAAAAGCATCCAGATTGGCAAAGAAGAAGTCAAACTCACTCTTTGCAGATGATATGATACTTTATGTGGAAACCCAAAAGATTCCATTCCAAGATTGCTACAACTCATACAGGAATTCAGTAAAGTGTCAGGATATAAGTCTAATGCACAGAAATCAGTTGCATTTCTATACACCAACAGCAAAACAGAAGAAAGAGAAATTAAGGAGTCGATTCCATTTACAAATGCACCCAAAGATACCTAGGAATAAACCTAACCAAAGAGGCAAAGAATCTGTACTCAGAAAACTACAAAGTACTCATGAAAGAAACTGAGGAAGACACAAATAAATGGAAAAATGTTCCATGCTCATGGATTGGAAGAACAAATATTGTGAAAACGTCTATGCTATCTAAAGCAATTTACACATTTAATGCAATCTCTATCAAAGAGCATCAATTTATTTCCAAAGAAATGGCACAAATAATCCTAAAATTTATATGGAACCAGAAAAGACCACAAATAGCCAGAGGAAGGTTGAAAAAGAAAAACAAAGTTGGCGGCATCACAATTCCAGACTTCAAGCTCTATTACAAAGCTGTAATCATCAAGACAGTGTGGTACCAGCCCAAAATAGACACATAGGTCAATGGAACAGAATAGAGAGTCCAGAAATGGACCCCATCTCTATGCTCAACTAATTTTCGACAAGGCAGGAAAAAATACCCAATGGAAAAAAGACAAATTCACTTCAACAAAGACAACAAAAATTCACTTCAACAAATGGTGTTGGGAAAACTGGTCATCCACATGCAGAAGAATGAAACTGGACCATTTCCTTACATCAGACACAAAAATAGACTCAAAATTGGTGAAATATCTCAGTGTAAGACAGGAATCCATCAAAATCCTGGAGGAGAACACAGGCAGCAATCTCTTCGACCTCAGCCACACCAACTTCTTCCTAGAAACATCTCCAAAGGCAAGGGAAACAAGGGCAAAAATGAACTATTGGGACTTCATCAAGATCAAAAGCTTTTGCACAGCAAAGGAAACAGTTAACAAAGCCAAAAGACAACTGACAGAATGGGAGAAGATATTCGCAAATGACTTATCAGACAAAGGGCTAGTGTCCAAAATCTATAAAGAACTTCTCAAATTCAACATCCAAAGAACAAATAATCCAATCAAGAAATGGGCAGAAGATATGAACAGACATTTCTGCAAAGAAGACATCCAAATGACCAACAGACACATGAAAAAGTGCCTAACAGCACTCGGTATCAGGGAAATACAAATCAAAACCACAGTGAGATACCACCTCACATCAGTCAGAATGGCTCAAATTAACCAGTCAGGAAAGGACAGACATTGTCGAGGATGCAGAGAAAGGGGAACTCTCCTACATGTTGGAGTTTTGTGGGAATGCAAGCTGGTACAGCCACTCTGGAAAACAGTATGGAGGTTCCTCAAAAAGTTGAAAATAGAGCTACCCTACGACCCAGCAATTGCACTACTGGGTATATACGCTAAAGATACAAATGTAGTGATCCAAAGAGGCACGTGCAATTGAATGTTTATAGCAGCAATGTCCACAATAGCCAAACTATGGAAAGAACCTAGATGTCCATCAACAGATGAATGGATAAAGAAAATGTGGGGTGTGTGTGTGTGTGTGATTGTGGAATGCTATGCAGCCATCAAAAAACCACAAAATCTTGCCATTTGCAATGACGTGGGACATGGATAGAACTAGAAGCTATTATGTTAAGTGAAATAAGTCAGTCAGAGAAAGACAATTATCTCTCTGATATGAGGAATTTGAGAGGTCGGTGGGGATGAAACAAGATGGGACCAGGGAAGGTGACAAACCACAAGAGACTTAATCTCAGGAAACAAACTGAGGGCTGCCGGAAGGGGGAGAGGGTGGTGAAGGACATTGTTAAGGGTATATGATATGGTGAGTGCTGTGAATTGGGTAAGACTGATGATTCACAGACCTGTATCTGAGGCAAATAATACATTATATGTTAGTTAAAAAGAAAAAAATGACATCCAAATTTTTTGGTGTCCAGTTCTGTCTGGTAACTTTGGAACTTTGAGTCATAAGAGATTAATTTTCTATGCACTAATTGCTGTCCTCCCTTACCTCCTTCTGTTAATATGGCTTCAGAAGATATAGAGCTCTTACAGAGTTTTTAAATAATGTAGAACTCTAGTGAGCAAATTTACATCATAGATGTTAAATAAATTAAACATGGAGGCCATTAGACTTAGGTAGCTGTAATGCTGTGGCAGCTTACATAAGCAAACCAAAAGTCTAAGCCTGTAAATGCCTCAAGGCTCCAAAATCAAAACACTAAGGATAACCAGTCACAATCACAAACAGCCAACTAGGCTTCAAACTATCAACAATCAAATATTTTCCTTTCTTTGCTTCCATACTTTCCCTGTATAATTCTTTCTTGACTCTCAGTGGTGGAATGGTGCTAAGCACTTCCAGTTTGTCCAATTCAAACTGAATTTTGCCCAAATAAACTGAAAATTTGTAATATCCCTCAGTTTACCTTTTCTCAATGTTTTCCATTTGTTTCTGCAGAATCCCGCTGGGAGTCGCAGAGTTGGTATGAACATTATTTTTAAACTGAAGACATTTGGGGGTGCCTGGGTGGCTCAGTGGGTTAAAGCCTCTGCCTTCGGCTCAAGTCATGATCTCAGGGTCCTGGGATCGAGCCCCATATCGGGCTATCTGCTCAGCAGGGAGCATGCTTCCCCCTCTCTCTCTCTGCCTGCCTCTCTGCCTACTTGTGATCTCTCTGTCAAATAAATAAAATCTTAAAAAAAATAAACTGAAGACTGAAGACATTTGAAGTTCAACACATGCAGAAGCAAGCCTACTCTGAGCTTCCCTTATTTGACTAAAATCAGCCACTTCCTGGAAATGAGGCTGCTATAAATTCCCTCCTCAAGGTAAGTCTACTCCAGAAGGAGGAATAAAAATAAGCCTACATAAGGCACTGAAGGGGAGCGAGACCTCTCATATCTGTACAAATATCAACTTTCTTATCTTCCCTTTGTTCTCCTAAAGATCCACTTATTTTTCTTACAGAAACCTTTTTATTCTTCCTATAAGAGCTTTTTATCTTCCTTCCTTTTTCCCTACTACATTAGGTCTATAAACTTGTAACTTTAATCATTTAAGGAACTGGCTACGTCTTTTGTTGCCTCCATGCATAGAATGCACACCTAAAAACCTTTCTCTCCTATTAATCTTTTGAGTCAGCTTCATTCTTAGGCACTCAGGTACTGTAATAAGAGGAAAGAGGAAAAGTTGCTTTCCTTTTTTACACATTAAAGCACTACTATGATTTTATGCTACTCATTTAAGAGTTGCTGTGCTTTTTAAAACTGAGTTACCTAATGCAAAATATTTATTGAATTTCTGATACTTTGATGAAATCAGATTGTGAGTTTAAATTACTTTGTCTTTTTCAAATATTGTCATTGTCATTTGTAATAATTTCAAAACGTTGAAGACCACCCAAGAAGAATGTAGGATCCGTTATTTAAGACCTAATACTGTTTCCATTCTATACTTAAAATACTATTAATTTCCAAGTCCACAAAGAGTAAAAATATCTCACAGCTGACTATAAATCATGTTAGCATACCTTCTGTAGATCTCTAAGAAGAACATAATGAGTCATTCCATTTGCTTGCTTTAATAGGCACATCTGGAAAGGGGCAGTGTTTGGACTGTACTATTCTATATAGTCATAACTAATCATCAGATTCTGAATTCTACATTTGATAGAATGCTTAGAGAGGAATCAACATTCAAAACCTAGCAAAAAGAGAAAATAGATTTATTTGTTGTGGATTTGTTTTTAATACAATATGATCTGGTTTACAGAATGTAATTTAAGAACAGTAGGTATGAGATGTCTTACAAAGTCCTCATATAAGAACGTGCACACCTGGACTATGCTAATTTAACGAAGGGAGAGGACTAACCCAAATCCATTCATTAGATTTTGCTTTATCCCTAATTTGGAGTTGGAACTGATAGACTACTAGATGATTTATGCATGTGGTTGAGGAAGTTGTACATGCAAATTGGAGTATGTGGGCTCATTAGTGCTTCTTCTATACAAAGCAGGACAGCTTTCTGCAGAGGGACTTGACAATGGCAAAAAAAAAAAAAATACTATCTGCATATCTAATGACTCTATGTATCCTTGTTCATGTTCCTACTTGTGGATCAGGTACAGTTCTACATCATGCCTTTGGCTGGTTTCTTAAGACAAGCTTAAATCAAAATTCTCTTGTTCTTGCTATCACTTAAAACAACTTGAGTTAATTTCTGTCCTTGCAAATACAATTATAAATTTTTAAAAATTATATTAATGTAACTATGAAGGTAATTATTCTCAATATTATACTTTAGATATATATAACATCCCTTGAATTCAGCATACCTACAGGAATGTGGGATATAAAAGACTGGCCCTTGCCATATTCTTTTATATATATAATGGATGTGTATTTACAGAACACACACAAGATTTTCAAAGACTAATAGATTACCTTTTAGCCTTCCTTGTCTAAGAAATTTTCCTCCAAATACTATCACAAAACCACACATGTTAATTTCTGTTAATCTATATGGTTGCTAAGCTCTGCTTTATATTGTTTTAAAATTTTGCCTGAAAAAGTTTATAAAATATACCATAGTAATTTAGGATCTACTGAAAAATTAAAATGCAAATGTACTTAGCTGAGAAAAGCTAATTTTATTTTTAAACAATATATAGATGACAAATATGTTAATATATCTTACCCATGAATACCGTTTATTTATATCCATATGAATGTGCATAAATATATAAATAAACATAAATTATTGTTCATACCAGTATTTTGCATTTATTTTATTTAAAATTAAAATTTAACATGCAATGTGTATTTTAACACTGAATTTATTATAAATAGCTAATGATAATTATAGCTGTAAATAAGATTATATTTCTAAGAATTCTTGCAAGAAAAGACAGAAAAATTATTTAGTGTAGAAATGTTCATGACCTTCCTTTCATTCTACACAAAAGAGAATCTCTGGCCCTTGTAACTCAAAGCCCAGGGTTGTTTCTAATATTAGACATGCTCTTTTCAAATACTCTTCATTATCATCATGAATCTTTTTTTTTCTCTGAAACTATTTTCCTTACTGTTGGACTCATTTTCCACAGTAGTCCTTCCACACAGCAGCAATGATGACTCCAAGTTTCTGTAGACTTACATGGGGCTAACCACCATTTATCTAAATAGAAGGGCTAACCATCATTTGGGATGTCAACCTCTTCAAAAGATTTCTTACTAGTCCTAATTGGATCAAATGTCCATGCCTGATTGAACCTTTTATCTAGGAAAAAAAGAGGTAATCTGATAGGTCAGTCAAGTGGCATATACTCCCCTTCTTTATAAAAAAGCATGGGCAGGTTGGTACATAGCCTTATCAGATTAACAAGGGCAATTTCTAAAAATAAACATCAGAAAAAAAAAAAGTATCACATTTTCTGTCTTGAGAAAGAGAAGTAAATAAAAATTCCTTTTAAATTACTTATTGTTTAGTTCTGCTAAACTATAGAGATTAAGCCATTGGCTTCCACTCTGAAATGATTATGGTATATACACACAGACAATATTAAGCTGGACCAAAAGCATGGACTTTGTGAGGCTTTAACATTTCTTGGGAGATCTGGGATAAGAATCACAGAGCCATGAGCATAAAGGGATATATGGTCTTTCAGGAAGGCAAGAATTAATTTCTAATCTCACTGATTATTTTAATTTTCTTTTGGCATATATTTGGGCATATTTGGGCAATATTGAATTTAGGTATTTGACTTATATATTTAGCTCATTTTGAAATAGAATTTACATATTAGAAAATGCATAGATCTCAAGTGATGCAGTGTTGACAATCTTACACACTATGAACACTACCTTTATATATAATATTTCCATCCATGTCAAGCTCACTTCTGACCTATCTCATCAATTTGAAGCTCAACTCTCAACCTCAGACAGAAGCACCATTCAGGACATACTGCTTGGTGGTCTCAGTACTCTTTGGTGCCCATGGAAATGTTTCATCTTAAATCAGGAAAGAAAAATAAGTTTTGGGTCAAAGGAAATGTTATATAATATTACCATTTTTGTCATTACACCAGCAGAGTCATAAAGTGTAAATGTTTGTGTGTGTGTATATATTTTTAATTTTTTTGCAAGTGGGGGAAAGAACCTATCATCAAGGTAAATGTACTTAAGACCCCAAAAGTCATAATGCAACCAATTTCTTTCACCATAGAAAACTTTGTTTTGGACTTCATGAAATCAATCATACTGTATGTTTTCTTTTGTGTCTGGCATCTTTCAGTCAACACTTTTTTTTTTGAGAATTGTTCATGTTACCATATCTGTTCTTCTATTTGTAATGATGAGTGGTATTCTATCATATGAATATATTAATATCTACTTATCTACTCTCCTGTGGACAATAACTTGAATTGTTTTCCTGTTTGGAGCTGTTATGAACAAGGCTGTGATGAACATTTATGGACAAATATTTTTGGAACTATATTTTCATTTATTAAGTAAATATTTAGTGGTGGAATTTCTTTGTCAGAAAGTAGATGTAAAAAAAAAAGTAAAAAAAAGAAGGTAGATGTATGTTTTATTTTATAAAATATTACCAAGCTATTATTCAACATAGCTTCATATTTTACACTCACGTATGAATTGCACATGTGCTATATCTTTGTTAAATCATGTTCTTACATTCTTCTGAATTTTAGCTTTTCTAGTAGATTTGCAATGGTATCTCATAGTTATATTTATTATAGTTTTCCTGATGAATGATGATGATGAGTATCTTTTAATGTAGTTATTGGACATTGATATGTTCATTTTCAGTTTCTATTTAATAGCCTTTGTCCATATTTATTGTATCATATATAATTTTATAGTGATTTTTTTAAGTTCTGTATATATTCCTTTGGCAGATATATATGTGTGTATCCTATTCTAAGGCTTGTTTATATCTTTTAATTTCTTTAATGGAGTCTTCTAATGAACATAAATTTATTTTCTATGAAGTTCTGTTAATTTTTTTGTCTTTTTTTTTTCTTTTTTTTCTTGCACCTATATAAAAATTATGAGGTAGAGTGAAGGCTACAGCATTTTCTTTTCTTTATTTCATTTTTTTCTTTCAAAATAGTTTTGGCCAGCTCAAATTTGTTGTATTTCTATATATATTTTTTAGAATCATATTGAAATGAAAGAAAAAAACAAGCCAACAAACTGTCTTCTAGGATTTTGAGCTTTATTTATATCTATAGATTGATTTGGCAGAATAAACATCATAATAATGATAAGTTTCCCAAGCCATGAATGGGAAACTTAGAGAAGGTATGCTTCTCCATTATTCCATAGAGAGTTTTCCATAGAGAGGTCTTTCACTGCTTTGTTAAATTTATGTTTATTTACTTAATGGTAAAGCAATTTTAAATGCTGTTTTATTTTCTAAGTAAGAAAGAAAAAGAGGTTGATTCTTTCTAATACTCATCATTATTTTGTTTCTGAAAATCTAGATTTTGATCTAATACAATTATCTTTCAACTTGTAAAACTTTTGTTGCTATTGTTTCTGTTATTTGAATAATTTTTATAGTGCAGGTTTATAGGAAAGAAAGTTGTTGGGTTTTTTTTTTCTTCAATTTTATCTTTCTGAAAGTGCCTTGTTTTGTTTTTTACCTTCAATTTTTGAGCAATATTTTTACTAAAAATTGAATTCTGGTAGACAGTTTGGTTTTTGAATTTTAATTTGTTTAAATTTGCCTTTTAAAGATGTTCTTCCACCGCTTTCTTAATTGCATTCTTTCTGTTGAAAATTTTGCCATTTTTCTCTTCTTACAATTTTTTGATATCATCTGTAGGTTTCTCCTTTGATAGCTTGTATACTCTCTTATTGACACTGTGACAAATTACAACAAATTGGATGGCTTACATAAACCAAATTAACTCTCTTAAGATTTTGGAAGTGAGAAGTTCAAACTTATTGAGTTAAAATTAACTCGAAATTAACTGCCATTGGCAGTTTTGTGTTTCTTCTGGAAGGTGTAGGGGAGTATCTGCCTTTTGCAGCCTGTAGAGGCTGCCTGCATTTCCTTGGATGTGGTCCCTTTCTTTGTCTTTAAAACCAGGAGCACTGTGTGTGGTGCATGAACAATGAATCTTGGAACACTGAAAAAAATAAAATAAAAGTTAAAAAAAAAAAAAAAACTAGGAACACAGCATCTTCAAATATCTTTCCTCTCTGTTCTCGGTTTTCATCTTCTTTTCAGACCTCAGGTTTCTGTTTCACTTTTTCCCTTGGAAGGAGCACTTTGTGATTATATTGAGCCCACCAAATAATCCAGGATAATCTCCCCATATCCACAACCTCTTAATGTCATCTTGAAAGTTCCTTAGCCAAATAAAGTAAGGTATTCATAGGTTTTAAAGATTGACATACGGACATCTTCGGGGAGCTACTATTGTGTCTACACACAGTTTGGTTTGGTTTGGTTTGGTTTGGTTGTTTTCCTGTTTTTCGCTTTTTACAAATGTTCTCTTTATACTTGATTTGCTTCAATCTGACTTTGATATAGCTATGTAAGGTTTCATTTTTTTTCTTCAATATAACATCTGCTGAGACACTTGTTTCTACAAGTACTTTTCCAAATTTTGAATATCTTAGCAATCATATCTTCAATTTTTTCTCCTATTCCAAACTTTTTTTTCTTCTTGAGCTCCAGTTTACATATATAGAATATATCTTATTGTACAAAAGATCTCAAATGTTCTGTCTATACTTTATTTTGTATTTTTTGTATGCTTCAGTTTAGATCATCTTTAAAGTCACTATTCAAATTCACTGATTCTTTCCTTTCCTGCATCCATTTTTTCTGATATCTAAACTGAAATGTGTCTTTCCTAATATCTCTATTTGGATTTTTAAAAATAGTTGACATTCTCTGCTTCAATTCTTCCTCTGTTCGCTCAAGTTATTTTCTTTTCTGCTATATATTTAAATATATTTACTACAGATTTTTAAAATTCTCTGTTTGCTAATTCTAATATTTAGGCCATCTCTACATTGGCTTCAATTAACGGTTTCATCCCTTGATTTGATGATGTTATATTTCATGGCTCCTTTCATAAGTTTAAAAAAATTAGAAAGAGAATGAAATAAATAATATTACCTCCAGAAGAAGGCACATCCTTTCTCTTTCTGAAGAATAACGTGAGTCTCTGAGACAATGAATGCATTGTTGAGAAATTCTAGGCTAGGCTAATGCTAAGACTAAGTTCAGTACTGATGAGTTTCATCACTTCAGTAGGGCATCGGGTCTTACTACCAAGGACACTAAAAATCTCTCTGTTGATTTACGCACAGAATCAACAATCTAAACCACAGGAGATTTGGTTCTCAGCTATTTGGGTTATGAGAAATTCTATTTGCTATCTACTCTTACTTCTGTCCATAAGATATTCAGGTGTTGTCTCTTGCTTGCTCACCTCTGCCCTGCCGCCCTGAGCCTACCCTTTGAAGGGCTGTGTGGTCCAGCATTCAGTGAAAGTCTTTGAAAATTTTTTTTTCCTCAACTTTCCTATCCTGTGACATTCTTCGGATACAGGCACATTGTGTCTCCTCAGAGGCATTGCTTCAGTTCATGAGCTACATAGCCTGTAGCAGCCTTGCCTGATAGTTCCCGGAATGTCTACCTCCATGGAATTTATGTTAACTGTTCCTCCCTCCCACAGTGTTCAACAGCTTTAGCCTCCTGGTTACTGAAGGCCGAGGAAGCCTCATTTTGGTTTCTCTCAATTATCCTGACCTGCTCTCAGTCTCCAGTGTATTCCAAATGCCTCAGGAAAATTCCCTTTAGCCACTCTTCTGCCCTCTTTAGCTTTTTGGCTTGATCTCCAAGTCTCACTGAAGAATGTGGAGAGTTGGCAGGTAGATGAAGTCTTGCTTGGAGGTGGAGCTCCTCAGGATGCTAAACCATCATGCCAGATACCACTTGGCCATCATTACTGCTGCTGCTACTGCTGCTATTACTATTACTACTACTACTAGTGTATTTTTAATTTTGGCTTGTTTCTCCTTACCCCATTCTCTAGTGAATTCCTCCTTCGCCATCCACTCCACCAGGGACAAAAGCAGACTCAAGTCTCTTTTTCCCCTGGGAGCATCCTATTGTTTCATGGGTTTTAGTTCATTAAACTTTCTTTGCATCCTCATTTCTCTAATGGGTTATTAAAACTATGATTTTGTCAGTTATCTAGTTTTTTTCTCATTATCAAAGTAAAAGTGATATTCTCTTGAAACATTCTATGTCTTACTCAGAAGCAGAAGTCTGAAATGTTTGATATTAAGGGTATAGTAATTCTCATCTGAGAATTTCTACAAAATTAACTTAGTTATTAATACTAGATAAAAATAATAGTGTAAAAATGTTTAAAAGTCAAATAATGTACTGTACTGAGAGCTAGGACTTTTGACTAAAAAATTTCATAACATATTTTCCTGAAAAATTATTGAAATACATTTTGAGATTTTATTTTTTTTTTAAAGATTTTACTTATTTATTTGACGGAGAAAGAGAGATCACAAGTAGGCAGAGAGGCAGGAAGAGAGAGAGGGGGAAGCAGGCTCCCTGATGAGCAGAGAGCCCGATGTGGGGCTCGATCCCAGGATCTTGAGATCATGACCTGAGCCGAAGGCAGAGGCTTTAACTCACTGAGCCACCCAGGTGCCCCACATTTTGAGATTTTAAATTTATCTATTTTGTACATGGGAATTTTCATATAATATTATGCCTTTACATGGGAATACAGTTTTATTTTTAAAAGAGAATTACATTTTTTTAGAATAACACTGAGAAAATAATGACTTTTCTTAGAAATGTCTATATCAATATAATTCTCAACTCAGTTATATCAAGAAGAGCTTCACATTTTGTAAGAAAGATTTAGATGTATATATAGTCAAATTGACTGATTCTTTATTTGGTTGTAATATATAGCCTTCAAGACATTATATGTTTACTCATAGAAAGTAATGAAAACATAAGATCCATGATAGAATGTTAAAATAAAATAATCTCTGAAAAAAGAAAGCTTTACAGAAATATAACAACTAAGGGGTTAAGAGATGTATGTGGGGAAATAATGGATCTTCCTTTCTAATGTAACACCATCCATCTCACTAGCTTTGATTAGACTTTTAGGTATTGTACTTTTCTCTTTCTTTTTAACAGAAAATGCTTTTGGCACTTGTCAGACACAATCAATAGTTCTATTTTTGACCTTATTGAAAAATATGTCTCAGGAGAACTAGAGATGGAGAGTGAGAGAGAAGATAAAAATCTGGACAAGGGAAAGAAAGGAGGATATGATGTAGTAGTTTTCAAGTGATCATTACAGACTGATCTGAGGTCATTGAAAAATAATTTAACTCATCATATAATAATAAGAAAAAAAAATACTGTAGAGTGCTCTTAGTCAAAGCCTTGAAAAACTTATCTGAGTTTCTAGTTAAGCTTTATTTTGTGTATCAGATAGATAAATAGTCCTATGCAGTGGAAGATGCTACATGATTTTGGAAATAAATATGGTTAAGGTCTTAGGTTAATTGAAAAAAATCAATGCATTAATTGAATTCATTCATTCATTTAACAAATATGCAAGAAATGACTAGGCACAGTAAAGGAATAAAATGATCACAGTGTTAAATGATACCTTTGATTTTGATCAGATCAGGTAAATGGACTCTTACTATTAACTGCTTCTGAAAATATCTTTATGTAAATCAAATTTAGACATTACAGTCATAACTTCAAGAACTATCATTTTATTAAAAACATAAGCATGTACAAAAATACGATGGGTTTAGTGAAAGCTAAGCATACATTAAATTATATGACCATTTACTGTTGGCTCAAGGCAAGGTTCCTTATCTTCATGAATACAAGACACAACTCTTAGGAAGGATTTAGACATTTATCTGCCTGAAGGCCCTGAAGATAGATGGTTTATCACAGGATTATTTTACTTCCTTTTATCCCCTGAAGAATGTATTATCACAGACAATCTAAGTAGGTCCTTTACACCAAACCTTAAAAAACATGGCTGTTTGCTCTCTATATTTAGAAGATTTGCACTCTAATCTGTAATATGTGTGAGTCTATGGATTCAATTCAAGTATACAACTTTACGAATAAATGTCACAAGGCTTTCTGTTAACTTTAAAATAAACTCATCTAAATCTTAGTAACATTAGATAACTATAAAATATTATGCAATTTTTTATTTATAACTTTAAAATTTAACTCTATATTCCATTAATTTGTGGCAAGTTATGGTTATGTTATTTGAAATATTATGAAATAGAGGAACGTTTATCTTTAGGATGTTTATTTTATGTATGTAGACAGTGTATAATGAACACTGCTGCCTTGTAAGCTGTATGGGTCCATGTGAATTTAATTCACAAATTCATCACATATTTAACAGAACTGACATACTTCTTTAAGTAGATAATTTTGCCTTGATAGAGTCAAATAACAATAATTTTATATTACTTCAATAAAATTGCACAATTGGCGCCCCTGGGTGGCTCAGTGGGTTAAAGCCTCTGCCTTTAGCTCAGATCATGATCTCAGGGTCCATTTATTTGACAGAGAGAGAGAGATCACAAGCAGGCAGAGAGGCAGGAAGAGAGAGAGAGGGAAGCAGGCTCCCTGCTGAACAGAGAGCCCAATGCGGGGCTTGATCCCAGGACCCTGAGATCATGACCTGAGCCGAAGGCAGAGGCTTTTAACCCACTGAGCCACCCAGGCACCCCTGTAACTGGATTATTTGCTGATTTTTGTTATTGTATTATAGGAGTTCCTTATATATTTTGGATATTAGTATCTTATCAAATATATTGTTTACAAATATTTTTCCCATTCTATAAATTGCCTTTCATTGTGATTTTTTTTTGCTCTGCAGAAGCTTTTTTTTTTTTTTGCAGAAGCTTTTTAATTTGATACAGTTCCACTTGAAGATTTTTGCTCTGTTGCTTGTGTTTTGTGTCATATCCAAAAAATCCTTGCCAATACTTTGAGCTTTTTCCTTGTTTTCCTCTAGAAATTTTGTGGTGTCAGGTCTTACATTTATGGTTTTTTTTTTGTTTTTTTTTAAAGATTTTATTTATTTGACAGAGAGAAACACAGCGAGAGAGGGAACACAAGCAGAGGGAATGGTAGCGGGAGAAGCAGGCTTCCTGCTGAGCAGGGAGCCCGATGTGGGGCTCCATCCCAGGACTCTGGGATCATGACCTGAGCTGAAGGCAGACGCTTAACGACTGAGCCACCCAGGTGCCCCTTACATTTATGTTTTAAATCATTTCAAATTATCTTTTGTGAGTACTGTAAGATAGGGGTTCAATTTAATTTAATTCCTTTGCAAGTGAATATCCAATTTTCCCCATATCTTTTATTGAAGAGACTACCTTTTTCTCACTGAATATTTTTGATTCCCTTGTCAAATACTAGTTTACCATATACTTGCGGGTTTATTTCAAAGCTATTGATTCTGTTCTGTTGGTACATGTGTCTGTTTTTATCCTAGTACCATGTTATTTTGATTGCTATAACTTTTTAGGTTGAAATCAAGACACAAATAAAAATATATTCCATGTTCTTGGATTAGAATAATTAATTCTGCTAAAATTTCTATACTCTTCAAAGTAATCTATAAATTCAGTGTTATCCTTATCAAAATTCCAATGACGGTTTTCACAGAAATGAATTATTCCTAATTTAGTTAATTTTAGTAAATGGGTCTTTTAAGTAAGATAAAATCAGTTATATATTAAGAGCTAGAATACATATAAATTATTAAAATATTTTAAGAGGTTATGTCAAAATTCCAAAAATATTCATAGACCAAATGCCTCCAGTTTCTTGCCATGTATAATTAGCACAGATACTTTTACAAATGAATTGGAAATTAGTGCCTATAAATTCAGCTATCATTCTATTGATCTCTTCAAGCCACATATTATATGTTGAAGTCTACACATAAAATATCCATGTTTGTTTGTGTCTCTGTGTGTGTGTGAAATGTATCTATACATCCATCTCTATCAATCTACATCTATCTATCATCTATCTATCTATCTATCTATCTATCTATCTATCATCTATCATCTATCTATCATCATGCTAAGCCTGGGTTTTATATTCATGTAAGGCAACTCCATCTTTCCTTTCTTAATTCTTTTTTCACTGTTTTTATTAACCTATATCAAACACATTACATATTTCTTCTGGAAGTGAAATCAATAAATTATCATTTAAATTTGTCTACCATTTAAAATATGTCTAGGGTCACCTGGCTGGCTCAATTGGTAGAGCATATGACTCTTGATCTCAAGATTGTGAGCTCAACTATATGTTGGTGTGGAGTCTGCTTAAATACACATACACACACACACAAACACACACATATATACATATATACACACATGCGTATATAATATATATGCACATATGTATGCATATA
The DNA here is from genome assembly GCA_028646535.1 of Procyon lotor. Taxonomy (NCBI): domain Eukaryota; kingdom Metazoa; phylum Chordata; class Mammalia; order Carnivora; family Procyonidae; genus Procyon; species Procyon lotor. The sequence continues at coordinate 116,734,682 of CM053604.1, forward strand.
TACATATATATGCACATATATGTCTATTATTCCACCACTTAAAATATGCCTCAATAAATGTCATAGGCAAATTACAAATTAAAAAGGATATAATAGACGAAATAAGACATAAAAGGACTAAAGTTAGACAATGTGGAATTTAAGGCCAGATAGTAAATGGAAAAAGGCAACATTTCATGATGATAGAAGTTTTAATATGCAATGAAAACATAATACATACTAAAACACTGAAAAATAGGGGCGCCTGGGTGACTCAGTGGGTTAAGCCTCTGCCTTCGGCTCAGGTCATGATCTCAGGGTCCTGGGATTGAGCCCCACATTGGGCTCTCTGCTCAGCAGGGAGCCTGCTTCCCCCTCTCTCTCTGCTTGCCTCTCTGCCTACTTGTGATCTCTTCCTTGTGGTCAAATAAATAAATAAAATCTTTAAAAAAAAAAACACTGAAAAATATAATAAAATATATGAGGAAAATTCACTGAGAACTGCAAGCATTCAAGAACAAAAGATATAAAAATAAAAAAAGTCATACCCCTGCATTTTAACATTTTCTTCTGAAAATTTTGTGCCACATTGATATCAAAGTATTTTGAGTAATATAGTTTTAATTTATGAGTCAAATTATAAAATATGGGGTGTCAGGCAGGCTCAGTTGGTGAAGCATGTGAGTATTAAACTTGGGGTTGAATTTGAGCCCCATGTTGGGTATGGAGATTACTTACTATAAAAAAATCTTTAAAAAAAGTATAAAATGTATAATTTTCTACTGGCAATATTTATTTCTGGGAAAGAGAGACAGAGGGAGGGCAGTTATTATGTCCCATACAAAAAAGTGAAGTTCTTTTATATGTAAGGAACAGTTAAAAAAATTACATACCTAAACATACGCACACACACGTACACACTCACCCCTTAATTAAATACAGAGTGCTGAATTCTTTCATATCACATTATTGGACCTCAAGATCATTAAAATAATAATAATAAAAAGAATGTTCAAGTAAATAATTTAAATAAAACCAAAAACTCTGTTCTAAATAAATCTTGCATTAAATAAAAATAAAAACTAAAATTAGAGCTTTTGAGAAATCAATGCAAAGCAATAATACTGTGTAACAGTACTCAGAGGATGTAGAAACCGTGAACAAAGGTAAATGTTTTTATCCTTATATTCTTTAATATTCAGCGAAAATCTTGATATAAATTAACCTAAGTATTTCATTTATATGATTATAATTTCATATATAAATATGTAAGTATTTATTGCTTTTTATATGCAAATAAACATTGAATAACAAAACACATTAAAAGAGAATCTCCAGAAAATATACAACTAGCAAAGAACACATGACCAGCAGCCTAGCTAAGAAGGACTGACCTGTTCTGCAAATAGAACCTGCTTTTGGAGTGTATGAGTCCTGCTTAGGATATTCAGCATCCGGAACCCTTGCAGCTGGGTTGGTCATGTGACATGGTTTTGATTAATAAGAGAGAGATAAGAGAATTAACAGTTTGACCAATAAAATAGATGCTTGTCCTTTACCCTCCTTTATTATTGGAACACAGCAATTCCTGGAAGTGCAGAAGCCTTGAAACTGGAAGAATGAGAACAACATTCGCAGAAAGAGAAAGGGCTTGGGAGACTGATGTCATAGTGAGGCTGTTGTCCCACCTACCTATTCTGTTATTACCAAGAAACACAAATGAAACCTCTTATTCATTTAAGTCTATATAGAGATTTAGGTTACAAATGGCCAACTGAACTAAGTAGAATTGAGAAAGGAATGAATAGTTATATAGAAATAAATGAATTTCTAAAGTAAATAGAATACCAAAAAGCTAGCTCTTTAAAAATGTAAATATGCAGGTTGTTTATTAAAAATGAGAATAAAATTGAAATATAGACAAAATGTGAAAATTGATACATGACACACAAAATGACTTTATATCTACAAAAAATAATACTTAGGAATGCATGAAAGCCCTATACAAATCTCCAAAGTTAATAAAGGGGACATTGACAGATTTTAGCAAATGAAATTTGGATATTTCTGAATTTCAAAAAATACAAAAAGAGAAAAAATACATACAACATAAAACACAAAGGATTAGTATCTGCAATATGTAAATCACTCTTAAAAACAAACGTTAACATGTAATTTAGTGAAAAATGATGAAAGTGATGCTGCCAAATAATGCATAGGAGAGGAAACACTAAGTCAATGTGAAAAAAGCTGACATTTTCTAATAAAGGTGAGCAATATAGTGCAAACTGAGGTTTAATCCAGCAGACTGGCTAAAATTTTAAAAGGTGTTAACACTAAATTTTGAAGAAAATGTATTTAAACTGGTATTTCTCAATGACAAATTTAAGTTGCGCCGATTTATTAGAGTGACATGGTATTACTTAGCAAAATTTTAAATATATAAAGTCCATAAACAAAATTTTTCTTTTAATCTCTTGACAGAAAAAAATAGCTCAGCTTTATCAGCATAAGCATGAGCGAATTTGTCACAATATTGTGGGTCTTTTGTTTGTTTTGTTTTGTTTTAAGATTTTTTTATTATTTGACAGAGAGAGACACAGGGAAAGAGGGAACACAAGCAGGAGGAGTGGGAAGGAGGGGCAGAGGGAGAGGGAGAAGCAGGCTTCCTGTTGAGCTGAGAGCCTGATATGGGGTTGGATCCCAGGACTCTGGGATCACGACCTGAGCTGAAGTCAGATGCTTAACGACTGAGCCACCCAGCCACCCCACAATATTGTTTTTAATAGTGAAAAATATCCACGGGAAAAGGGATGGTTATATAAAGTATTTAATTTAACAAAATTAATTAAATTAGGTTTTTATGAACTGCTTTTGCAAAGGTATAAATAAAGATATTCCTGGACTATAAAAATAACAACAGTTTAAAAAATTCTGAAATATATAGTTGGATTGAATGGGTAGATGGAGTGGCATTTTTTTTTTCCAGTTTTTAATTCTGTGAATGAACATAACTTATAAACTGTGTATAAATACATAACATTTAGCACTATTTGCATTTGCATAACTGCAGGAATTTGCATAAACATATTATACTTCCATTTTATATTGTGGTTGTAGTACTTAAACTCTCATGTCAGTCCTCAAAACAAGTAGATGATAGGTTTTGCTCCTCTTATTCATGTCTTTTGTTAGCTAATAGAATTTTTAGAAGTCAAGATGCAAGCAGGGACTTGAAAAGTCTTGTTCTCTTGTTTCTCTTGCTTCTTAATGAATGAAATCATGCCCAGAATAGCAACTAAAGAGATGAAAGAGACATGCAGGGAGAGAAAAGGCCATCCTAAAGCAGCCCAAATAGAGTAAGTCTTACTACATGAAATAACGTATTTAAGATGACCATTATATGGCATCCTTGTATGTTTTTTTTAACAGCTTTAGGTATAATTGATATACATTTAACTACATACATTTGAAGTATACAATTTGATTTTTCTGCAAAATTTTATAAATTGGGAAATTACAGTTTAACATATAAACTTTAAAAATTAAACTGTAATTTTTGACATACATAGACACTTATTTTTATTTTTCCAGGCTTTAGGGATTGTTGAGTTTCATGGATATGTTAGTTTACAATTTTTATCAGATTTAAAAAATAATTTTCTTTGCTTCAAGCACACATAGCATTTCTAAGACTCCATTTACACATATATTAGGCTGCTTGAAGTTGCCTTAGAGCTCAGTGATGTTCTTAACATATTTTTAAATCCAATTTCTATCTTTGCTATATTTTGGATAATTTTTATTAATATATATTCAATGTTAGCCATCTTTTCCTCTGCAGTCTGATTTGCTGTCAGTCCCTCCGTTGCATTTTTTATATCAGGCATTGTGGTTCTCAGCTTTAGAATTTCAATTTGGGTCCTAGTTAAATCTTTCATATTTCTAGTTAACACATTAAATCTTTTCTCTAGTTTCTTGAACTTTCACTCGGCCAAGATCTGGAAACATCCTAACCAGAGCAGAGTCTTCATATTGTTGATAACTGGTCGCTTGGAGATCATTGTCCTTTGTTCCCTGATGACCAAGTTCTTAGAAAAAAAAAAAAATCATATATTTTGTCCTGATTTTCTAGTCCTTACAGGTAGGAGGTTGAACCCTCCTCCTGGTTATTCACCTTGGCTGAAAGCACAGGTTTTGTCATAGAGTTTAAATTCTTACTCTTATATAACCATTATTTTATTTAAAGCAACAATTTTTATTATGTTATGGTGAAGAAAGACTTGGCTAGCTCTCAAAGTTAGCTAAGTATACTTAGTATAAGTATATACTTATAAGAAGTATAAGATACTTCTTATATACTATAAGAAGTATACTCTTAGTATACTTCTCAAAGAAGTATACCCATTTACTTGATTCTAAGGTGCATTTTAATATAAATTTTACATTTTATACACATACACATTATACACATACATGTGTATAAATACACATTTTAATATAAATATAATGATTTAATTTATATATTTTATTTTTCGTTTTTGTAGTACCCAAATAAAGTCTTACAACCAACAGCATTCTATATTCTGATATTTTACTTCAGATAGTTATAAAATGCTTTAGGTAAATAGTTTTTAACTATTTAGTGCATGATGACTACACTTTCATGTTAAAAATATGTAGAACCTTATATGACAGAAGTTCTAATAATGATTGAAAAATGGGTTACAATGGCAAGAAGTTCAGTCAACCTTTTAAATTAGTATATTTTAATAATCTTAACAATTTCCATTTACATTAACAAAAAAGTAGCATATATGTATGAGATATGTCATCTATTTAGATTGAGATGTTTCTTGGTATATAATGATTTTGGAGATTTTTTTTTGAATAACGTTTCACCCTTCGGAGTTCTATGGCTCACAATTTATTGGGTGAGAATTGGTTGTCTGAGAAAGCTAATTCAGAGGTGTGCAATTGAATTGCCCTTTAACACAAACAGTAATTCACTAAGTGGTGTCCTGGTTGCCTAGAAGAATGAACCATGTTTTAAATTTACATCCAGGGAACAGTTTACATAGAAGACAAATTCTAGCTTCTTGTATGCTCAGCATGAGAAAGCTAGCATTTCAAAGTATTCCCAAACCCCAAACTAAAATCACATTGAAATACCAAATCAAACAAAAGAAAGCAGATATACATTTATTTTCTACAATGTAGAAATAAAAATAAGTTTTGGCACTTGAATGTTCAGTTAGTTTATTTGCTTTTCTGATATTTAGTTCTATGCTAAAACAGAAATAGACAGATGGTGATATACAGAATTTTATTTTATTTCTTAAAAGATTTTATTTATTTATTTGACATAGAGAGAGTGCAAGAGAGAGAGCATGAGTGGGGGGGCAGAGGGAGAGGTAGGAGCAGACTCAGTAGAGAGCCCGATGTGGACCTTGATCCCAGAACCCCAGGATCAATCCCTGAACTGAAGGCAGATGCTTAACATACTGAGCCACCCAGGCACCCATAGAATTTTAATATGCTTAAAAAAAAAAAAAAAGAATTTTAATATACTTTAACCAATGAAATGTCCCTATATAAAGTACAAATATTTTTATATATTATCTATACTATTATTATTTATTAGTAATTCATTTTATTAAACTATTACTAAATAATTTTAATACTATTTATTGTCAAATAATTTATTTTAAAATAATTAAATATATATCATTACATAATTAAATATTTATTTCTAAATAATTATAATTTATGCTATTTTATTTAAATATATATACTAAATATAAATATATATATATATTTCAGAACATATATATGTTCTGAAATGCTGCTGAAGTATCTATTTTCCAAAAAATATAAGCCTGATATAGCATTAAAATAGTAAGAAATTTTGAGAAGACAGTTTAAAGCAAAAATAATTTTAGTAGATTCAGATATGAATGGGAAAACTAAGTTAACAACTCAAATTGTGAAGATTCGTCAACCCTTCATGAAAACAAATTACGAAATGCAGTGAATTTATTTGTACATAAATATAAAAGTTTTTGGGTTTTTTTTAAGATTTTATTTTTAAGTAATCTCTACACCCAGTGTTGGGCTCGAACTCACACCACGAGATCAAGAGTCACATTCTACAACTGAGTCAGCCAGGCACCCCAAATAAGAAAACTTCAAAAATTTTCATTATTATCCTACATGTATATCTAATTAAATATAACTATTTGATGAAGTTTTCTTATATATATTCTTTTGATTATATGGCTTATATATTTTTAATTTGTTCTATTTTGCTCTTTATTTTCAAAAGGAAAGCAAAGTCAAAGACATAACTTTGGTTATGATAGATCTTAAAATTTTAAATGATACCATTGTATAGTTACCACCTTAATGGGTATATTTGGCCCCAAAGAGATAATAAGCAAATAAATAATGTTATATTCATCATCTCACGCTGAAAGAAATATATGTGAATATTTTATATATATATAAAGATATATATATACGATATATATATACAAATACAATTGAAGCACATCTTCTCCTATTGAATAGCTATAATTTCTTACTAAATTAAAATTATCTTAACCTTGTAAACTCTCTTTCCATCCCCAAAGCTGTTAGCAAAAATTTCTCCAAGAACAAAACGATATCACTGTCTCCAAAGTGGATAATTTGGTGATAGTTAACTTTTTTATATATTGTAAAACTCAATTGGTACTTGAATGCTAATAAAACAAAGTTCTTCTTACTAACTTCAGTTAACAATTGTATCATGGTCCTTATTTTTATTACATGGACTAATTCCACCAAAGAAATTTTTAAAATCCTAAAACATATACTGTGATTTAAAATTTATGTAATTGGCCCAATTGGGTGAGTTTATGGACTTTTAAATAAATTAATTCTCTACCAACTAGTCTGACATATGCTAAATGTAGCAATATGTGCTGATATTATATATTAATGCACAGAACACTGATATGTATTGCAATAGAATCCTTTTGTTTTATAAAAATTGAACCCCATTCACAGAAAAAGTCAAATATGAGTAAAATCTAATAAACTAAGCATTTAAGTATTTGTATACTCTCAAATTTAAAAACGTTTTACTGTATTAAAATATTAAGAAAGTTACACAATAAAATTTGACTATTTCTATAAACATTCCTAAATAGATTGTAAGCTCCTTAAGAACAGAGTCCCACTTGCTCTTTTAAATATTTTGTCTAAGAACCTAACATTGTGGTCAATGTGTAATTATTTTGATATGAATTAGAAAGTCTTTTCTACTTGTTACTCTAGCCAAGACTTCCTTTTTTGAGATCTAATAAATCTCTTTCCCTCTTTATAATCTTCCAATACTCTAATTTGTACCTTCCTCTGAACTCGGAGGAATAATTGCCCATACTGCTCATTTGAAAATGGATTATAGGCATTGTAGGATAGCATCTTTTATTATTACCTTTACTGTTGATTATCCATCTTTTAATTTTCATAAGTTGATGCCCTGTCTTTTAAGTTCCTTTAGGGCAGGACCCATGAATTAAATTTAATTTTGTCACTGAGACAGCTTATTAACTGAACCCTTAATACTCTTTAAACCGCTATTTAGATAATCACTAACTGCAATTTCAGGCATGTCCATAGAACTAAAGGACTTTCATTTCTCAAGGCACTTGAAGGACTATCATTTAAACACATTCATTTTCCAATTGAGGGAAATCGATGTAAAAATTTTATATTCTAGACATAAAATTTGGAGATCAGAATCCATTTTTACATTCTCTCAAATAGTCCCCTATTATTATAATTATAGATAAAAATGGCCATTTCTCTAAAATCTGAATCTTATCAATAAGAGTAATATGTATTTTCATAAGTGTTTATATGTAATTAACCATCATTGTTTAGTTAATATATATAATTATTTGAAATGCTGTTTGTATATATGTAAATTTTGCATATTCTAAAAAAGTTTAGAACCCAATTAAGGAATATTTTAATTTACAAGGATATTTACAGAGAGGAAATAAAGGTATGGGTGCATTGTATTCTGTACTTTGAGAGGTAGCTCTTATTATGAAAGAGGAAGCATAAGTTTTGGGATTTAACTTAGTTCGAATTCCAGCTATGCCACTTACTAGCTGCATTCTGTTTAGCCTAATTTACTACTAAGAGAGAGGAAATACAATAACACAGATTTGTGGTAAATTTCAATGAAATCATTTGAGTAAAATATTATGCAGAACATCTGAATATAGTAGATGATAGTTACTATTTTTTTCCTTGTACTTTCTTGTAAATGAGTTCAAAATAACTGTAACATAGGAAGTCTTTGTTTTAGCAAGTTCATAGTCACCTTCAAGACACTAAAAATGTTCTTTGATAAAATGATATTTTTTCTGAAATCTCGCATATATTGTAGATACTTACAAGAAAGGTATTTTTTGAGTTTTTAAAAATATAAATCAAAACAGAGCCTCCACAGCTAGTTTCCTCATTTGCAGGGTTATTATTTATTATGCATAATGCTTGCTGCCACTAAAATACTACAGTAACCTTGGCTCTTCCTTAGATAATTTAACTACCCTCTAATACATTTTCAACTTTAAAAGGGTAAAATATTATATTGCAGAAATTTGAATTAGGATATACACTTGAACACTCATGCAAAGAAAATCGTAACATAAAATATGGGGTTCTTTAAACTGTATACTTCTATAAACTCTCCACTTCTAATGTCTGACTTTTGTAAGAGATTGATGCAATTCAACAGAAAGAGTTCCTAAAGTTTATTTTTTTCACGGAAGTTTGCCTAACTATTGTTTTCAACACAAAGTGCAAATGTATTATTACCAATTAATGGCCTTGCCTAAGTATTATCATGATACTATGCTATGTTGAATAAATTTAAGGCATTTTTCCTGCTCATGCTTGACACATGTCCAACTGTAAAATATAGTGATAAGTGATTTAAATAACTTCTGAACTTATTAAGACACTTTGGAAATTGGTTGCAATAGTGATCTTATGAGAGTACTTTCATGTAATAATATATCTTCATGAATTCTGAATTATGTACGGGTTTTTTTTTATCATTATTGGGACAAAAGACTTCAGGAAAGATAACTTTTAGGTTGTATCCTTTTTTTCTCTAGTCTTATTTAAATTTTGTGAATGCTCAATACTAACTATTAACACTTGCAATGAATTTCATCCCTATTGAATTCTAATGTGACCCTGAAATATGATGGATATCAAATAAAGACACTGCACTGAGGGTGGCTTTTATAATAATTTGAAGGATATCTCTGAGAGTATGTTCTGGATTGGCAATCATTTGACTGAGGTGGAAAATTTCAAGTCAGATTTCACCTCTAGCAGAAAATGACATCTTCACACTTCAGCTCACTGATATTGGTTGTTAATTATTTAATTAACAACCAATTTATCAAATTCTTTATTAGACTCTACAGAGCTTTGCAGCGCTCCTCAAACATGATTTACAAGCTATATGTAGATTTTGAGAGGAAAACCACATCGTACAATGAAGATACATTATGTTGAATTAAAGGATACAAAGTTTTAGCTGAAATTCTAGGGATTAGCTATTTATTATTTACCTCAAGAAATCTCAGGCTCTTCCATGTAGTAAAGTGAGAGATTTAATAATATCGAAGGTTAACTGTTTTAAAGACCCCCTGTGGTTCTTGTTTTTCTGTACCATAGAAAATCATCTGCCAGATTTTTGGTCAGTTTACTGTGCTCTTCTATGAAAACAGGTAGTATTTAATTTACAATGTTTCCTTCATTCTTAGTCTATAAATATTAATAGCTTCCTGTGTTTGCCTTCTAGGACACAGCAGGATAGTAATAGAAATTTGTGAAACATGAATTTTGGCTTCTAGTTATGACAGTTACATTTGGAATAAAACATTTCCTAATTTTATAACACATATGGTCACTATTTCTCAGAATTTTTTCTCCTGAGCTCATAGAAAAGCATAATAATTTCTCTGTAACAAATAAGACCATCCTTAAATGTTGGTTCATCATTACATTGTTTTATTTTATTCTTGAGTAGGATAATGCTTATCTAATTATAAGAAAGCAACTAGAGACGATGTGAAACCATTAAGATATCCCCCAAGGCATTATTACATCTAAAGGAGAACTATTAGTAAGCATACATTAATTATTTTGAATATTTTTAAATACATGCTTATTCATGGGAATGTTGAATTTTTTATTACACCTTAATCCTTCATATCTCTAATGAGCCCATTACCTTTGTTACTTGACCTTAACTTCCATTCAATATCCATGGTCCCTTTTAAAATTATATTCAGAATTTCAAGTATATGGCCACCCTCTAGACACTTTTTCAAGTGTCCCAAACTTATAGGACGAGATAATAGGTCTACCTTTACATATTTTAGGGAGTATATCTTCTAGCAATCTCATTTGAGCCCAAGAGAGGCTCGAAGAGTTTTGGTAACTTCCCCTTGGAATGGTAAACTTCCCCGTGGAATGTCTGAACTAGAGAGAATTAATATTCCTTGGTATTGTTCACTTTTACTTTTTATGTAATTAATTGTTCACTCAATTTGTGTGGGGTGTGGAGAGAGGGAGAAAGAGAAAGAGAGAGCAAACTAAGAGGTAACTCAGAGTCTGTGTAAGACCAGATAGGATTTGTCTTGAGATATGCATGTGCTTTGCCCAATAGAAATAAATTTGGAAAAAAAATATGACCTATATATCTACTAAGGAGGCCATCATTTTTTATTCTATTTTTGAAAACTTGACAACACTGGAACCATTTTAAAATGGACCATGAGTGGCCACTGCAGAGAAACTGCATTTTGTTTTGTTTTTTTTTTTTGAACTGGGCCAAACCTTTGGACTGGACAAAACTGCAATTTTTCTAAGCAATTGCTTGAAAAGTCAACAGGAGAATGGACATCCTGATCACAAGACTGATATTTAGGGACTTTCTGAAGTTGGAATCAGTAGTCAATTTTTTTTTTTTAATACTTTATTTATTTGACAGAGAGATCACAAGTAGGCAGAGAGACAGGAGGAAGCAGGCTCCCTGCTGAGCAGGGAGCCCAAATGCGGGGCTAGATCCCAAGACCCTGAGATCATGACCTGAGCTGAAGGCAGAGGCTTTAACCCACTGAGCCACCCAGGGGCCCCTCAGTAGTCAATTTTTAACGCAGAGTTGTTCAGCCAGTTAACACCTATAGCAAACTTTGTTTTGTTTTGTTTTTTTACTTATTTATATTCACCCTTCCTCTTCTTCATAAAAACCCTTTGCTTTCACTCTGCAAGTGGGACACTACTTGGATTTCTACTAGAATCTCAGCTTCCTAAATTGCAATTCCTTGATACCAGGTGAATGTTCCTTTGCCTATCATAGTGACTCTTCACTTTTCATGTTAACACTTTGCTTCCTAATCCCCTTAGAAAGATATTTAAGTAAATCAGGGAGTAATAATTCACACTCTGCTTCATACTGAATATAGCATTCTTCAGGCACTTGTTTTGCAGTATCGGATGGAGGAATTTAAGGCATGAAAAATTGTGAGGACTACCATTTTCTAAGTTAGACCTCCAACTTAGATGCCTTGGAAATAATGTTTCTCTTTTCACCAATTATCAGTAGACTATGAGTGGTCTGTCACTGTTTATAAAGTTCCCACATATTCAGCTTATTAATTTAGGAAATATTGAATAGCTGGGTTTTGTAACTGTTACACAAAATGTCTAGGAATTAGTAAATGTTAATGTATGGGTGTGTACATGACAATGTATTATTTTGTGTGTAAAAGCTTTTGTGTTTGTCCATTTTGGGTGTGTGTGTGTGTGTGTGTGTGTGAGTGTGCGTGTGTGTGTGTGTGTGTGTGATTTTCTTATTGTCACAGAAAGACCATTTGCAATAAACTCTGTGGTAGGAAATATTGATGCTATCACAAGAAAAGAATGTATTTTATTGACTCATACTAAGCAGATAAATGAGATTATGAAAGCTTAAGTTTCAGTTCACACTGAAATTTGGCACACAGTTCTACAATTTGAGATCATCCATCCTGATACTGTTGATCCCTAGTATCCCATTCTAGGTTTCACTATATCCCCTACTTCACACTGCTATATATAAAACACTAAATAAATTACTCAGGAAATCTTTAAGGACACTTTTATAAGCACTTAAGGGAATACCTAAATGGCCACTAATGAAGTAAACCGTGTTCCTACCCAAATTAGTATGTCCTAATTGTGTCCTAACCCCTAGTACTTACAATCTGGCCTTATTTGAAGGTAGGGTCCTTGCAGAGGTGATTAAGTCAAAATGAGTTTATCAGGTGGACCCTAATCCAAAATGACTAAAGCTCTTATAAGAAAAAAAAAATTGGACACAATAATAGACAAAGTGGAACCAATGTGAGAATGACAGGGAGATGGCCATCTATAAATCAAAGAAAGATCCCTGGAATGGATCTTTCCCTCATGGTACTCTGAAGGAACCAACACTGCCAAAATCTTGATCTCAAACTTCTGGCCTCCAAAACCATGAAAAAATAAATTTCTGTTGTTCAAGCCACACCTGTTTGGGATACTTTGCTATGGCACAGTGTGAGCAAACTAATATAGAACCTCTTCCTTGCCATCATGATTTTATTTGGGTACGTCTACCTAATCCTTATAAAATAATACTTAATTCAGCTTAATGGCCTATCCATTGCTTGACATGCAAGAAAATCTAATTTTTCAGTGTAAATATTTTACACAAAATGGACTTAGTCACAACTAACTTACCCATAACAAACCTGCTAACCCTCTCCACATAAAAAAAATATAAAATTAACTGATGTGGGGGCTCCTGGGTGGCTCAGTCGTTGAGCGACTGCCTTCGGCTCAGGTCATGGTCCCAGGGTCCTGGGATGGAGCCCCGCATCGGGCTCCCTGCTCGGCAGGAAGCCTGCTTCTCCCGCTACCATTTCCTCTGTTTGTGTTACTTCTCTCGCTGTGTTTCTCACTGTCAAATAAATAAAAATCTTAAAAAAAAAAAAAAATTAACTGATGTGTTTTCTATTTTTCCTCCAACCTTTTATTCTGTATATAGAATCAGTTAGCCTCATGAGTTCAAAATATCATTGATAAAAAAACTAGAAAATGCTCTCTAAAATCAAGAATTACATCACTAAAATACAACAAAATAGAGTTCATTCTAGTACTCCCTCTTTTGATTTATATTTGAATGATCTGATAACAATTTTTGAATAAATTAACTTATCCTGTGCATAACAACAAATTATTTTGTATATAAACATTCTCATATTTCGTTTCAAGTTTCAAGTTTCTAACCAGATTATTGACTGTACTAAAGGGGACACAGATAAACTATTATAAAATTAAAGTTGTTGCCTTAGGTAATCCTCTCAATATTTAATTTTTACAAATAACAGATTCATACAAAGTTAACTCACTTAATAATTTGAGATTTATAATTCAAACACACAAAAAATGTCTCATAGTTAAATCACAATATAGAATTATCTAAAAAAGGCATTTGAAGAAAACTTTTGGTTTTTGTTTAGTTTAGTTGAGATAGTCATCTAGTTACATCCATCTTAAATTTTTTCAGCCCAGAATCACAGTTTTGAGGGAAGTTTGATGTGTTTTTCTCATGTACTATTGAGAACCTCCACCTTACGGAATTTCTTTTTCAAAAATCTTAAAAGGTTTATTGAGCTAGAAACAAGATAAGAAGCCTGCCTTCATACACTGTCAACAAAATCAATACTTTCCTCAACAAAAAACAAACAACAAAAAATACCTTCCCCCCACCCTGAAAAGAGAGAAAGAGAGAGGGGAAGGAAGGAAGGAAGGAAGGAAGGAAGGAAGGAAGGAAGGAAGGAAGGAAGGAAGGAAGGAAGGAAGGAAGGAAGGAAGGAAAGAAAGGGGAGAGAGAAAGGAAGTAAAGGAGAGGAATTAAAGAACAAAAGGGGGAAAAAATCTTTAAGGAGAAGGTAAAAACAGGATGGTCCTAGATCTAAGGGATGGAGAAAAAATATTCAATTATATAAAACAAATTTCTAAGTTGTTGATTTGTTAAATGATATAAAGGAACTAAAGACAAGATAACTTTTTGTATTAAACTAAAAAGTATTTTAAATTAAAAGCAGACAAAAAGCATCCTCAAACTCCTATTTTGGAGTCACAGTTTATGTAGAATAAATTAACTTTTCTTTTTTAAAGTCATTAATCACTGGAAATAGTTGGTTTAAAGAGGCTCCCAATTTAAATTTTTATTCTGAAAATAAAAAGGTTTTTTCCTATTTTTAAAGCTAACAAAATTATTAAAAATGATAATTAGGGAATCTCAAGCCTTCATATCTAGAGAAATATCTTCTTCCAGACAATCATAGTAAAGAGAATATTTTGTACTGGAAATAAACTAGAGAACTTTTCCAAGAAAGAGTTTGCCTTTAACATCTTTTGTGCTTATGGATGTTTCAAAAAGAAAATAAATGCTTTACATTTTTGTTGTTGTTATTTGCTTGTTTAAGACATAATGTAGGGGTGCCTGGGTGGCTTAGTGGGTTAAAACCTCTGCCTTTGGCTCAGATCATGATCTCAGGGTCCAGGGATCGAGCCCCACATCCGGCTCTCTGCTCAACAGGAGCCTGCTTCCCTCTCTCTCTGCCTGTCCCTCTGCCTACTTGTGATCTCTCTCTCTCTCTCTCTGCCAAATAAATAAATAAAATATTTTTAAAAAATAATAAAATAAAATAAAACATAATGTAATTGTTTGGTAGCTGGGTGGTTCAGTCGGTTAAGCTTCTGCCTTCAGCTCAGGTCATAATCCCAAGGTCCTGAGATCCAGTACCACATCAAGCTCCCTACTCAGTGGGGAGTATGCTTCTCTGCCCCTCTCCTGGCTCCTGTGGTCTCTCTCTTCTGTCACTCACACTCTCTCTCCCTCAAATAAATAGATAAAAACTTAAATAAATAAATAATAAATAAATAAATAACAAAATTGTTAAGAACAAAGATTTGGTGTACTTCTGATTTTTTTTAAAAAAACCCTCCCTTATTAATTGAGGGACTATGGGTAATTATTTTATTAATCTGCACATTCATCTGTAAAATGTGTTGTTCTTAAACCTACATGATTTAATAAGGTAGGATAGAATACAAAGAGAGTTCAATGTCTGGCAAAATTTTAGAAAAACTGGTTAAGGGAGAAATATACCTTCGTTATTAAGTACGTGGGTAATATTAAATGCGAGTATAAAATATAAACACAGTCTTTTTAAAAAAATGTCATTCTTACCATTGAAATAAGTGATAAAGTCTATCAAAGTGGTAAAAACCTATGTATTTGAAGAACGGTGTATTTATAAATCAAATAAATACATTATTTTATACATATAGTACTACATATTACCCAAAGAAATATAAAGTAAAATATCTGATTTTTCTCAAGCCGAAATTTAGGACAGAAATTTCCTACTTAATATTTAAACTAGCCATTTGGGCCAAGAATATTTTTTAAAAAATAGGTATTCTGAGGTTTAGAAGAGACCTCAAAGACATTCTAAGAAAAAAATCCATTCATTTGATATTTTAATATTCCCCAAAGCTTTTCAGCCAAGCAATTATTCAATGTACTTTTGAACACCTGTTCTAACAAGCAATAACACATCTAAGTTTGTCTCTAGCATCCTGATTATTTAAAGCTAATATTTATATAGAGAAGAATATATTCCCTTAGCCTATGCTTATTAATCCTGTTGGATATCCGCCCCCCCCTCAAATAAATAAATAAAATCTTTAAAAAATTATCCCATTGGGTATTAAAAAGAGGAACAATCCCTCTTGTCATAACAGACTTTAAATAAGTAAAGACAACAATTATGTTTTCCCAACACCCATAACACATGCGCATACACACAGACACACAGACACACACACACACACACACACACACAGAGTATTTTGTCTTCAAAGGAAACATCTAAGGACCAGGAATTTACGGGTTGACTATGAAATTTCTTACCACATTGACTGGCATTCTCTGTACAAGTTCCAGGGGTGGGGAAGGGAGGCTATATGATTTTGGAAGTTAGGCCTACCCATACGTCAGAAAATTACTCTGTATTTAGTGTTAGTAGAAATTGCAGTTTTCAGATCACCTATTCTGCTTTGTGACCTATTAAGTATGTACAAATATGTCTAGTTCATAATTTCTTCTGCTACTTCATTGTTTGCTTTCTCTACATTTCTCAAGTTGTTCTGTTCACCGAGTGCTGGAACTAACATATTTTATCTGGTTATAGTAAAACTACTTTTCCAATATGTTAACATGTTTAAGGCTACAAAATGTTTACCTAGTTTATTTTCTATCAGAATTTCAAGATATATACAAATTTGGCAAGCATTTCCTCTGTAATCTAAAAATATGAAATAACACCAAGTCACAAATGTCCTAATATACTTCACTTTGAAAGAAATGCATTTGAAAGAAATGCATTTATAAGGAAATATTTTAATGTATTTGGGCCATACGTACCATTGGGAGAGATAACTAAAATCACAGATATAGAAGATATTTAATTGAATATCACAGTTAGTTCTTTAAGAAACTCAGCCTATAATAGATGAAAGAATAACATATGCACAGAGGACATATTTCATTATAGCATCAACAGAATGGTTGAAGACATAAAGAGGAACAAGCTGGCATATGGGCTCTGTTGATACAGATGTTGGTAAAGGGAAACAAGCAGTGAAAATTTGAGAAAATGATCAATACATCATATGAATATCCTGTCTCTTATAACAAAAGCCTGTTTTAAAGCATTGGTGAGTCAACCATTTGGAATAAAGAGTAAAATGATAATTAAGATTATGTTTATAGTCTGTAGGACAGTGTGTTTAAAGGGGCAGAGGATAGGATCAAAACAATAAATAGATTCCTGTCCCCAACTAAACACACATTAAAAATAATAACCAACACTATTTGATTGTGATTTGCAGCATTTGGGAGGAAATAAAAATGAAAGCTGAATGTTAAGACTATATAAATTAGGGCAGCAACATATCTACGGGATCATGTAAAAGATTTAGTTTATAGAAGGACAAACAAGGGCACTTGAGTGGCTCAGTCAGTTTAGTGTTCAACTTGATTTTGGCTCAGGTGAAGCCCCATGTTGTACTCTGCACTCAGCAGGGAATCTGTTTGAGATTCTCTCTCGCCTTCTCCCTCTGTTCCCCTGCCACACCCTGTTCTCTCACTCTCCTGCCAATAAATAAGTAAATCTTGGGAAAAAAAAAAAAAAGGAGGACAAACAGCAGACTTTGTTAAGGAGTGCATAAAGATCAAAATATGAAGTTAAGTATTGTGCTTTGGAAGAAATCAAGTTGCTATAGTCTCGACCAAGTACGCAGTTAGGCTTGAGAGAAGAAAAATAAAATGACACAAAATACTCTTCAGAATCTAATACTATGTCTTCCCCTGTTTCTAAAATACAGCCCGTTATATGACACACCTCTAT
>CM053604.1:116752742-116809319 GCA_028646535.1 Procyon lotor
GGGGGAAGCTCAGGAGAGGTAATTGTGGCCTGGACAAAAGTAGCTGCGATAAATTCGTGGGGCAACTCAGAGTTTTGAATCTGTTTCTGTTGTTTTTAAGATTTTATTTATTTGAGATAGAATGAGAGCGAAAGAGCGAGTGAGAGAGAGGGAGCATACAGGGGGAGGGGGGAGGGGCGGAGGGAGAGGGAGAAGCAGAGGCTCCACTGAGCAGGGAGCCCCATTCAGGGCTGATCCCAGGACCCTGAGATCATGAGCCCAAGGCAGACACTTAACCAACTGAACCACCCAGGCACCCCAACAATTTGGTTTGAATATAAAGACTAAGATTTCCCAAGAAAATGACTGAATGAAAGAGAAGAATCTAAGTTGATTGCAAGATTTGACTCAGCACATAAAAGGAAGGAGTAGCCATTCATTGAGAAGGGAAAGACAGCAAGAGAAGATGTATTCTACTTTGGATAGAATAAATTTGAGAAATCTTTAGATATTCAAGTACAGATGGTTTTTCAGGATGTCTTGCAAAGGGTGTGTGGGCATGTTTTGTTTTCTACCTTTGATATCAAGTGGTCATTCCATGCTGGGATGTCAGATGTAAATCAATATTTCTCGAAATTTGCCAACAATTATTTTTTTCAATAATTCAGTGATATGGCTGGTGCACAAATTGAAAAAAAAAAATGATACCATTATATAAATGAACTCATTTCCAGGGGCTCTTAGTAGATTATCCTTCAAAATGAATAAATAAATAAATGAATAAAAAAAGAAAGGCTTATGAGTTAACTTTATTGCTAAACAGCAACAAGTCAACTTAAATGAAGGAAAAAAAATACTTGAAAGTACATGGAGGTGCCTGGGTGGCTCAGTGGTTAAAGCCTCTGCCTTCAGCTCAGGTTATGAACTCAGGGTCCTGGGATCGAGCCCCACATCGGGCTCTCTGCTCAGTGGGGAGCCTGTTTTCCCTCTCTCTCTACCTACTTGTGATCTCTATCTCTGTGTGAAATAAATAAATAAAATCTTAAAAAAAAATACGTGAAAGTACATAATCTTTGAGAAAAATAGAATATGATTTAAAACTGGAAATCCATGTCTTTCTCAATAGTACATAATAAATTTACCTTTGCACAATAAATAAAACTTTGTATGAGTTTTAATCTTAATAATAGTCAAAAGTAAATTAGACAAAAGTAACCGGAAAACAATAAATCATTCACTTTCAGTGTGTATGGAAATCAAAAACTTTAAAGCTGTGTGATTATAGGATTTTGTCACACTTTATTACAGGCTCACCGGAGAAAGATTTTTTTAAATAAACTTGGCTTTTGAAATTAAGAATATCTTTCATGGAATGCTTTTTCGTGTAAATTGGGGTAAGGTGGGAGTGACTAACATTACATTTACTTTGAGCTGATTTTCAGTTTTTGTGAATGTGCATGTGTGTGTTTGTGTGTGGGCACGTGTGTGTGTGGTGTGCAGATGTCTGTGGGTAAGGTAGTTGTTTTATTTTCAATATATAAGTGACTCAAAATGTTAGCAATTTGTGCATTAAGATTACAGGATATTAAAAGAAGGCTACTCTGATGGGATGCAAGTTTACGGAGGGAAATCAAATTCTCACTCTAGTTAAAAAAATGACGACTTATTTTGATACTTTATACATAATACATCAAGACAATTCATAAGATTGCACATAATTTTACATGCACCGCATGGGTTACTGATAACTACTCTATAGACAAATTTGGAATTCTGTGCTTTTACCGATAAAAAAAGTGAGAAAGTTACTTGTCCAATTTTACATAGTGGAGAAGCAATGGGATCAGGATTCCAAACCGGACAGCCTACCACCAAAGCCTGTACTTGACTTGCTATTAATGTGTCATGACTTTGTGTATTACCTATATCCTTTGGGTGACCTATCTTCTCTGAACAAATGCTCCCTTAGTACATAAGGGGAAGATTACTCTTATCAGCCTAAAACAGATGGACCAGAGTTACTAATTTGTCAGCACTTAAGAACACAACAATGAGCAATCAGCATCAGTACTTTTGTACAGAAGATACTGTATCACATCAAAAATTTAAATTAGGATACAGACCACTAACTTGTTAATGAATTATTAATTTGCATTCTCTAAATATTTCCCTCATTACGTTGACAGTTCCCAAAGTATTTATTAACATGTAGTGAGTTTTTTGGTATTTGGATATATATTCCCTTTGATATCTAATGAAAACACACTAATCTCAGTTAGCTAAAAGAACCCTCTGGAGACCCATACCACACTTCAGAGCACCTAGCAGAATCTTAAGGTCTGCTACTCTCCTAAAAAGACCACCCAGTACTCTTAAACAGTAGTCACCTGAGAAGGACATGAAACCACTTTGTTAGAGAGATATAAGTACACAAGAGTTAATGCAGTAACAATTATTTGCTAACCAAGGCCCCGAAGTGCCAGAGAGGTAAAGACTAGTGCCTGGGAAAAGGTAACTTTTGCTAACAAACTGAACCCTGAGAACAACTGTATGCATTAGCGATTACAGTCTCCATTATACAAGAAGGGAACTGAGACTCCAAGATGTTACATAAGCTGCCCATATATTCTGTATATGGCCAAGCCACATTTTAGCCATGAATTATCTGACTTCTGTGGGTGGCCTATAGGCTCTTTAAACTAAGGTTGATCACCAGTGAAATAATTTTTCTGTCCAGAACATGCTCTCCTTCCAAGATTCACCTTCACAATGTACAATGTGAATATCCACGCACTTTTGTCACCTGTAGCATCTCCCTCTGTCCTCTCCCATCCAAATATTCACCACCAACTCTAACTTCCGCTCTGGTCAAATTTCATTGCTCTCGTCATATCTTAGAAATTCATATTTCTCACAAGCCTCCCTTTCACCTGCCTTGTCTGTTTCCTTTGTTTCATCCATGTTCCACATTGCTGCAATTGTATTCCTTCAGATATATAAAAATGATTATATTTAAAACCATTCAATACTCTTTGCCTTACAGAATCTTTTTTTTTTTTCCTGGCATGAAAATTCATCCTTTTGTATACCGTTTGGTGTGCACTCTCCCCCACTGTGGAACCACTGACTCGGATTATTGCTTGATATATCTGCCAACTTTATTTGCTTTCTGCAATTATTGCACTAAATGGCTACATTTTCACATGTCTTGAACGTTTGATTATAAATAAAGAATCCAACTGTACTTCGAGAAGAATATCTATTGCTAATTAGAAAATATTTTTAACCTCACAAAAATCATTCTCTTGGGATAGATGTTATGACAGGGGAATCTTATTTTTATAGTTAAAAATATGTACCATATTTTAGTAGGCAATTATATCTAAAGTGTGAAATCACCACTACAATAAAATTTATGTGAATACAGTCACAACACATGCTAATTAGATCTTTCATGGGATGAGTCAGACAAATGTATATTGTCTGTATATTGTATTATTTTATACTTTTACAGTGCTTTATTTAACTTTATATTACTACTTTTCTGAGGAGCAAATAAAGTATTTAAATTAAATTTTTAGAATTATTTTGAGCTAATGAAGTCCTCAGATTAGAAATATAAATATATTTAGAAACATAATTTTCATCACAGAACTTATTTGATGAATTAAACAATTTATCTTTTCATATAAAAATTTTATGTTTTAATAGATTTTTCCTTATTATTTTCAGAATATATCTGAAGATGGGTAGTGCAAATGGATACAATTGACAAAAGAATAACTTACATGAAGCACTGAGGAGGAAATGCAGGATGAACACATATCCAATCTTAATCCCTAAGGAATGTAGGCAAACAATGTAAATTCCAAATATCTTCTGCATTTATAGCAGATATACAGATATAGATAGAGATAGAGATATAGGCTTATTGTATGTATATATGTTCCTCACAATAGATATTTCAATTGAAAGCAAGTCAAATATACCATACTGTAAACAACAAAGTTTTTTAAGTCTGTATATTTAACACATATGTGCATTTGCGTGCATGTGCACACACATGTAAGTGTGTGAATGTGAGTGTAGGTCATAGGGTCTGTACTATGCCCCATGGTCAGGAATGAAGTAACAGTGGTCTTGATACCTCCAGTTAGAACCAGACAAGACCAGTAAATCTTGGAACACTGAAAAAATAAAAAAAAGTAAAACTATATATATATATATATATATAATATATATTATTGATCTGCAATATATAATTGCAATTATATATTGCAATATATATTGCAAATGCAATATAACAATATATAATACAAACCAAAAAATAATAAATTAATTAAAATTTTTTAAAAAGAGCCAGGCAAGAAACAGAATTGGATGCCTGTCACAATCTTTTATCTAAAGCTGCCCAATGGAAGATACTCTATCTATTCTTCTTTTTTTCACTTTAAAGTTTTTATTTAAATTCCAGTTAGTTAACAAACAATGTAACATTAGTTGAGTGTACAATTTAGTGATTCAGCACTTCCATACAACAACCAGTGCTCATCACAACAAGTACCCACCTTAATCCCCATCTCCTATTTCCCCCATTCACCCATCTATCTCCCCTTTGGTAACCATCAGTTTATTTTCTACTGTTGAGTCTGATTCTTGGTTTGCCTCTCTCTCTTTTTGTCCCTTTGCTCATTGGTTTTGTTTCTTAAATGCCACATATGAAAAACCATAAGGTATTTGTTTTTCTCTGACTTATTTCACTTATAGTGAAGCATAAAACTCTAGCTCCACCCATGTCATTGCAAATGGCAAGATTTCATTCTTTTTTTATAGATGAGTAATATTCCATTGTATATATACACCACCTCTTCTTTATCCATTCATCAATTGAAGGACATTTGGGCTCTTTCCATAATTTGGGTACTGTAAGTAGTGCTGCTATACACATTGGCATTCATGTATACTTATGAAATAGTATTTTTGTATTCGTTGTGTAAATAGTAGTGTAATTGCTGGATAGTAGGGTAGTTCTATTTTTAACTTTTTGAGGAAACTTCATACTGTTTTCCAGAGTGCTGCACCAGTTTGCATTCTTATCAACAATGTGAGAGGGTTCCCTTTTCTCTGCATCCTCACCAAACCTGTTGTTTCTTGTGGTTTTGATTTTAGTCATTTTGACACATGTGAGTTGACATATCATTGCAGTTTTGATTTGTATTTCCTTAATAATGAGTGATTATTTTTTCTTTTACGTGTCTGTTGGCCATCTGTATGTCCTCTTTGGAAAAACATCTATTCATGTCTTCTGTCCACTTTTAAATTGGATTATTTGTTTTTTGGATGTTAAGTTTTAGAAGTTTTTTCTATAGGTCCCTTTGAGTTGAGAGGGAAGAGAAATGTACACATGCATAAATTTTTAGATTTATAGATACTGTAGATATATAGATACTATAGATACTTTTATAGATACTAATCCTTATCAGATATGTCATTTGCAAATATCTTCTCCCATTCAGTAGGTTGCCTTTTAGTTTTGTTGATTGTTTTCTTTGCTGTGCTGAAGTTTTTATTTTGATAAAATCCCATTAGTTTATTTTTGCTTTTGTTTCCCTTGCCTCAGGACACATATCCAGTAAGAAGTCACTATGGCCATTGTCAAAGAGGTTAATGCCTATGTTCTCTAGGATTTTAATAGTTTCCTGTCTCACATTTAGGTCTTTAATCCATTTTGAATTTATTTTTATATAATGTAAGAAAGTGGTCCAGAAATGTCTTTCTTAAAGGACCTGGGAGCTTCCTCTTTAAAATGTCATCATCAAGAAAATTAGTGTCCTTATCTCCTACTCAGGGAGAAGGTAGGGGCCTAACTTTGATAAGCAACATTAGCAAATGCAGATGGCCTAATCCCATTGACCATCTTCCCTATGAATGGAGATCCTCAGGTACTTTCCCATTACTTCACTCCACCATTTACAACCCTCTTACCTTTTGCTTTAAGGGGAGTTGAATTTAAAGTCTCTCGCCTATTGCAAGGGTCTTAACCCTCATTGCAATAACTTAAAGTTTTGCCGTTTTTACCAAATATCTACTGCAACTTGCTTTACAGTAACTATTCAATATATGTAGCTAAAAGAGTATTTGATTGAATTGCTTTCCAATGAATAACCAGTCAATTCAGTCCATTGATTCATTCATGCAAACAGGGCCTTAAATAGGTTGTAGCTTTTCCTACTATACAACATGAATTGCACAAAGAAAAATGTACTATTGTATTTACTTATTAAACAAAAATATTTTTCAAAGGAATGTAAAGATGTAAAACATAATTTGTTAATTGTTCAAGTGATTAACTGTGAACAAATAAATGTGCTATTGAATACTATTATTAAAAAAAAGTGACATGCTAGAAAATAAGTTTGCAAATTCAAATTTTATCAGTAACAAGTGAAATAATTTTTAGCATGTTATGAAATAAATTACAATAGTCTAATTATTAAGATGAAATATCTATAACAAAATGTTAGATTCTAAATTTATTCTTATATTGCTTCTGCTTTATAGTTGCATTTCAACATAAATGTTATATTACTTTATTTTGTAGAAAGTTTACTTTTTAGCACACAACTCTAAAAATATTCCCAATTATTTGGATAAGGTTTTTGGGTTATCTATGGCTTTTTGAATTCTAATTCTGGCTTTACTCGTAAATTGTGTTTTGTTTTTTTTTAAGATTTTATTTATTTATTTGACAGAGAGAGATCTCACGCAGGCAGAGAGGCAGGCAGAGAGAGAGGGAGAAGCAGGCTCCCCGCTGAGCAGAGAGCCCGATGCGGGGCTCGATCCCAGGACCCTGAGATCATGACCTGAGCCGAAGGCAGAGGCTTTAACCCACTGAGCCACCCAGGTGCCCCAAATTGTGTTTTTTTATTAGGTAAATTATCTCCAATTTTCTGTGAATCACACTGTTTTTTAAGTACAGTGTTCTATGAGTGTCAGGATTTTGTGACCTCTACTCTGGTGTATAAGTTTATTACCACAGTGTCATACAACTAGATGAAACTTCCAAAGGCTTATAATCCAAGATAGGCATTAAAAAAAATCACCTACATGTAAAAGCTATTTTACAATATTATACTTCTTCTGGCTATCTTTATTTTAGTGAAAAAATTAAAAACATAGGAATGAGAATAAAATATCACCTGACAGCTTAGATGCAAAGCCAAATGTGAAGTGCTTGAGAAAAAGCTTTACAAAACAACATAAGAAAATAAATGAGGCCATAATTAGATAGAAAATATTGGCAAGCACTAATGACTTTGAAATTTTCCTACTCAGTCTCTGAAATAACCTAAGTTACCTGGGTTACAGCCCTGCCAGTAACCAAAAACCAAATCAGATGATACACCTGTGCTTATTATGTCACCATATACTACCTTCATTAAAGGAATCAGGCCTCCTGTCAAGAGTAAATTATTCAAGATCTGGAAAGAAGAAATCAATGGGCTGAAAAAATTGTTTAAATTAAAACAACATTTTCAGAAATGTCTGGGATAATGTCAAAGATGGCAGAGGCTAGATCTTAGGATTCATTATGGTGTTAAAGATATAAGAATATAAAAACTCTAATAAGAAAGAGGATATGTGATTTTTCTATTATATATAAAAATAATAGGTAACATATACTAATCAAAATAAACTATGAGAATTCTATTAAAAGCATATCGAATATCCAAAATATCAATAATGAATTATTGTTACATTTTAAGTCATTAGACATGTTCAAGTTTTAATAAAGGTTATTTATAAAAACATTAATTTATTTTATTTCCACTCTGAAAGTAATATGAAGTGAGCTATTTAATATAAAGATTATACACTTTAATAAAAAATTTGTTATCTATATAGATAAATGCTATGCCACAAAGACCAAAAGTTACACAATACCTGGATATTTAAAATACCAATAATCAGGGCACCTGGGTGGCCCAGTGGGTTAAAGCCTCTGCCTTTGGCTCAGGTCATGATCTCAGAGTCCTGGGATCGAACCCCAGATCGGGCTCTCTGCTCGGCGGGGAGCCTGCTTCTCCCTCTCTCTCTACCTGCCTCTCTGCCTGCTTGTCATCTCTCTCCCTCTGTCAAATAAATAAATAAAATAAAATACCAATAATTCAAAAAATCCCCTGAAATTAAAGTTAAACATTGAAAATAGAATATTAACTTTAATCTGGTCATATAAATTGATACTTGATAAGAAAACAAATTCACTTTGAAATTATCTTCTTTTGTGTATAGTAAATCTCTTTCTAATTAACTATGTATAGTAAACACTTCATGGTGCCACTAAGATATTTGTGCTAATCAGCAAATAGATTGTCTAAAAAAGTCTAATAAGAAGAGAATTACACTCTTCTGGGAAAATTGCAATGTATTATGTATGCACAAATGATCATTTGGATAAAACACTTTAATGTGGCTGAATTAATACCATGATAGCCAACAAATTTCATTTATGCCTCAGTTATATGTTAATTTTAGAAATGAAAAATTCAAGTATAACCCATAAATTTTATAAATTTAATAGCCTACATGAAATAACGATGTAAAAAGCAGATTTCTCATCATTCTTCTCTAGACAGTTCATGCGAAAACTATTACAGTCACCTCTAGTCTTGTCAAAAGTTAGCTAAGCTTTCAGAAGTCAAATCGAGCTCTGATTTCCCAGATAAAACAAGTAGATCTTTCAATGCAATAATGGTTTTTGCTGGATATTTCCAGCATCATAAGGTCAGCCTGCACCAAATGACTGAAGATTGAAATTGATTCTGATAAGCTGATTTGATATATTGGATTCGAAGTTCTTTTGCTTAGGGGCTATGAGGAGAACAGACGTCAAGAGGTTTGATTTCTGGCAGCATCAGTCAAAATCTACGTGCTTACACTGAGGCCTGCCAGGCACAAAGATGTAAGTATCCATAAGTTCAATAGTTCATGCTTTAAAATTGAAGACTGAATATTTTCCTTTTTAAAAAAAAATTGTACTACTTACAAGCTTAAAAAAACTAAAAATGCCATATTCGCCGCATCTCTTAAATGTAAACTTGTACAAAATAAAATCTGAAAGCTAAGGTAGTATTCTTGGATTATTGTGCAAAACCACCTTTGTAAAATGATTCTTGTAGTATAATCAGGATTGAGAAGCTGTTACTAAAATACATGCTATTATTTTCTATAAGAAGGCTATAATTAAAACTGCCTTACAGGAGTTGTGGAAATAGATGTAAAATAGAAATTACAGCCCTTGGTACAAAATAGGGGAACACTAAAATAGAGAGACAGAAAAAGAGAGGTAGGGGGGCAGAATATACCTGGAAATGCTTCCAAAGTTATCAAAACTGTAAGTGTTGGAAAGAAGTTAGTACAAGTAGCATACAATTGTATATAGACAATTTAATTTGATATTCCATTGATTCAGATCTATTAGAAACTATGTATCTTAAACTAAGTGGATCAACAAGCACAATTTTTAATTTGATTCCAAAAAATGTCAAAAAGTAATGATAACAGTCCTGAGATTTTATAATTTTGATTTAGTTTCACAATAATTAACAAGAATTAGTAGCTATTTGTTACTATCTACCTACTATAGGCTGGAAACTGAATACTCTGTATCTTTATCACACTCATTTTTAAAGAGGGAAACTCCTCAACAAGTTTTTAAGTGTATTGGATACAGTGCAAGATTGCAATCCAGTTAAAATATTATAGATGTTGTATTCTTTTTAGGGAGGAAAAAAAAAACCAGTATTTGAAAAGTGTGTGTGTGTCTGCTTATCATTTTTATTTTTAACAACATGCTTAGACAGGCGATTGGTATTATTCCCTCTTGTATACATGAAGAACGTCATAGATACTGAGAAGAACTGAGAACACAGTAAGTACTAAGGACTGAAAATGAGGCATTGCTGAATAGCAGTTAAGAATTACATAGTCATGAATTTGAATCACAACTCAGTCATTTGGTGGCCATTAGATCTTAGACACACTGCATAGTTTCTATGATTTTTCATTTTTCTCATTGTACATGAAGTGTATGATAGTGAGCATATTTATCTGTCGGGAGCTGTCAACTGCATAATACACTGAAGTCTTCTGATAAGAGTATTAAGACTAGGGACACCGGGTGGCTCAATCAGTTAAGCATCTGCCTTTAGCTCAGGTCATGATCCCAGGGTCCTGGGATCGAGTTCCACATCAGGCTCCTTGCTCAGTGGGGAGCCTACTTCTCCCTCTGCCTGCCACTTCCCCTGCTTGTGTTCTCTCTCTCTCTCTCTGACAAATAAATAAATAAAATCTTTTTAAAAAATTGTATAAGCCTAGTGCACTTGTGTTTGTATGCCTGTGTATATACATGGGTAACATTCAGTACGTGTGAATACACAGGTTCAGTACTTTAAGAAATCACAGCATTATTGCTAAATGTTAGCACCAGGATTCAAGCCCAATATTATTTTTACACCCAAACCAGTATTTTCAGTGCACTGGTGCCAAAGTCAGAAACTCTCATTGTCTTACTGCTTTGATGTAGATTAAGAAAAATGATTTATTCTCCTTTCCTTTTATTTTTATTTAAAATTTTATACCTAATTGGATATATCATTTCAGACATTGTCACAGTTTAAGGAAATATATGGAGACATTGTCTATCCATTAGGGCAAAAAAAATTATTACAAAGATAGTAATAATTTTATAAGGTTGTAAGATAGAGTTGAAAACACCTACTCATTTGTTAAAAGGTATATCATTATTCAGTTTGATCAATTGTTACAAATTCAATGTTTTTATAGGAATATTATACCTTAATTGATGATATACAAAAATTCTATATTTGAATCAGCTCTACCATAAACTCAAAGACATTGATATTTTATGATTTTATATACAACTTTTATAACTAATGAGAGTGCTCCATTACATAGTTATAACTCACAAACTAACTCAGAAATTCCATTTCAAAATAATTTCAAAGGAAGAGATTTACTTAAAACATCACACATCTCTGTTTTCTTTCCTTTTTTTAGTTAAATCACATTATGTTCATTATTTTATGGGCTATATCACTATTTGAAGTAAACTTCTTGTGATAGTTAATTTTATGTGTCAATGTAACTAGTCATGAGGTGCCAGATTAAATATTATTTTTCAGAATGTCTATGAAGGTATTTCCAGATGAAATTAGCATTTAATTTTTGGACTTAGTAAAATAGATTGCCCTTCTCCATGGGAATAGGCACCATACAATCCATAGAAGGCCTGAACAGAAAAAAGATGGGAAAACAAAGAATTCACCTCTTTTTTCTACCTTATTGTTTGAGATAGGGCATTACCTCATCTTCTCCTGTCCTTGGACTAGGATTTATACCACCACCTCCTCTGGTTCTCAAGCCTTTGGACTCAGAATGAATTATGCCATGGCTTTCCTGGGTCTCCAGCTTGCAAATAACAGATCATTAAACCCCTCCGCCTCCATAATTACATGGGAATGCATTTTCTAAATTGGTTTTCGAGATTTCCTATTGGCTCCCCAATCTGTTTAGGTTTAAAGACACTCGTGACCATGTTCCAGCAGTAAAGGGAGCACTGATAGTCAATAGCATGAACTGTTCATAGAGATATGCAAAATATCTACACATTTTATAGGATACTCCTAATCAACTACTTATAAAAAACAAAGAGCTAGGAGATTCTTTTTTTTTTTTTTTAGGAGTGACATTTGGTGATACTGTCCTTTATTTTATTTATTTTTATTATGTTATGTTAGTCACCATACAGTACATTATTAGTTTTTGATGTAGTGTTCCATGATTCATTGTTTGTGTAAAACACTCAGTGCTCCATGCAATCTGTCCCCTCCTTCATACCCATCACCAGCTCACCCATCCCCCTACTTCTGAGCTAGGAGATTAAGTGTATGATACTTTCAAACTTTTTTTTGAAAACTGATGAATATAGTGACATTGGTTTGTTGCTCCTAATATCATTGGACAAAGTGGTGAAAGAAAAGGATGAGTTCTGGGATTTGAATTTCCAACTCAAGCACTACATAAATGACCTAAGAAGTCATTGGTCATTCAAGCTCTAGCTGAGAGGGGATTAACCCTACATTTATAAAGCCTCCTACAAGGCAATCCTAATCCTTCCCAGTACCCACCGCCACCACCCCTTTTCTGCTTCTAGACCTTAACTATACTCATGCCCCAGCAAGCCCCTAAAGGCGAGGCACAAAGTGTGATCCACAAGGAGGTATGTTACACTCCAAAAGAACAACTTGAGTTTTCTAGTGTATACAGACAGATCTCTGCAGAACATGTGTGGGCATGTATATTAAGAGTGGGAGATAATGGTGACAGAACATAAAGTTGAATAACTTTGAATTTATTGACTTGGGTTCAGTAAGAAGAGATTAGACATTTAATGTTGCCATTTTAAATGTTAGAAAGGGTTCTAAAAGTTTGTTTGGTTGGTTGACTGAAACATGGACCCAAAGGTGGCCCCTCATGAGTGAATCAGAAATGCCAGACATGCCTTGGTTTAATGTAGAAAAAGGGATTCAATGGAACACTGAAATGTTGGGAGAGGGTCTAGAGGACATATCTTTTACTGTTGCTGGGAGGAATAGATTTGTGAAGAAGGTCTTAATATCCTTGAAGAGCTTTGTGATAATACCTCTCTATAAAACAGACCTCATATGGGAACCATAGTTTCTGAAATGGGGAAACCTAAATATGGGCAGTAATTGAATCCTGGGGTGACTGGGGCCTAGTGGCAGCACTCAACAGCCAAAGGCAAGGTGAACATGGTTACCATAATGGACAGCAGAGTCAAAGTAGCAATCAGAATAACCCAACTTATGCAGATTGTGGCACTGGTGAGTTAGTCATGGTGTCCCTATAAATGAGATAGGAAGCTTACTACATCCTTACTTGATCTATACAAGCAAAAAAAGTTCTAGTTCAAGTGAACAAAAGTCCAACCTGAATCATAAAAACAGAGAGTCATGGGACCTCAATCAATTCCTAGACTTGAGACAATTTACAGTGTCATAACTCCTGGAATGATGAGGAAGCCAGGTCACCTTGAGGAAGGACACTCGAAAATTTTTACTGTTAATCTTTCCTCTACCCTTTCCCAAAGGGACCTACAGCTCAGATAACTTTACATCAGGGTAAAGGAAATAATCAGACTTTTCAGAGATGACTGGACACTGGGTCTGCACCAACAATAATTTCATAAGACTCAAAAGGTCACCATGGCCCATAGTTAGAGTAGAAGCTTATGGAGGTCAGGTAATCTATGAAGCTGATCCACCATTGGGCTATATAATCCAGTAGATGCAATGGTGCTTCAAGTCTTAGTGGCAGATAGCAATCCTGTTTGGAGGCTTTGGAAGGCCCTTATAAGTGACTCACAGTGCAAGCTTTTAGGATTTTGAAGCAAGGCCCTGCTATCAAAGGACTACTCTCCTTTTGAGAGACAACTCTTGAAAGTTACTTGGCTTTACTAGAGACTAAAACTTAACCAAGGGTCACCAAGTTACCGTGTGACCTGGGATACCCATCATAAACTGTGTGTTATCTGATCCACCATGTCATAAAATAGGGCATCCATAGAAACATTACATCATTAAATGGAAGGGGAAAGTACTTGAATGGCCCCAAATAAGCCCTGATGGTACAAGTTATATGGGGAAGTAGCTCAAGCACCCATGGTTCCCCGTCCTACTACATTGTCTTTTCTTTCCCAGCCTGCACCTATAGCCTCATGGGGAGTTTCCTATCATAAGTTGACATAGGAAGAGAGGACTCGGGCCTAATTTACAGATGGTTCAGTAGAATACGCAGGTACCACCCAAAAGTAAATAGCTACAGTAATACAGCCTCTTTCTGGCACATCCCTGAGGAATAGTGCTAAGGTGAAATTTTCCCGGGGGGGGGGGGAATCTTTGAGTAATTCACCTGGCTGTACACTTTGCTTGGAAGGAGAAATGGTCAGATGTGATTATAGACTGATTTGTGGACTATCACTAATGGTTTGACTAAATGATCAGAGGCTTGGGAGGATCATTATTGAAAAATTGGTTACGAAAAAAATTAGGTCAGACTTACACAGATGGATTTCTGCAAATAGACAAAAAATACAAAGACATTTGTGTCTCATATGAATAGTCATCAAAGAGTGACCTCAGTAGAAGAGGATTTTAATAATCAAGAAGGTAAAATAACTGTTAATACTCTGGATTTGGATTAAACTATAATTAACCTCTTTCCCAGCCACCTCTATCATTGCCCAATTAGCTCATGAACAAAATGGTCATATAGGTAGGAATGGAGACATTCATGGGCTCAGCAATATGGACTTCCACTTATCAAGGTTGACCTGGCTGTGGCCACAGCTGATTGTCCTTTCTGCCAGCAATAGAAACCAACATTGAGTCCCACTCTCAACCTGCACTATTCTCTGTGGTGATCAGTCAGCTATCTGGTGTCAGACTGTCTACATCAGACCGCATCCAACATGGAAGGAACCATATTTTGTTTTTACTAGTATAGCTACATACTGTAGATAAGGATTTGCATTCTCTATCATGTAATGCTTCTGCCAAAACAAGGACTTACAGAATGCCTTATCCACTGTCATGCATGCCACATGTTATTGCTTCTGATCCAAGCCATTTCACAGCAAGAATTCACTGGTGTTATTGTGTTCCCCCTCATCATGAAGCAGTTGGCTTGAAAGAGTGGTTGGATGGCCTTTTGAGGACTCAGATACAATATCTAGGTGCTAATATCTTGTAGGACTGAGGCAACATTCTCCAGAAGACTGTATATGCTCTGAAACATCATCTGATATATGATGCTATTTCTTTCAGAGCCATAATTTATAGGTCTAGGAATTAATAGCTGAAAATAGGTGTGGCACCACTCACCATTACCTCTAATAATACACTAGCAAAATTTTGGCTTCCAGTTGGCATTACCTTATGCTTTTCAAGTCTAAAGGTCTTAGTCCAGAGGGAGATATACTTCCACTATGAGACACAATAATGATTCCACTGAACTGGAAGTTAAAACCACCAACTGGCCCTTTGGACTTCTCATGCCACTGAATCAACAGGGTAAGAAGAAAGGTACAATATTAGCTGGCATGATTGATCTTGACAATGAAGGAGAAATTGGACTACTACTCCACAATTGAAGGAAGAATATGTCTGGAATATAAGAGATGTCTTAAATCATCACTTAGTATCATCATGCTCTGTGATTAAGGTCAATGGAAAAACTACAACCCAATCCAAGAAGTACTATTAATGGCCCAGGTACTTTGGGAATGAAAGTCTGGGCCACCCCACTGAGGTGCTTGCTGAAGGCAAAGGGGACACAGAATGAATAATGAAAGAAGGTAGTTACAAATACTAGCTGTGATCATTTGACTAGTTACAGAAACAAGTATTGTAATTGTCATGAGTATTTCCTCCCTATTTTTGCTGTACATTTATGTGTCTACCTACCTATCCTATCTTTGCTTTCTTTATTCTCTTATCCTCATCAAATAACATAAAATGTATTGATTTTATTTCATAGTATGTAATAGGATATCAAAGAGAAGAGCAAACACCACTCAATGATTTTTAACTTCTCTTCTGGGGAAGGAATTAGTGCATTTCAGTTTTATGCAGGATAGTTATCCTGTTAGGTGGAATTACAACTTTGTTACTGTCATTATTTAGAGATGAAGTATAGGTTGAAATGCTTATGGATGGTAAATTGACAAGGGGCAAACTGGACATAATTAATTTTATGTGCCAATTTGACTGGCTATGGGATGCCAGATTAAATACTATTTCTGGGTGTTTTCAGGGTGTTCCAGAAGAGATTAGCATTGAATTAGATGCTATTGTAGAGGGGATTGTTTTCTTAATTTCTCTTTCTGACAATTTGTTGTTAGTGTATTAAGATTTAACTGATGTCTCTATATTGATTTTGTATCCAGCAATTTCACTGGATTCATTTATTAATTCTAGTAGCTTTTTGGCGGAGTCTTTCAGACTTTCTGTATATAATATCATGTTATCTGTGAACAGGGACAAAAATTTCACTTCTTCCTTTCTGATTTCAATATCTTTTATTTCTTTTTCTTGCCTAATAGCTCATGCTAGAACTTTCTTGACTATATTAAATAAAAATGGCAAGAGTGGGTATCCTTGTCTTTTTCCTGATCTTAGAAGAAAAGCTTTCCATTTTTTATTGTTAAGTTTGATATTATTTGTGGGCTTGTCATATATGGCTTTTATTGCATTAAAGTACATTACTGCAATATCCTTTATACAACTTTAAATACAAATTCCATACAGAAGCATTCCATTCTCTGATTAGGTTACACCCTTATGTTTATGTTTAATGTTTCTATAAAACACTTCACTTATGTGTTTATTTTCTGTCTTTATTACTAAACAATAACTTAAACGAGTCATGTCCTATATATTACTGTATTCTTGGTAGTTGCTTGTCTGTATTTTTGTATTATTTAGTGTATTACAGAATAGATTAGTAGTAGATAAAATCATGTGATTGGATAAAATTGCCTGAGAGAGTTAAATGAGGAGAGTACTGAGATGGATGTGGGAGCCAAGAACCTTCAGTTTGAGAGGTCTGTAATGTCAGTGAAAGAAATGAGGGAGAAATACAGAGAACAAAGAATTTTGGGGTGAGAATCTTAAAAACATTAGTTCTTTCCTCTTTCATTTCCTTCACCTCACTTGTTTTGGTAAATTAAGAGACACTAATATTGGTAGTAAGTGGCAGGTACAATTCTAAGTCCTTGTATGCATTTTCCCACATTTAACCCTCAGCATGACACAGTGGGATAGATACTATTTATACCTCCACTGAGGCAGAGGAGGCTTCTAAAGAAAGACTTTCAGTAATTGGCTAAAATAGGATTTAAACCCAGAAACCCAGTTTCTTATTCCCTTGTACACTGCTTCTTCTGTTACTATTTACAAAATTTTAATTCTATGAGTTGTGCTGTTTTCATGTTTTAGTCTCACACTGTGTGTATGCAGTATGCACACACATATTCCTTCTCTCAAGACAAAAATGTTCAATTAACTGGTGGCAAATATATATAAACATTAAGCATTACCAGTTTTCATTGCATATATCAAATTTAGCATAAGATTTTATTCCTGAATAATATAAAAAAACTGTGATAGTGATTTGCTATAGTGTTCCACTATAAAGCTATAATTATAGTTGTATATGATTTAAATTTTGGGGGTCGATTCCTATAGTTTTATTATGACACAACATTTAATTTTACTATTGATAACATTTATATCCTGACAAATATTTAAAAAGTTTTCTCCTTTTTTTTTAAAAAAGATTTTATTTATTTGACAGAGAGAGATCACAAGTAGGCAGGGAGGCAGACAGAGAGGGGAGAAGCAGGCTCCCTGCTGAGCAGAGAGCCCGATGCAGGGCTCGATCCCAGGACCCTGAGATCATGACCGATCCCAGGACCCTGAGATCATGACCTGAGCCGAAGGCAGAGGCTTTAATCCACTGAGCCACCCAGGCGCCCCTAAAATGTTGTCTTCTAAACATAATCAATGTTTATTCTAAACTTCATTTATAACCTAGAACTCTTGTAAATTCAGGGGAAATGGAAGAAATTGAAATATAGTATAATTTTTAAAAATAATTTTCTGATTTTCATTTGGAAAGTTAAATTGGTGAATAACTAGGCATTGCAGTGCTTAAAAATGAGAACTAGATAAATGAATAATTTATATCAAATATCCAATTATATCAAATATATTAGATTATACATGTCCTCTGGGTTTTTTGTAAGGAAATTTTATATGTTATCATTTTACAAGTAAAAAATATGATTAAAGTCAATTTTCTTATGGTTCTACAGTAGAATGACTATTCAAGAATTAGAAGTCATATTCTTCTGGTAAGAAGAAAGAAATCATATTTTCTAAGTCCTAGTGTTATTCACTGCCCTAAGTGGCTTAATAATAAGCCAACACAATTTCTTTTATTTTGCCATGCTCATGTTGTTTTTCAAGTAGGATTTCCCGCTTTGAAAATTATTCCATTCCTATGGAGGCTATTTGCAATACTGCAATTTTCTATTTTTGTGGTAGATTTTTTTTTCAAATAATGCACAGTGGCAAAAATGATAAAATGGTCTCGAAGTTCTGGAAGGGGATTGCCAAAATCTTTACATTATTGGATCTGTATTTTTAAATTAAAAATATAGATACATATATTATCTGTTAGTTATCATGTCAGTCCTTGGAATATTTTGACTTTCTCATAGCTAATCAGAATCTTATTTTCAGATGATTAGGCACTAGGAAATTTAAGGACATAGCCCCATTTATCTGTAACTTGTTGCCAGGCTCACAATCAAGCAATATATTTCATCAGCGGTTGATAACCTATTAGTTACTATAAAGAAGAAAATGAAAGAGATAATCCTTCCATTCAACATTCTGAAGTTCTTAACATGCACTTTTATAAAGAATCATAGTATATATAAGCATTATATATACCAAGATATTTTAAATTCAAGAAAGTGTATTTTTCAAATAAAATTACAGTATGGGGCTCTTGGGTGGTTTGGTTGGTTAAGCGTCTGCCTTCAACTCAGGTTGCGATCCCAGGGTCCTGGGATCAAGGCCAGGCTTGGGTTCCTTGCTCCTTGCCCTCCATCCCTACCCCCTGCTAGTGCTCCTTTTCTCCTCACTCTCTTTCTCTATCTCAAATAAATAAATAAAATCTTTAATAAAATTGCAATATAGAAAAGTGTACCATAAATGTATATAAGAGCACTACCTTTCAGAATACTTAGATTTGGGGGAAAAATATTAGCATTGAAATTATTTTTTGTGGTTTGGTAAGTTTTGTAGTATAGCTATGCATATCTCCTTGTGTAAACTCTGCAATGCCTATAATACAATATTTCATCATATTTGACTTATTTTCAGAAAAGTAAAAGTGTAGAAGAAATAGTGCGGGCTCAAAAGACAGACAAAATTAGGGGTGCCTGGGTGACTCAGTGGGTTAAAGCCTGTACCTTCAGCTCAGGTCATGATCTCAGGGTCCTGGGATCGAGCCCCACATCGGGTTCTCTGCTCAGCGGGGAGCCTGCTTCCCCCTCTCTCTCTGCCTGCCTCTCTGCCTACTTGCGCTCTCTCTCTGTCAAATAAATAAATAAAATCTTTAAAAAAAAAAAAGGCAGACAAAATTGGGTTTGAATCCCTGAAATACTGGTCAACAGCACAGTGGGTTAAGTGGGATGTTCGTACAGTGTAATACTAGACAAAATGACAACAAAATGAACAAATCACAGCTTTAGACAACAAGTGTTATAAATATCTTAGACTGTGGAGCACAAAATAATTAGATTATTTCACTTACATATCATTAAATCAAGTACAATTCAAATCAATTTTAGAACTTACAGTCACAGTTAAGTTTTAAACTTGTTAGTGACTAGACAGAGGGTGACACGGGAGCAACTTAGGGGACTTTGGTAATATTCTATTTAGTGATGTGGTATACATTAAATTGTAAACTTGAAATTTATTTATTTGCTTATATAAAATATCCTATAATAAAATATTCATTTAAAAATATATTACAAAATTTGTATATAATTAGAAATTTGTTGTAAGTATATTGTTGAACATTTAAACTCAGTGTGTCTGGATTAATACAATGACCATGAATGAGATAACAACTCTTGCCAATTGTCTTCATCTTGATTTTTACAATTTTTTTTTAAATTGGTATGGCATAAACCAAATACAAGTGTTCTATATAGTGATAGTAATGGTTAAATGATCAAAGAACCGTAGTGCCATGACAAGGCTTGGATAGAGTTGAAAAAGTTAAAAATCTTAACTTTAAGATTAAGATAAGATAAATGTATCTTAATGTTAAGATACATTTTCCAACAGTATCTTTTCATGTTTTCAAATATTTAGGTTCAACTCTTTTTGGTAAGAAAGAGTGCTATTTGGTAAAGGATGATTATATGATTATACGATTAAAGACAATTCAATAGGAAAGTCATCTTTAATTTTGTTTTAATACAGAGATGGTTTATAACTCATGCACTCTTCTCCTGATAGGAACACAAAAATCTTATCTGAATTTCCCGTTCTGCAGAGACAATGACAAAAATCACTATGATGCTTGCACGTTTTATATAGGAATAAAAAATGACTTTTTAAATATAATTTCCGCCCATGTTCCAGCAGATAGAGATCTTTATCTAAAAGACAATGAACTAGATTTAAAAAAAAAAAAGTGTTGGGTTCTAATTTCCTGCAGCTTGAATGACTTTAGGTCATCCTTTTATTCTTTTCTTTTCTTTTTTTTTTTTTTAACATTTAATATAAAGGATAAATTACCTAAACTTGGGCTTGATTTACACAATCCTCCTCTAGGATAGTAATTTGCATTGTAGTATTTTAAATTAAACAGGCTCAGCTATTCAGGAAGCAATTGAAATAAAAGACTTTTTCTCTTCCATCTATTTAGCTTACATAAAGGGATTTAATTTTGTAGAGAAATTAAATTGAAAAGAAAAAATAAATAAAAGGAGGGAAATAAAAAATTGACCTTTGATTGACAGAAGCTTCTAACATTCTACAAAAAGTGTCTAATAATTATATACATTTAAACTACTAGTTAGCAATGAATGTGTTCTCTTTTAGCAAAGCCTTCTTAGAATGCCACTCCTTTAACAATAATCAGAACCGACAGCCTGATCCACCTTTTATGATAATGTGGCATGCAGCCTTGTTAATGTGACCCGTTGAAATAAATGAAAAATGTGCTTGTGCCCCAGTATAATTGTTGGCAGCAGCATTTTAGCAGGCTTTAATTTGCACTTCACTGTAATATCTCCTCTCAAGTCTGATGTAAACGTTAACCAGAGCTGGCACTATTAATAGCATGCTAGGATCTGGGGTAAGGGCAAAGGAATATAGTTGGAATGAACCAGAATATGACCTTAATTGTTAATGAAATGCAGCAGTTGTATGAAAAGGCAAGAGCACAAGATGACTACAATAGTTGTTTCAATGGGAACCTGCATAATGCAGAAGGCTACAATTGTAAAATATAACACCCCAAAAAGCACTCCTTAGATTCATATTTCAAGATTATATATGAGCTCTGATTGTCCTTTAAATTTCCAGTAGACAATAGAAGAGAAAATAATACATCTTAATATATAATTAATGATATTTAAAAGCATTAACTCATAGACTTGAAGCTAATAGGTGGCATAAAAATAAGAATAATAAAACTGCTATGCATAGGAAACAAGAATTATTTTATTCTTACATTATTCTGTGGCTATATAAAGATTTCAATATCATTTGGTATTTCGTTTCTTCCTATAGACACATAAATAATCATTCAACTTCACACACTTCTGACCAGTTTTCTAAAAATTAGGTGTATAAAGATGAAAAGAAGCATGCTATTGTTGGATTTGGGTTTTTGACGTGCAATTTTAGGCAAATTTTCTTGGTATTTGTTTTGTTTTATTTTGTTTTAAGAAATAGAATCTGTCACACCTTTTGATGACTTTCCTATATCTTTACTAGTATAGAATATAAACGTAAGTGGTGATTCTGAACCATTTCTTGATGCTTTGTTCCTACTCTAGGTTAATTCACTTTTCATAAAGTTCAACACACCAAACTTGGGAGTTTAGCAGACAACACTATTTCAAAATAACAAAGTGGCACCTTGCAATATATCTCACACCTATTTCCCTATTTTCTAAGGCATTTATGTGCCTATAAAATTATAAATTTATCAAAGCCCTCTAAGATGGTGATGCATTAGTGCTAAAGATCATAGATAAGTTAAAGAAGTATAGTCCTATATCATATTGATTATCATGCTAAGAAGAAAAATTATGGAAGAACATATGAGAAACAATTCACACAGAATAGAGCTCACCCAATTGAAGTACACAATTCTGTCTTTTAATATAGTCATAGGGTTGTACAATCATTACTACAATCTAGAACATTTTTATCACCCTGAAAAGAAACCCCAAACCCACCAGCAGTCAATCTCTATCTTTTCCCATACTTCTCCCTAGTTAACTGCTAATTCAATTTCTGTCTTCATAAATTTTCCAACTCTGGACATTCCATCTAAATACAGTCAATGTATGGCCCTTTATGTCTGGCTTTTCTCATATCATACACTGTTTTCAAGGTTCATCCATGAATCCAAGGTTCATGTTGTATCATATATCTGTACTTCATTCCTTTTTTATTACAGAATAATATTCCATTGTGTTATACCAAATTTGTGTATCTGTTTATGAGTTGGTGAGCATCTGGATTATTTCAAATATTTTTGCTATTAGGGATAAGGCTGCTAAGAACATTTGTGTACAAGTTTTGTCTGGATGTGTTTTTTTACTTCTCTTGGATATATACCTGAGAGTTGTATTGTATTGCCATATGGTAGTTCCATTTAAATTAATCAGATTTTGAGAAAAGTTATATAGCACAATAAAAGCCAAAAATACCAGATCAGATCATAGTTGCTCCCAGAAAGGAAGAAAAAATCTGTTTCACTGTCTTTTTACCAGGCTATAGTGTTATGGGAAGTGTACATGGCAGCGAAAACTAGGATACAATGATGCCAAGAATCTGGGGGTTCAGAGTTAGGGGAACTCTCAAGTCAGATAGTCAGTGTCACTTTTGTGCTGAGCTATTGTTCTTTTCATCATCAAACCATTAAGATTTTCATCCCCTGGGTTACATTAGGTTATATACTGAAATAACTGACTTGAATTTGTAGAATAAACTCCCCACAAGCTTCTAGAGGACAGGTAAAATATTTCATGAGTTTGTGTCTGTGGTATGCCTCGGTGAGTACTTTGCACTTAGGTTGATGTTCAATAAGTATACAGATTCCAAATCCCTATGTGATGCACTGCGTTCAAAGGGTAATAGCCAGAAAAGCACTCTCTAGCACACATCAAATATTGATATACAACATGCATCAACCTTCCATGGGGGTATCTCTGGAAGGCAGTAGACTGAAGTGAGACATAAACTTCCATATCACCTTTCAGTTTAGGGCAAAGGAAAAATGCGATTCATCCTGTGGAACATGCTATCCGCAGAAATCTTGATGATTTTCTAAAAGTGCAAGCACTGAATTTTAATAACATTAGCCCAACTTTTCAGATTATCAACACTTGATTCTTTTACCTTAATGCAATCTCAAATATCCTTCTCGGGATACAAAAATTCTTCAAATGAACATGGATTATTAGTGAAAACAGAAAACCAGAGTTAAAATGAAATACTGTGACTCAAATTCCATGTAGACCATAGTTCAAACCTTTCCAATTATATCTTCAATTTAGAAAATCTGTAGAATAATATTACCTAAAAGGAAACAGTCCTAAGCATATGAATTTTAATTAAACTTTTCTGAGTTTTGATAGGAAAATCCCGATTTGACGAAACTTGAAAATCTCATAGAAAGGTTTATTTTAGAGGCACCTGGGTGGCTCAGTGGGTTAAAGCCTCTGCCTTTGGCCCAGATCATGATCTCAGGGTCCTGGGATTGAGCCCCGCATCGGGCTCTCTGCTCGACAGGGAGCCTGCTTCCCCCTCTCTCTGCCTGCCTCTCTGCCTACTTGTGATCTCTCTCCGCCAAATAAATAAATAAAATCTTTTTTTAAAAAAAAG
Organism: Procyon lotor; assembly: GCA_028646535.1. Taxonomy (NCBI): domain Eukaryota; kingdom Metazoa; phylum Chordata; class Mammalia; order Carnivora; family Procyonidae; genus Procyon; species Procyon lotor. The sequence goes on from CM053604.1 coordinate 116,776,535, forward strand.
AAAGGTTTTTTTATATTTTAGTTATATAGGAAGAAACTTAGATATATCAAATGCACTTCAAGTGAATATCAAATATCTAAGGACTTAATAATACTAAATTGGAAGTGTATAGACTTTTTTCCCCAGGATGGGAATCATGTTTTTCACCACCTTTTTCCACATATTATGATATAATCTTTCACATATTATGATATGTTATTGGAATATGTTATTTTTGAATATTCTACTATTATGAATTTTATTCACCAAAATATAACCTCTCAGAATAGCTTCACAGGTGTCTATCATACTTCAAACATTCAGTAGTGAATTTGTTCCCCTGAGATTTAGAGACTGACAATGTTGAAGAACAGAGAGTGGAGATGAAGTGGAAGACTTTTCCTCCTCTCCTGATATTCCCTTCCATATAGAGGAACTCCATTAATAGAACACTTGCTACTCCTGATTTCTTTCTGTTCTCTCGCATTCATCCTTAAAAGAAGGCAGGATTGATGTGACAGTTGAATTTGGGAAGAAAAAACTGGGCTTGTTCTGTTTACTTCTTTTTTGTGTTTGATTTTGTTTGTTGGTTTGTTTTCTGTTTTTTATTACTATTATTATTATTATCCACTCTCTATGGTTTTTATTTTATGACTTAGGATCATTGCGCATGGTTTTACTTTACACAATAGTAAACAAGAGGTATTTTTGCTTTTGTAGAGGCTTAGATTAGGTTATGTCAATAAATTTTAGGTTGTCAACGGCCTTAATCAAGCACTTGTGATTATTTTTCTACCTTGGTTGGTCATTACAGCTTACAAAGGATTTGTCCACGGGCAACTTCTAAAAGATAGACAAAGGCGTACCTGCAAACACCAGGTCTTAAGTAAAGGTGCACTGACAGTGACAAAGTTCTGGACATTCTGGAATTAACCAAAATAGAAACCACATGGATCTTTGAAACCAAAATGCACTCTCTTCAGGCAGAAAATTCCGGAGCACACTCAAAAGCCTCATAGTTCTCAGGAAAGGGGTAATGCTGTTGAATCCTGGCTCTGAGGGCAGTTTGTGACTTTCAGCCCTTCAGTGCAGGTGTGAAGACAGTGGTGTCTGAGTCGATGCCACCAGGGGGCTGCAGAGGCTTGAGACATCAGATTCAACTCAGGGAAAAGTTTAGTTGTATGGAAAAGGGCATCTTGCCATAGACCTACCATTTAGACTTTAAAGAGCAGAGCAAGTTATTTGCCATTTGTATTGTGCTTTTCAGTCTTGTCTACAGGGAATGACTTTTAGACTGCAAAGCAGCTGGATTCCAAGCATGCTGCATCATACTGAAGGGGTTCTGATTTTAAATTACTGTTGTCAGGCTTAGGTTTGATGCTTGAAATTTCAGTTTGCTTTCAAGGCTAAAGAGGAAATGGTAGAAGAACCAAGCTTGAATTCATGAAGTTAATCCACATGCCTGAGATTTAAAAAGGAATAAAATAATTTTAGGTAATGAAGTTACATGTAGTGGCTATCCAGGAATTTTCTCTGCCTTGGGAGAACATGGATGATCAATCCGTAGAACTGAGATCCTAAGTGAAAGCATAACAAAAATAAAGCATGTGACACAAAGGCGAATGGGATGATGATAGATTCAGTCCATGCTATGGTTAGACAACAATATTTCCCAGGTGGGATTAGCCTAGCCAAGAAAGTGGAAGTCCACAAGATTTTCTTGAACAATGGATGGATTTCACAGACTCGGAATATACTGAGTTTAAAATCTCAAAACAAAATCTGGAACAAAAGCATAAGGATGATAAAGGAGCAAGGCATTTAGAGCCAGGAAACAGCTCTTTTTTCTTTTTCTTTTCTTTTTTTCTTTTTCCCCCCATGGTAGAAAAGGAAAAAGACCTAGTTTATAAACGGGTTACCAATGGCTTTTCTAAAAGGAAAAGAGAAAGAGCAGGAAATTAAAACAATAGAAGTTTCCTTCCATCATTGAATTTAAAAAATCAACTAGAAATGACACTTAAGATCTAAAACACTCAAAAAATGAGGGATGAGAGAGACCTGAAGAACTCATGGCAGATCTATTGTTCACACTGTGTTCTTACTGCAAACTCTGAAGCATTAACAGTAGGTTAAAGCTGGGAATTTTCTGAGAGTGATGTTAGAACATGAATAAGAGTAAAACCTTCCCCTGGGAGTAGTTTCATAGGTCTGAACAGTTTTGCAGTAACAAGGCAGTATAATGAGCCCCCCGTGGCCAGGTTCTATAAACGTCCGTCCACAAGAGTAGATGGAGCGTTGGTCACTAAAAAGATTCCACCTTCACAACAGGATTGGTGTGCTGGAAACATAGGGCTCCAAGAAATCGGGAAGGTACTGGATTTGGTTTCATTCCTCACTCCAGATATGCCTACTTGATTTGGTTTCTGACTGAGGGACTCAAACAGCAACCTAGCTGTTTCCGGGTCTTGGGGCAAATTGCCACTGCCCTCGGCACAACCACTGGTTCGTGCTCTTTTTCTCTGATGTTCACGCATTTACATCAATAATATGTCATACCACACTGCACACTGTGCGCAGAGGCACCAGATTCAGCTCCACACACACCCCCAGGCAGCCTGGAAGGGTGGGGCAGTTCATGTCTCTTGACGAGTCCTACCTAATGGAGTTCGGTGGGTAAGTTCAGATAAATTCTTCTCCCTTCTTTCCTATGGATGGATTATTTGAAGATAGAGTACCTTTTTCCTATGGATGGATTATTTGAAGATAGAGTACCTTCACAGGGTTTCAGTAAAGATGTCCTTTGAGACCAGTTAACTAGCTTGTTATGAAGTGTGATGACCAGCTTGCTGGAATACTGCTATCTCCAGCTCTCCAACATTCTCTTTCTCTCTACTTTATTCTTTACTTCTAGTCCCTGGGGATGTCCTCACCACTAAATGTTAGCACATAATAAGCCTTTCCAAAGGCTCTGATTTTAAGGGAAATTTGGTTGGCAGAAAATTAAAAGATGTTCATTATGCTGGATGAGAAAGAAAATGATGTAAATTAATACTCACTAAAGCTATTTTACTGCATATTGCCAAACTTTAAGAGAAAGTGATCATGTCTCACCAGTCCTTAACCCAGAAAGGAGAGAGTGTTCATCAGAGCTTACTTTTCTCCTGCATACGGTAAATACTGTACCACACTTAACCTCTTGATCACAGTCTTCTGTTTGAAATTATTTTCGAAGTTCATAGTTATGGGCAACTGACATTAATTAACTGGCATCCTAGAGCAGATGAAACAAGGCTTATTTTTGTGCTCTATCTTCATTTCTTCAGATAACGCTGAATTTCTGTTTTGGTCTTTGCCAAACCTAAGTCCTAGGCTCTACAAATATGATTCTGAGTGGAATAATTTTGTCTGCGTTCTAGAAATAAGCTTCTTTACAAAAATGTATTGGCTAGGAATACAGACCATGATAATCTTTGGGCTTTCTAAAAGAGAGGTACATCAGACCTGATACTGATCCAATTGAGATTCTGAGTTTGTGAGAGAACCACAGTAACCCTGTGGAAAACAGATGTCCAGACTATGCTGAAAGTAGCCACATTACAGGCCGGCTCTGGCTTCCCCTAGGGTACCTACTGAGCAGGATGAAAAATAGTGAATATTCTATTTTCTTTGGATTTAAAGGGGTTCAATAATTGATTTTTTTGAGTTTTAATTCCTTTGGACTTTCGTGTCTTTGGATTTTAACTTACATGGGAATTTAGTTTTCCAATTAAATTTCTTTAATGGCTTCCCCAGGCTTCAAATAAGAATGAGATTTATAATTGTATTTGAGTATCTCTGTGGTGTTGGCGTTCTTTGGAGTATCTTTATAATGTTACGTAATCTTAATATAGAATTTTGGATGAAACATAGCTCACAACATGGCTAGGCATAGTTTGGGAAGTGTGAGAGAATTGGAATGAATTTTCAGTTTGGAGGGAATCGTCTTAGAGTTAAAGCTATTTTTTTTCTGACTCATTTTGGCATCTTCTGGGGACAGAATCTACACTAACCCCAATACATCAGGAGCCCTGGTTGATAGTGTGGGTTTGTGATTTCATGAAGTCCCGTGACTGTCCTGAAAAATTTCAAAGAGGACGCTCACACTGCATATTGAACAGAGGTTAAATAATTTAGTTAAATGGTTTAAAAGTAAAGCTAAAAGCAATCTAGATGGAGAGTGGGGAAGTTTTCTCTCCTCCTGTTCTCTAGTAAATTTCCCTTCGCGTCAGTCTTCGCAGGTGCCCGTGTAGTTACCCTGTGTGGGATGTTCCTGCTGTGACTGAGATCATAGGGCCTGCGGTGTGCAGACCACACGCCAGATGGGCTGTATGCTGTTATCCTGTAGACTATCCGCCAGCATGTTCTTCCCAGAATGACCAGACAATAGCCAAACTCTTTGCAACATCTCTATCTGACCTTGGTTGTGTTTGTTTTGTTTTGAGATAAATTCACCTAAGACCTAGAGCCCTACAGTAAAGTGAAAGCATTTTTCTCTGACCAAGTGTCTCCTAACATTTATGAATTCTATTACATCACACTAAAATTATTATAAAAGATATGTTACCTGAAAGATGACCGTGTTTAAAGAGGAAGTTGTGTCAGGTATGCAATGAAGGCACTGTGATCCAGCGTATAGCTTCTACTGCCCTTTTGAAGAGCATTTGAAAGTGGTCTTATCTGAGAACACCAGTGCCATCAGGCATATGATTTTATACATTTTTTAAAGATTTGATTTATTTATTTATTTGACACACAAAGAGACAGAGAGAACGCAAATAGGGAGATTGGCAGAGGGAGAGGGAAAAGCAGGCTCCCCGCTGAGCAAGAAGCCCGTGAGCCTCGATCCCAGTAACCTGGGATCATGACCTCAGCCGATGGCAGATGCTTAAGCAACCGAGCCACCAAGGCACCTGATCTTGTGCACTTTTTTTTTTTTTAAGATTTTATTTATTTATTGACAGAGAGAGAGAGATCACAAGTAGGCAGAGAGGCAGGCAGAGAGAAGGGGAAGCAGGCTCCCTGCTGAGCAGAGAGCCCGATGCGGGGCTTGATCCCAGGACCCTGAGATCATGACCTGAGTCGAAGGCAGAGGCTTTAACCCACTGAGCCACCCAGGTGCCCCAGATCTTGTGCACTTTTTAATTAATTAATTTATTTTCATACTTCCAGCAGACCACTTCCTACGTCAGTCTAATAAAATGGAGAGAGAATAGGTCAGCAAGAACTGTAAAATATTTTAGAGAATGAGACTACAGTGGATAGCGCTTTTTCCTAATGTAGAACGATTTAATAACTAGGTCATCAAACTCTGAAGTTTTTCAAAATGTGGTTTTATCTCATGTAAACCATTGTTCTCCTAAATGTAGTCCCTTTCATAAGCTTCCCCTAATGCAGATTTCCCTACTCACTGTACTGTTTCCAAGTGGTATAGTTCATTTCACCTTCTAAAGCAGTACAAACTGGGGGTAAGCAGTGGGCTCCTGTCATGAGCCCCTTTCCGGCCTTCCTTAGGTTGTTCACCGCGGGCAAGGCAAGCAGTTCTTGGCACCATGTCCAAGTCTGTATCTTGCTCTCTTCCAGGCTTTACGTGTGGTGATTGGGCCCCGGAATTCCCTAACAATGACTCTGAGCTTGCTTCCTGGATATACCCAGGTCACTTCTCAGAACATTTTTTTCTTTTTTTAATTTTTCCAAGAGGTGGAAGGATTAAAAAAAAGGGCATGCAATTACATATAAGAGAAGAAGAAGAGAACAAACTAAGGTGTGGGGGTAGCGGGTGGAATGCTTTATTTATGCTGCTGGTACATGCCCCACAAACTTTAGAGTAGGGACTGTTTAAAATATGTATTAAGGAAGGCTGCAAATTAGTACAGGTTGAGTCAAACTTTGTAGGTTTTTGTTGTTAGGATATTATTTTCCATTAATTTCCAAAAATCCCATTGACATCTAACAGTGTATTAATTTGTGACAGTAATTTGATAATCGTTTTATTTGTGGATAGTTGTTTTTTTATTTTGCAGCATATAGGGTAAAAATAATTCTTAAATAATTGTAAGATCTTCTTGCTGATCCATTTTAGTGTACAATGGAAAACATAAATGCAATCTAGATCATTCCTCACTTCACTATTGTTGATACTAAAGTCAGATTACCATATTTTTGGTTGCCCATCTGCCTAATATTTCTGTTTTGTGTCCAGTAGTTTTACATTTCCTTAAATAAAAAAAATTAAAAATATATCAATGCCATCTGCTAACCCAGTGTTCCTTCTTACATTCCAGAAAACTTGAGAAGACATTCTAAATAAGCTCAGACCCAGTTCCTGTTCTTCAGGGGATCCAGTGTTAATCCTTCGGAGTGAGGAAGTAACATACTTTCCTTTTTTTCATTTCAGCGTAGAGAGAGCTGCCTTTTTCACTACTATCTCCATCTAGTCCATACTAAATAATATCTTTAATAATGAAACATGAAAATAGGTAAATAATCTGTTAAAAGTCTAAATCGTTAACGTGTTATTTTTTTGTATTGCCACAGTAAGTAATCCACTGATATGTAAAAACCTTTATCCTAATCTAACACTTAAACAATTTCCTACTGCTGGTTCTATAGCCCTTTAATGTTATCAAAAATTGTTTTGGGCCTGCATATTTGACTTTGTGAGTCAGCCATGAAGAAAGCTTTTTCTCTCTGCATCTGAAATTTGGGATTTTTAAATGATAAGGCACATATTTTCCTTTAAGTGGGGAAAATTAAATTTTGGTAATATACATATCATCCTTAAATCTTCTTATAAGATAAAAAGTATCCACTGATTACAATTTGTATGTTACTCATTAAAAATTTAGCCAAACATAGGACACGCACACCCATTCATTTTTTTAAATTCATAATGAAAATGTGTGCTTTCACATTTGCAAACTCAACTCTTGAAATTAAATGAAAACTATGTATGATAATAAATACAAAAAGCTAATAATAAACTATGCCACATTGCTTGTCTAGATTATGCACTGAAAAAGATAACTAAAAAGGTAATATATTTGCTACTGTTTAACAGAGAACACTGGTGAAAGTAATTAATTTTGAGAAAAAATAATGTATCACATTAATAATTAGAAATATTCTAAATAATTCATCATAGATTGCATGAAATGTTCTTATATAAAATTATACTGACATTTTGTAACCGAATATGGTTTCTGATTCATTCATCATTTACTCATAAATATTTCCTGAAAAACTTTTATGAAGAATACTTTTCCAGTGTTTTAACAGAAATACAAAAACTATCTAAGTCCTGATTTTAACCATAAAGAAACTGTTTGTGTTTGTGTGTGAGCATGTGTTACAATATAAGTAACTTCTCCAAAGGTAGAAAGTGATTTAATTTTACATCTCTACGTAAATGTATGTTTGTATATATATATATACACATGTATGTATAAAAAACCAATCTATTTTAAATATATTTAATTTTTATGAGCCTATTCAAATTATATGTATTTAATACTACATATAATAGTAAACCTATATTTTTACATATACAGATATCTATATATATTCATAAACTGTAATTTGATTTAGGCTTAATTAACATTAATTGAATACCTATGAGATTCCAGGTAATATGCTAAGTACTTTTTATATATTATTACATTCATTATCTTATTTTACACTCAAAAAAACTTATAAAAGAACGCTAAATTATAAATGAGAAAATTTATGGAGAAAATGAAAAAATATATGATTTATACTTTTTTCAATTTAAATAAATAATACTGAAAATTCATCTCCTGATTAACAATGGCCATAGAACACAAATTCTATTGATAATTTCACAGTATAGGTAAAACTAATGACTTAAATTATTGAAAAAAATAGGTTTCATCAAAATTAAATCCAATATTTAGAAAAAATAGATTAAATTTACTGCTGTGAATGATGTTGAAAGAATCATTTTCCTTATTATAGATATTTTCTACTCCTATTTAATATAATTCACTATGTAGGCATTGAACAATTCCCCAAATCTTAATTCATATGTCAAATCACCCAATAATGTATAATAGTATTTAAACTAATAGTTATAAGGTATTACCTAGGTGCTGAAACTTTTCCAGACACTTCCATATGTAATCACAGTTAATCCTCACATCATTGGGTGCCTGGGTGGCTCAGTGGGTTAAGTAAGCCTCTGCCTTCAGCTCAGGTCATGATCTCAGGGTCCTGGGATAGAGCCCCTAGAGCCCCGCATCTGGCTCTCTGCTCAGTAGGGAGCCTGCTTCCCCCGCTCTATCTGCCTGCCTCTCTGCCTACTTGTGATCTCTCTCTCTGTCAAATAAACAAATAAAATCTTAAAAGAAAAAAATCCTCACATCAGCATAATTAGATGAGTGCTCTTGATTGTCCCTCATTTAAGGAAAAGAAAAATAAGACTCAAACTAATGAGCTAATTTGCCTACAGTTACATGGCTAGTGAAAGTCAAAGTCAGTTTTCCACCTAGGTAGTGTGACCTAATTACATGGCAATATGACTTGACTCTATTTTAACTGGGCAAAAGAGAAGAGAATGAAGGTACTTCCCATTCAACAACAATAACAACAACAAACTAAACAAAGAATAAACAACCCAAAAAGCATTTCCAATAAAATTATACTTTTTCAACACGTATTTACCATGTGCCCTTTGCTGATTGAATCAAGTGATTATTGCCTTACCAGGCCCCCAATAATTAAAATTATTCTTTCATTTTTTTAAATCATAAGACAATTAAATTCTTTATTTTGGGGCAAAGGTTTAAGTTTATCTCCCATTTAATTTGTTCAGCCTGTGCACTTTTTTTATTGGCTATGAAGCATGATTTTTTTCATTTGGACGCTGATATTTAAATAACTTCTTTATTCAGTTTTTAAGGAGACAAGGCTTTCAATCTTGCAACAATGTAGTTTACATTGTTTACAATGCATCTGCAAACAATGAACATATTCTCATATATAGATTTATCCAAAAATAGAAAATTTCACATTCAACAGGATGCATAGGGATAACAGAATGACAATCGCAAGTAAAAGCAGTAATTTTATTTTAAATTAAACATTTATTAGCTGTATAATATTCAGTGAGTTATTTAACCTTCAAGATTAATTTTCTTTTTTTTCAAAGATTTTATTTTTATTTATTTGACAGAGAGAAATAGATCACAAGTAGACAGAGAGAGGGGGGGAAGCAGGCTCCCCGCTGAGCAGAGAGCCCAATGTGGGGCTCGATCCCAGGACCCTGAGATCATGACCTGAGCCGAAGGCAGAGGCTTTAACCCACTGAGCCACCCAGGTGCCCCGCAAGATTAATTTTCTATACATATAAAAGGATGCCCGCTTCTCAGAGCTTTCTTATAGATACAATGAGCAGAAGAAATAAAATAAATAGATGTGTGATTCATGGTTAGAGATTGATATATATCAGCTCCCTTTTCAAGTCTGTACTCAAACACAACAAAAACAAAAATACACAAACATAAAATAAATCACATCTATGATCACTTAATATTATGATGGCATTGATTACATTATTTATGTAATACAATATGCATCATATAATATTTCATATAAATCATATATGATACTGTATATTATTTATTAGCATTTTATATTAAAATTTATATATAGAATTTATATATATACATATATTGTATATAACATATATAACATTTATATATTTTTATATGATTATATATATAATCAAGATTTTTCAAGGAGAAATTTAAAACATTATTTATTAAAAATTATACTGGGGTAATAATTTCTACCATGCCTGTGAGAGGATAGAAATGTACATAATAAAGCAGAAAGATTACCACATAGAAACCAAGACACGTAACAACACCTCTGTAGGTAAACCATAAGCCCAGCAGTTGTGTGCTTTAAGTCATCCTATGAAAGCAGTGCTGCTTCATTTCCCTGAGAGAATATTTAATTTAAGACCAAATAAAGCCAAGAAATGACATGTAGTTCTTTCCTTTTAAGGATTCATGAGAATTACATCATGAAAATTACCACTTAATTCACCTGATTTTGAATTACTGGGAAGAGATTCGGGGGCAAGATTAAAAAACACATGTTTTTGCTAATCAGAAATTATTTCCTCCTAAGGTCTGAAGGTCTGGGGGGTATCAGATGTAGCAGCAGTTAAACTTTTCAGAGAGGGAGTTTATCCTTCATCAAGTTGATTCTAATTTATCAGTTTCTCTTTACGCTCCTGCCTCATCCCCTGTGGTACCGGTGTCTCACTCTAAATTTTAGAGAAAGGCTGAGGCAAAGAAGAGAAAGGGGATGGTAAGAAGACAAGCAGAGAAGAAAAGTTGTCTGCTTTTCATGAGATTTTAGCTGTTCTTTGAAAATAGCAACCATCCTGTGGCATGGGCAGATTTCCTAGGAAATGCAATCTAAGATCCAGGAAGGCAGAATATTTCTCCTGTTTTGCCTGCTACTATATCTCCAGTCCCCAGAACTGTGTCTGGCACACAGCTGATGCTCAACACGAAAGTCTGAATCGTTTGAATAATCAACTGTATGAACCATAATGATGTCTGACTTAAGAATTCCCTACTGTTTGGGCACCTGGGTGGCTCAGTGGGTTAAGGCCTCTGCCTTCAGCTCAGGTCGTGATCTCAGGGTCCTGGGATCGAGCCCCACATTGGGCTCTCTGCTCAGCAGGGAGCCTACTTCCCCCTCTCTCTCTGCTTGCCTCTCTGCCTACTTGTGATCTCTCTCTGTCAAATAAATAAAATCTTAAAAAAAAAAAAAAAAGAATTCCCTACTGTTATGTTTGCAAGCTAGATAGGACCACCTGGTTTTAACATGTGCCTGAACAATGCGTGTTTGCTCTGCGACTTGAGCATACCTCCTTGCCGTCATTGCCAGCATCAACTTTGCAGACAAGTTTGCTTCCTGGCTTACGTCACCCGTACCTAGTTGTTGTAGTCCTAGGACGGACCAATGCAATGATGAAGGCTCTTTGTTACAAACAAAAGACTCTGCCCTATTTAAGTAAAAGAGATATATTAAAGGACATAGAAAACAGTCCACAAGATTGAAGGAAAAGGCTGTATATTGAGCTCTTAGAAACACTTTCTAAAACCCCACCACAGACCTGTAATATCAAAAGGCTCACTACCTCTGCGATCATCAGGACAAATACATAAGTAAGCTAGCCGTAAACTTAGTTGCTGGGTTCAGAACTACACTGCCTTTGCCATTGTCTGTAAAGGAAAAGTTCTTTCCCCCAAACTGTGCTTGTTTTATAATAAGAATTTCATAAAAGGCCATGACTTTTATGGTATGAATCTGATGGGATTCATCAGATTCTCTGATGGGAATGAATCTGATGGGAAAAACCTAAAACACATCCAGAAGGCGAACGGCAAGGAAATCTGGGAAATGTAGCTCTTAATTTACTGGATTCCGTAAAAAGTCTATAAAAAGAAAGCATGCTAATTGGTGTTTGAAATGGTTATTGAGTGAACCAATTCATAGTATCCATCACAAAGCATTTGCAAACTTTTCAGAAACAAGGCTATCCATTAACACTTCCAAAAGAATACTAAGTTGTTAGTGGGTTTTTTTGGTTGTTTTTGTTTTTTGTTTTGCTGAAATATATGCATATGTAAAAAAATACTTGAATTCGCATATACGAAAATGGTAATGATGGTCTTTTTTAGATAGATGGATTGACAGCAAAATTTATTCTTTTGTAAGTATATAAAATTCTTCCTGGATTATATAAAATAATATATAGAAAGTAATTAGCAGAAGACGTGACAATAAAGAAATACTTATAAATGTTATGTTAAGGCAAGTGAAGAACTTTACACAGGGCCCGGCACTTACTATTATTATAATTTTAAATTTAAATTTAATTAATTAACATATAGTGTATTATCCATCAAAAAAACTGATATCTTACCATTTGCAATGACATGGCTGGCACTTATGATTTACACAACAATCATGAATTACTGTAATTATTTTTAACTCTCAGAATGTTACTTTCAAAATGACTATGCATTAACATTATAAAGAAAAAAAAATCATTGTTTTTCTCTGTACATCTGTCTGCTATATACATATGCAGTTCTTTTACCCTAGTAGCAAGTTCAGAAACATGGACTCTTCCATGAAACATCAACAGGGAGGCTGTAAACAAGAGAACTCTACACTTGCTTTTTTTTACATTCCCTTGCACCCCAGAGGTGAATTAAGGGGAAAAAAAACACTCTGAATGATGATGATGGTGGCAGCCGTGATGGTAGCACTTATAAATGTTTAATGAGTAGGTTTTTTCAAAACCCTGCTATTCTAACTGCTCCAAGAGACAATGTTCCCTGTATCTCTTGCATTTCTCCATGTCTTGAGAAAGAGACACTATGGGTTTTGTTTTGGTTTGTTTTTTGGTTTTGGGAACTTTTTTGTTTTTGTTTTTGTTTTATTATTCCAGACTTTCTTTTCAGGAATTTTGTAAATAACTAATCCTAACTATGTTGATTCTAAACCCTGTGAGAGACTTTAAAAAAGTGTTACACCAATTAGTGGCTTTCAGAATGTGGTTCTTGTAATTTTAGTGCTCTGAATCAAAATAACTGTTTCTTGAAAGTTCTGTGATGGGGGAAAATAGATCCTTGATCAAATACAATGAAAATGCTTAATGATGGAAAGATAGGCATCACTAAAGGATTATGTAAAAATTTTGCAGCATCACAATGCATATTTGACCAAAATTTTCCCTTATTTTTCAGTGTCTACTGGATAAGGATTCTATGCACCAAGAATCTGAGAAACAATGATATTACTTTTAGTAGGATAGCATGCATTTTCTAATAAAAACATTTATATCTGATTATCTAAGTAATTGAAAAGATTATTACCCATATAACAAATTAAAACTACAAAATGCATCTTATGATTATTTAAAAGGGAAATTATTTGGCCTTTAACATGATAGGTAAAACTCCAAATTAACTAATCTATCACAGACAAAGAAATGTATGTCGATTTCACCTCATGGGAGTCACTGAATATAACATTACAAAGTAACAACTCATTTTATATAAAATTCCTAACTTTATAATTAAAAAATCAAGTTGCAAAATACTTAAATATTATTACATTAAACGGGAAGAAAGAAGAAACATATATTTAAAAAACTAAATAAATATAATCTCTTTAATAAAGTCAAATTTCATGTATAAAGAACCTGAGGAGACAAAAAGGAAACTGATAGTTTTGCACTGGGAGATAAATAAAGCAGGGACTTTGGCCAAAAAAGATATGTAATGTCCATAACAATTTCAAGAATTTCTATTTCACTAAGGATAACTATTGCAGCTAAGTGAAGCCATCACCATATTTTGGTTAATGTTACTTCATTTTTCTTGAAACGTGGCATTCAACTGTTTCAGACTGTGGAATTTTTTTTAAAACTTCAAAAATATTTAGCTCTGCAAATCTAGATAATAAAATATTTTGTGCTGGTAATTGAAAAGATCAATGTTGAGATGTTAGTGTACAGGTATATAAAATATTGAGTTACAAAAAGAAAAGCCTGAACAATATTAATTTGATATTACATTCAGCTTTGAATTATTATTTTTTAATTGTTTTATTAAAAAAAAATAGATGCAAGTGTTCTGGGTTGTTTTCCCAGTATCAACAAAGGGATTATGCCTCCACTTCTTTTAGTTAGTAATGCCTCCTGGTGGGCAAAGTAAGTGGCAAAATTAATCACCCTGAAACCAAAATAAATGATCTATGGACAAGATGATTTATTAGTATCCTTTTAAAAGCTAGAGAACATATGCAAAATGGGGAGAGGGGTGATGTGTTTCACATAATATAAAATGAGCCCTTCATGGCATAAACAAGAAATAGAATCAGATACTTCCTGACACTTCTTCTGGGTGATGATAATAGCATCATTAGGTAGTGAAGTGGTTTATCTTCCTGTTTGCTGTGGCAGGAGGACAAGCACCAAGATCATTTCAAATTGTACCGAATTCAAATTGGTCAAATGGAGTTTAAAGAACAGATAATAAATATTATCTTAATTCCCTGGGAAGTTATTACTCATATTGAAATCTATACTACTTGAAAGTTATTTAGTAAGGTTTTTGGGAGCATCATTTAGATTATTTATAATGAATATATACCTATTAATTTATTTTTTTCTATGGAGTTATACGTTAGAACTGAAATCGTTTTATTTTTGAAAGTTTGTCATAGTAGAATACTATCATGATGATAGTAATTTGGCTTTTAGAATTTGCATCTATGTATTATTATTTTTATTTCAAAACTCACATTATCACAAAAAAAACACTCAAAGAATTGTGACCAGTTTTTTAATAATAAAAAATCGTAAATGTAACAACTTCACCTAATGAAATCATTAGAGTATGGCAATGTGCTCATAGTAACTGGAAATTACATTTTTAATTTATCTGTTTTTCAACAGTCGTTTCATACTCATACTGTTGTTAGGTGTAAAATGAAATGGATTGAAATATGCAATATGCTCATTTTGTAAATAAAGAATTCCTTGTCAGTTATACACTATGAAATGGTTCATATATGACATTGATATTTTGCAACAAGGTAATCGATAATTATTCAGGAGAATACATTTGCCCCCAACTAATTTTAAAAGTGCATTTTCAATAAAATAAAGTGAAAATATAATTTTTGATATAATTCAACTGCTGTGTGATAACATGACAGGCATACCTCAGAGATACTGTTGGTTAGGATCCAGACCACCCACAGTAAAGTAAATAAACATTATAATAAAGTGAGTCAAATTAATTTTTTAATTCCTTAGTTCATACAAATTTCATACACTATACTGCAGTTTATTAACTGCGCAATAGTATGTCTGAAAAACCAATGTACATATTTTAATTAAAAAGTAGTTTGTTAGGTGCCTGGGTGGTTCAGTCCATTAAGCAGCTGCCTTTGGCTCAGGTCATGATTCCAAGGTCCAGGGTTTGAGTACCCCATCTGGCTCCCTGCTCAGTAGGGAGTCGGCCTCTGCCTCTCCCCCTCCTCCCTCCTCATGCTCTCTCTCCTTCTCAAATAAATAAATACAATATTTTAAAAAAAGTTTGTTGCTAAGAAAATACTAATCATCTGAGCTTTCAGTGAATTGTGATCCCTGATTGCCGATCACCATAACAAGTACAATAATCATGAAAAATTTGACATATTACAAGAATTACCAAAATGTGACACAAAGTGAGCAAATGCTGTTGGAAAGTGGTGCCAACAGACTTGCTCAACACAGGGTTGCTATAAACCTTTAATTTGTAAAAACAAAACAAAACAAAATGAAAATCAGTATCTCTGAAGCACAAAGTGTAATGAAACAAGGTATGTCTTATTATGAAAAAATTATCACTCCCTCACATGCTTTTAAAACATTTAATTGTTTTCCATAATTATTATCATCAGATTACTGTAAGTCCACTTGCCTGGGGTTTATCCAGCATTACTGCTTGCCAAAAACAAACAAACAAACAAATAAATAAAACAATCTTTTGGTTGACATTTTCTAAACATGAGTTTTCTTGCCTTTTAGATACTTAAACTTCCTAAGGATTAGAACTGTTAATTAAGATAAACAAAAACCACAGTTTTTGTAAATCCTACAATTATTTGTCTCAACAACAGCTTTATAAACTGAATACCAAAAAGCCTAACATTCATTAAAATTATATTGTAATTCATTAAAAATATAGCAGCTCTGAATTTCTCGAATGGTAACAGTATCCATTTCAAGCATTACTATTGTACTGGCCATATCTTATTTCCTTAACAGAAAGACATCCAACAATTAGACAAAGAATCTCATAAAGTTCTCATATATATGAATTACCATCTTTCAGTTTTATATGATAATTTCATTTGTTAATGAATGTGTCCTGTGCCTTTCAGGAATACAAATTTGAAGTTTCATTCTTATCCAATAACTGTTCTTGACTAGTTACCTAACCTGGAAGAAGTAAGTTAACACCAGGAGCTCTATAAGATTATTCTAGTGAAAAGAGTTCTGAACACTCAAGCAACCTATGTTAGGAGTTTATTAGCATTCCAGTTCAATATTATATATATGTGGTTATGTTATGTAGAGACATATTATATATGTATGTGTATATATATATATGGCATGGATATCTAGAAATTATATAATATATAATTAATATATATTACATACAATATATAAAATGCATTTATAATATAATATGTATAGCATGGATATATTATTTCTATATCATTATGTATATCTATATCTATCAACGTATTTTTATATCCCTGTATGTAATCAGATCATTTTCAGTGCCCTCAATTGGCAATTTTGTGATGCAGGAAATAAAAGAGAATCTGAATGCATGGTTGTATAAAAGTAAATAGCTTGTATGTGTATTTGTGTCTGTGTGTTTGTGTGTGTGTGTGTGTGTGTGTGTGTGTGTGTGTGTGTGTGTTCACATGTAGAAACTATAGGCTCCATGGTGTTTTAATACCATTTATTGTCCCAAACCACATCTTTAATTTGATTAGGTATGATCTTAACATAATATTGTCCTTCCTCGTTCACTGTATACAAGAATGTATGTATGTACCACAGGGAGAACAATTGTGCAGCTTACCTTTTCCTTATACACAAATGTATAAGGCATAATATTTGCCATGTAAAATCTATTGAGAATTAAGAGTTTTGAAGGATGTTTGTAATAATAGCATTATCCAATGTCTTTATGGTATAAGACTTAAGTCTTATGGTCTATGGTATAAGGCTTAAGTATATATATAAGTCTATGGTATAAGGCTTAAGTATAAGCCTTAGATTTTCATATATGTGAAAGGCCATTTGATATCATGGGGTATGTTTTGTTAATATAAACCATAAAAGAGAAATTACTTCTAAAGGATTAAGTCACTTATCCAAGATCACAAGCATTTATTGAACAAGCTGGCATAATTCTCACACCTGGCCCCTAGAACATTACTGTATTACATTTAATATTATCAAAATTTTCTTAACATTACAAAACCCTGAGCAGTATTTATACAAATTGGTAATAGGGGAAATATTTGTAACACCATACCATTAAAGAAAAATAGTGCATAAATAATAAAATCCATATATATCAAATCCATGAAAATTTCAAAAACATTGCTCATAATAGCATGTTAAATGTACCTAATGTATAATTGGTAAATTGGTTAAATAAAATATGACCCATTTAAAAATAGAACAGAATGATATTGGTCTGAATTATTTACTTCAGATGTGATTTCTCAATGTGCTGGCATGTTTGAATGCTAAATCTCACCTTTTAATATGTGTTTGAGGATTACGATGAGGTGATATATGTAAAAAGCTCAGCCCAGCGTCTGACGTCTAGTAGATATTCAACAAAAGATAGATGCCAATAATATACCATACAAGTGGCTATTAGGGAACCAAGTCTCCCAACATGTAACTAATGAAAGGGGAATATATTTTATTTTTATCACTTCTGAATGAGAAGAGCCAAGAGTCTCCACTTGAAAAGAGAGGAAGGGAAAATTTCATTATAAAGAACTAAATCTTTTTAGTGAAGGAACAAACATTCTTTTAATGACAGAGCGAGAGTGAAGCAGATACTCAGGAGCACACTAGAGCATAATCATAGAAAAACTTTCCACAGTGATATTATCCTTCTGATTGTGGTAAGTATTTTAAATTATTTTTGGAAAATTAAAATCTTGATTAAGTTGACAGATTTTTAAGCTCTTTGTAAAACAAGAATCATTTAAGTTTTTGTCAAAAACTGTTACTGTTTTGGGGCATCTGAGTGACTCAGTGGGTTAAAGCCCCTGCCTTCGGCTCAGGTCATGATCTCAGGTTCCTGGGGTGGAGCCCCATGTCAGGCTCTCTGCTCAGCAGGGAGCCTGCTTCCCCTTCTCTCTCTGCCTGCCTCTCTGCCTACTTGTGGTCTCTCTCTGTCAAATAAATAAATAAAATCTTTAAAAAAAAAAAACTGTTACTGTTTTATCACTAAGAACTGTAGAGAGATGTTGCTAAATATAAATGAATAAACAAATCACAAATTAAAATACTCCCCTGAGAAATATTGGTAGAAGGTAACTGACTTGTGCTCCTTATATGAGAACTATTCTTCAAAGTAAATTATTTCCTAATAATATTTATCAAATTCTTAATGTATTTTAAACATATTATGTACTGTAACCTAACATATTTGTAATGTCACTGAAAGCAGTGTGAAATATAGCTTTCTGAATAGTTGATCGCTCTTTTAAACTTGTTAGGACCGTTTTTATTTTCCTGCTATAATCATCAACGTAATTTTAATTAAGGATATCTTAACAATTGTAAACCTCAAAATTGTGTACTAATTATAGGTTAGGCTCTAACTCATTTAAAAAATAGGCAATCTAGGGGCACCTGGGTGGCTCAGTCATTAAGCGTCTGCCTTCAGCTCAGGTCATGATCCCAGGGTCTTGCGATCTAGCCCCACATCCAGCTCTCTGCTTGGTGAGAAGCCTGCTTCTCCCTCTCCCACTTCCCCTTCTTGTGTTCCTTTTCTCACTGTGTCTCTCTCTGTCAAATAAATAAACAAAATCTTTAAAAAAAATAGGCAATCTAAACATGAAAATCAGTTGAGAATTTGATGGTATGTAACTATTGAACCAAATTTTATGTTGTCAATTGAATTCTTTATATATATATATAATTTTAGAATATATAAAAATTGGATTTTATGGCATTTCGAAATAATATTAGAATAAGAAGATGTATGCACGTCAAAAAATTAATCAGAGATAGAATTGCAAGTTTCCAAACATTTCAATATATATTTCCATGTACACAGAGGAAAACCTGGTCAATTATCATTGGACTGCTTTGTGCATTAATGTGATTTCAGGTCACTGGTATAATCTGGGTGGGATTGTTTTCATAAGCAGGAATAGGTACAGAATGCAGAAAATTAGATGGTTAAAGACTTCCTTTGTATACATTCCTGACTATATAATAAACATGTTCTGACAAATAAGATTACCAATTCATCAGGAAGTCCAGGGAATTATTAGTTGAGAATTCGTTACTCACATCAAGTGAGGATTTAACTCACATTTCAATAATTAGTTACCAAAATATGTACAATACTTGATTTTCAGAATTTTTCTCATCTACCAATGGGTAAGCTATTGCTTTTATTCAATTCTTTTTTTCCTTAATATTGACATTTAAAGACTTTTGAAAAGATTTTATTTATTTATTTATTTACTTATTTATTTATTTATTTATTTATTTGGGAAAGAGAGAAGAGAGAATGAGCATAAGTGTTCAAGATGATTCCCATAATTAGTCAAGAAAAATACTGAGTTCTAAGTAGAGTTAGGGAACAGGTCCTGACAAAACGCTATGTCTCTGATTTACTTACAACTCAGTAGCCTAGAAGCCATAATGTGAGAGTTCTGAAACGTGTCAGCCACTTAAAAGAAGTGACAAGCATCATCTTGAAATTTTATTACATTATAAAAGAAAACATGTTCCTAGGCAGTAGTTGAAAAAACATAATTTCTACTACTTCCGATGATAGGATTTATATATCCCAAGACAATATAGCATCAAGAAGAAAGCTATACTAAACTTATTTCAACTGTAATAGAATTATAAATATGATTTAAGATTAACCCGAAACACTGGGACCCATCTTGAGAAGGAAGATGTGTACTCAGTCTGCTTAAAATGTATATATCATTTAAATGCACATCACACAGCACATCTTGGAATAGAAATTCCCTTTTGCAACACAAAGGTATGAAACTTTGAGTTAATATGAGTGCTTTGAGGCTAAATAAGTGTAATAATTTCACATATAAAGTAACAAGACATACTTCAGTTCACTGAAAAAGAACACAAACAGTTTGGAAATCCCTGCAAGGGTAGTCTTACATAAGTCATTTGAATAAAATATATCTAGCAAAAATAAAAAAGTATGTCTTTTCATATTCTTCAGTAATACAGACACACACAGATGACCAAACATGGAAAACAAATTGTGTAATTAAGTTGGTTGCAGAGAAATGTGCAGAGATTATATTCGGATTTGTCATTAGTAGGCAAGACTGATTGTCAATTTAGAGACCCTCAGATGCCCTTTTATTTTTTCAGAAGTACGTAAACTTGGTAACTTCTCCACTTTTTTTTATTGTTATTTTGATTTGTTTTGGTTTTGTAGAAGTCTAAAAAAAGAAAAGTAAAAATAAACCTATCTTTCTATGCAAAACAGGATGGAGGGAAATAGGGAAATTGTCCTTCATTCCATAGTCAGGCTCATGACTAAATACTACCAGAAAAGGATAGGTAGGTGAGGAAGTTCAACTTGTACAATAAGAAGGGTCAGCACCTGAAGGGAGAGGCCAGAAGGATTAACCGAGGAAAAATTTGTTAAATTTCCTTATTATAATCAGCAGGCTCACAAATTAATGGAAGCCTTTTGCTGTAGGATTATAATCTACCTAGAGCAATTTATTATTTTAGCAATACACATCAAAACATAAGAATGTCATTGTAGGGAAAAGAGTTCCCCTATGTCTAACTAGAGTTGACTATGCCATTGAGCTACCATCAAATTTTAACATATAAATATTGTCCTGCTTTTTCATAGAGAATAAAATGAGATAGCAGTGACTAAATACTTGGTTTTCTGTGAGACGTATTTTTTTAAAGTTCATCTGCTAAATCATAGATATAACAGAATACTAACTCTTATGGCCAATGCCAGATGGAGGAATTCCACAAGAACAATTCAAACAGTTAGGAGAAAATTATGTTGAAGTTTCCAAAAGCACTGTATGAAGAAAGGAAATCTCAGTGGAGGAGCCCCAGTGACCTTGCAGAATTCCCAAAGGGCTCACAATGGCTTTAAAACCACATTGAAGATTTTGAGTTTTTAATGTTTTTTTCATTTTTAGCTATATTTTCAAAGCTGGATCAATTTTTTTCTTCTTCTATACTTACATGAATTTATGAAACTATGATCTTAAAACAGTCATTTCTTACCTTTGATTCTTGAACTGTCTTGACTCTTTTCCTGCTGGAATTAAAAAGAAATAGGTTAAAATCTGTGAGTATGTGATGAACAACCTAATATAACATATCATGGTAACTAAAGACTTGTCAAGATAATTTGTTCTACATATACCCTGGAGTCACTGTAACACAAATCTCAACTTAAAAAAAAGCACTTATGTCCTATCTTTTATCAGAATAGTAATAATTCGTAGTGTACACATATTTCTTTAAGAAACTAATACATTATATTAATATGGATTCATAAATAAATAAATGGTAATGAGTAGTAAATAATCATGCCTCTCAAATGCCTTAGGCCATTTCATTTAATTTCAACAGGTATTGAGTGATATCTTCAGAATTTACTTTCAACGTCTCTGCATTGAAATTGTTGGTGAGGGAAAAGTTTAAGGGCAAACAGTGGACGAATCACTGAAAAACCACAAAAGACATTTCAACTGTCTTCCTTCAATTTAACTTAGAATTGGTCCCTGCCTCACTATTCAAAGGCTAAAGTTGACAACGATTCTATTATTTATTCAAAGGCTGCTTCAGTCAGACTTGTCTTTCAATTTGACATACTCCTTATTAGTTACCAGGCAACCCCAAAAGAATTAGCTTGCACTCAAGTTAAGTAGAAATTGTGCTCTCTATACCTTCTCAGTTAATATCAAGCACAGTTTACTCCGTGTAAGTTTTGGGGCCTCACACTAAAAATAATTATGAAACGTATTTCTAATGAAAAATGAGAGATATATAAATAGAACTTCACAATTGTATAAATGCCAATAAATTTTGATACAATTTATGAAAATAATGAAAAATACAAAGAACTTGTTTTGCTACAAGCATTAATCTCAGAGTCAGATTTGAGAATAAAAATATTGACAAATATATATTTATGGAACACGCTTATCCAATGTATATTCTATTAAACTCTAATACTTTATGTGCTACTTCTCTTGTCCTAATTTACCCAGCCTTTGTTTTTGGCTCCTGTACTGTCCTCTGTTAATTAACTTATTTTTTCCAGTCCTGATTTATTTTTAATTTAGGGTATCTGTTGTTCATTAAAATTAAAATTTAAATATAAATTATTTGATTTAAAGACAAATTATCCTTTAATAATATAGGATAAGCAAGCTTAAGCTTTCCAAAGAGATATTTACAAAAAAAAAAAAGAGAGAGATATTTACTACTAAAAAAAAAATCTGTCTCTGTGTCCTCTCTCCTTTTCTTTCATCATTCATTCATTCATTTAGTCATTTATTCTTTGAGTAAATATGTATAGATTGCTTTTATGTGCCAGACACTTCTCCAGGTAATAAGGCTACAAAGGATGAACAAAACAAAAATGAAGTAAAATAAAACCAAAAAATAAATAAATTAAACAAAAAAAAATGTGTCCTTAAAGTAACACACCGCATAAATGTTAGTAAATTCTATTTAGAAAAAAGATCTAACATAGAAGATAGTTTTAAAGTAACTGACTGCAATTTTACATGGGTCTACAATGACAAAATGACTTTTTTATGCTTCAAGTTTTATTCAAACTTTAGTTAGTCAACATATAGTGTATTATTAGGTTCAGGAGTTGAATTTAGTGATTCATCACTTAGATATAACACCCATTGCTCATCACAAGTGCCCTCCTTAATATCCTTCACCCATTTAGCCTGTTCCCCTGCACACCTCCCCTCCAGCAATCCTCAGTTTGTTCTCTATAAATGAGAGTCTCTTATGGTTTGCCTCCCTGTATCTTTTTTTTCTTTCTCTTAATTCATCTATTATTTCTACTTCTTAAATTCCTACACGAGTGAGATCATGTGGCATTTGTCTTTCTCTGACTGATTTATTTCATTTACATAATACACTCTAACTTCAACCATGTCTTTGCAAATGGCGAGAGCCACTCTGGAAAACAGCATGGAGAGTCTTCAAAAGTTAAAAATAGAACTATCCTATGACCCAGCATTGTACTACTCAGTATTTACCCAAAGGGTACAAAAATACAGATTCAAAAGGGTACACACACCCCACTTTTTAGAGCAGCATTATCCACAATAGCCAAATTATGGAAAGAGCCCAAATGTCTATCAACTGATAAAACGGATTTTTGAATAAAATTTTGAATGACATGAGAGGGTATTCCGAGCATTTATCTGGGGAAAATATATGCTAGGAGAGAAAAACAATTGCACACTTCCTGAGATACAAAAGGTACAAAAGTTCTTGACATTGTCAAAATTATCAAGTAGGCCAATCTGGCTAGACTAGACTAAGTGGAGTTTGGTAGGAATTGCAATAAGGGAGCCAATAAGGGTCAGATAGATTGGCATGTGAGGCATTTGTTAGATCTTTGGCTCTTACACTGAGACAGCTGAGAAAACATTGAAAGTTTCTTTTCAGAGGAATAACATTATCTGAACTGCATTTAGGTAGAATCATTCTGGCGATTAAAAATAGGTTAAACAGGGCAAGGACAAAATTAGAGGGACCAGTGGAAAGGGCATTGCAGGAATCCAGGTGGGAAGTGATAATGGCATAGAACAGTGTGGTAGTAGTGCAGCAGGAATAACAGAACTATCAATAGAATAAATTTGGGATATGAGATGCAGGAGAGATGAGGGTGATTCCAAGGATCTGAGTCACTATAAAGATGAAGTTGCCTCTAAGATGAGAAAGATATGAAAAAAGAAAAACACTTTTATACTTCATCACTTGATTTCTAATACTGTCCCACTCTGGGAATTTTTCTCTTGTTGTCTGGCCAGCCCTTTCCCATCTGCTTTACTGATTCCTCCTCCTCTGAATTTCTAAACACTGGTTTCCTAGACATTGAGCCCTTACCTTTCTTCCATATATACTTCACTCCTCTGGTGATCTTATCTAGTCTTCTGGCCTTAACTATTATCCTTTTCCTAACGACTTTCAAATTTATATCTCTAGCCAATTTTCACCATTGAACTTCAGCCTCATGTATTTAACTGTATTTTTGACATCTCTACTTGGATATCCAATAACAGCCTACTTATCACATCAAAACTGAACTTCTGATCTTCTCTTACTTCTTTGGCCATCTTTCTCGTCTTCTTCATCTTCCTCATCTCTTCCTCCTTCTAGTTGCTCAGATACTTAAAAGTAATCCTTGTCTATTCTCTCTTTTAAGAGTAAAGAGTCTGAATTTTTCATGGGTTTGATGTTTGAACACGCTGACTTTGATTTTACTTTAAATATCATTCTGAGGATGCAAAGTAGGCAGATGGTTAAAATGTCTGGAACTCATGGGAGATATTTCAGCAAGACATATAAATTTAGAAATCACCACCGTGTGTATAAATTCTCAGTACTGCATCTGGAGAACATATAGTAGAGTTGAATGATCTAGAACTAAGTACTGGAAACAATATAAGAAAAATATAAAGTGAGTTAGCCAACAAAGGAGAATAGAAGGATAGACAAATTATAGGATTAAAAAATAGCATAGAATCATAGAATCCCAGGAAATATATTATTTAGGGAGAGGTTTTCAATAGCACAGAATTTTTCTGACAGATCAAGTACGATTATATCCAAGGCAATACCCATTAGAAAAAGTGGTATGGGGCACCTGGGTGGCCCAGTTGGTTAAGCATTTGAGTCCCTCTCTTTTTTTTTTTTTTTTTAAAGATTTTATTTATCTGACAGAGAGAAACACAGCGAGAGAGGGAACACAAGCAGAGGGAATGGTAGCAGGAGAAGCAGGCTTCCTGCTGAGCAGGGAGCCCGATGTGGGGCTTGATCCCAGGACTCTGGGATCATGACCTGAGCTGAAGGCAGATGCCTAATGACTGAGCCACCCAGGTGCCCCAGCATTTGACTCTTGATTCCAGCTCAAGTCATGATCTCA
Source organism: Procyon lotor (assembly GCA_028646535.1). Classification (NCBI taxonomy): domain Eukaryota; kingdom Metazoa; phylum Chordata; class Mammalia; order Carnivora; family Procyonidae; genus Procyon; species Procyon lotor. The sequence continues at coordinate 116,801,575 of CM053604.1, forward strand.
GGATCCTAAACTACAGTCCCACCTTGGGCTCTGCACTGTGTGTGGAGAGTGCTTAAGATTCTCTTTCTCTCTCTCCCTCTATCCCTCCTCCCCCATCCTCACTCGCTCTTGCTCTCTCTCTCTCTCTCTCCTCTTTCTCTCTTAAAAAAAAAAAAATGTGGCATAGATGGAATCATTGACTACAAAGAAAACATGTTTTTGTGGTGTTATGTGTTTGGAAGTAAAACCAAAGTTACTCAAGGAAGAAGAGGGAAATTGAGAAATGTAAGAGCAAAAATGTAATAGTAAAAATGTAATAGTAAAAATGTAGTGGGAGAAAAATGCATAGGAAAAAAGGCCTGGGGTGGTGTGCGTCTGGAGTTTAAGTGAAATTCATATAGTATCATGTTTGTTTTGTTCATCTCTTTATTTCATCTTTAGTTTTATATTATTTAAATCAATGAGAATTGAGAATGTATAAGTGATGGAAGATACATAGTAGAAATAGAGAGGCTTATGATAAAAGGAAGAGATGATATGATGGATTTCATAAGGTTATTGAATGTGACACAGAACGTAAGTGGAGACATTTAGATAGGAGAAAAAGCAGTTTCTCTAATATAACAGGTGGGCACAGAAAAGTGAGGTCATAGATGCAAGAAGTTTATAGATTTGATCTGATCAACTTTAAAAATTTAGTCTGTGAGAATTATTTTCTTTATCTATTAGAAGGAAAGTCAGATGAGTGGTGAAGTAGGACGATTTCTCAGAATTTAAAGAGAAGAGATTTTATATGCATTGCTTTTTGTGAGAGTAGGTAAGTAGGACAGCTTACTATTGTCAAAATCCTAATTGAGATCTGCCATGCTAAGTTTGTATGATACTGATATTAACCTTACTTTAATTATGACAAATAAGCTTAATACATACTGACATTATATTTTATTGTAATTTTTCTTAAAACCTAAGTCTCTATTTATACAATTTTATATAATCATAAATTACCAATGAAAATAGCCTTAAATATTCTACAAACTGGAAATGTTCAAGAAGCATGTAAAGAAAACATAGAAATTAATTTAATGGACTGAGAAGAATAACAAAGCTGCAAAGTAAGAAAAAAATAAGGATAAACTACTTCGTTCACTGCAAAACTTGTATTAGAATCATGTCAGTAGGGTGCCTGGGTTGCTCAGTCAGTTGAAAGTCTGCCTTCAGTTCAGGTCGTGATCCCAGGGTCCTGGATCAAGTCCCACATCAGGCTCTCTGCTAAGCTGAGAGTCTGCTTCTCTCTCTACCCCTCCCCCCTGCTCAGGATCTCTCTCAGTCTCTCTCCGTCAAATAAATAAATAAATAAATAAATTAATTAATTAATTAATTAATTAAATTTAAAAAATAGAACCATGTCAGCAGATATTTAATAAACATCATTTAGGATTTTCAAAGTAATAACTGTTCCAATGCTTCTATGGCTAAAATGTTGCATTTATTCACCTGGCAATATACTTTTTCAATTTTATTTTATAAACTATTACTTCATGTTTTACTTTATTTTTTTTATTACTTCATGTTTTAAATGTTAATTGTTTTAATGGGGAAATGTTAAGGAGAAAATTGTGATTATTTAATTATGTGAGAACTCCTAAGAGGTCAGAAAGATTTGTTACCCTGTCCTCATGATACATTTGAAAAACATTCTTACATTAAGAAAACTTAGATCTTGTCTGCAATGGTAGAATGCCAATCCCTTGGTATAACTCAATTTTAATATTCTTTCAAAAGGTTTTCTGATAAATTGATCCTGTCTTAAAATAAGAAATATATTTTGGCTACATATCAAAATTAAATAATAGCAAACCATTTGTGTTTTACTTTGTACTACACCATTTCTTGGAAGAATCCCAAAGTGCTATATTAATTATATAAATAGACTCCATGAAATCTAGCTCAATGGTAGAAATGAGTAAATAGGTCCTTGCAGACCATATGATAAAGATTGGCGAAGACAATCTGGGCCATAGTGTGGATTCAGAAAGAACACATGATTGTATAACATAAAGTCTTAAATATTAATACAATTATTATATTTAATATATTATATATATAATATATATATTTATATAATAAAACAAATATTAATACAAGATAATATAAATGGAACTTAGCTTAACTAGTATAAAATTAAGTCACATTGGGGTGCACAGTAATTCTAAAATGAGATGCAGTGGTCCTACAGCATCTAGGCAAAAAAGGCTATAACAAATAACATTAATGCATAGGTTGCTAGTAACATTTAAGGACAGAATGCTATCACTCTAGAAGATATTATTAAGAATGTTTCTTATCTAGTATTTTCACTTTAGCATGCCATTTACTAACACCTCATGATGCCTCTAACATAAAAATTGATCTCTTTTCATCATCCCTAAAACTAAATGTCTGGCCACAGTATCTTCATAGTTTACTTGGTTCCTCCCTCTTACTAAGAAGTACAAGGTCTTTAGAAAAAGAAGAAACCATCTAAATACTAAGTGAGTCATTTCCATCATAACAGCATTGAGTTATAAACATTAGATAGTGAACTGTCTTCTCACTCCATACTATAAAGCTTAAATCACTTAAAAAAAAAGACATAAACCTCATACAAGTTATACCCACAGATATTATTTTATTTTAAATTTGCATATGCATACAGCTAGAATAATGAAGCTAATTATGTGCCTTTTGGTCATCTCATAAGCTTCCCTTCACATGGAAGGATGGAAGAATGAAGCGTGTGCAAGTACAATGGAATTGGTCCTTTAGGGGTAAAACAATTCTCCCCCCAATTTGGGATAACGTAGTCTTTCTTTTGAATGTACATAAAAATAATGTCTATGCTACATGTAGGACTTAAGGAACATCTGTAAAATGCAGCATCTTTCCAATATGGGAGTGATAAGAAAAGATTCTAGGTTACTGTTTTGCCTCAGTCGCATGTGATCTGGTTAAACATATCAATGCCTTTGGTTGAATGAATGATACATTCTGAGAGACTATAGATCTTCTTTAAAATCATGGGAGGAAAAAAGATATTTTTATTTATTTGTTTGTCATTGCCCAAAGTATACAATAAAGCACATTCAGAATGTGTTTAGGTTGATCATGTACTGAGAAAACAAACAAGACAAACCTTCAGTCACAGTATTTAAGAAAAGTCAAATGTACAGAATAGTTTTACTGGAATATTTAATCAAGTCCATAATGAATATTAAAGTTTAAAGATTAACGAAAGAGAAAAATAAGTCTGTAGTATCCAAAAGTGATGTGTTCTTGGCTAAAGTAATTTTGATCACAATCCATATGATCCATACTTGTTATTGAAATAAATAAATAGTTGTCGGGGTGCCTGGATGGCTCAGTGGGTTAAAGCCTCTGCCTTTGGCTCAGGTCATGATCTCAGGGTCATGGGATCGAGGCCAGCATCAGACTCTCTGCTCGGTGAGGAGCCTCCTTCCCCTCTCTCTCTGCCTGCCTCTCTGCCTACTTGTGATCTCTCTCTCTCTGTCAAATAAATAAATAAAATATTTTTTAAAAAATTTAAAAGTTAAGGAAATAAATAGATGTCATCATTCACCAAAGCTGAATCATCATATATATTAGTAGTCTAACATACAGCACACATGAAACTTGATCAGAAATATTTGCTGCTAGTTTTATTGTATTTCTATTTATTTGCATTGTATTTACATATATATTTTTATATAATGCATATATATACAGTAATACTATAGAAGCTAAGGTAAATATATATAATTTTTAAGTCAAGAATAAAGACCAATAGATTCTAACAGGGAAAATAGTCAATGGATGGAAAGAAAGAATATACAAATATAAATTTTGGTGGCACACAAACATAAAGGTAAAGATTATTAATTTTCTGTCTAGTTTAAATTTTTCTCAGGATTCTTCCTTTCTCTTTGATGCAATCATTGTTTACCAGACAAATACCACCAAACAAAAGTTGTGAAATATTGATTTGCAGCAGAATACTCATTTTATATTTATTTGTTTGTTTATTTCCATGTGCTAGGTGGTTAAATGTAAAATATTAGTTTTTCTCATATTAGAGCTATTAAGTAATATTTATGCTTAATATGCTTAATACTAATATTAAATTCATGGAAGCTGAAAGTGGGAGACTTTCAGCAGAGCCACTCCACCACAATCTTGTAGCAAATCTTTTCTATTCTGAAGCATGCATACACATGAACACTTGAGCTCCCTCCCCGAGGCCCTCAATGCACAAGTGTGTGTGCATACACACACATACACACATATGCACGCACTTTCTCAAAAACATATTTTACTGGTTGCAATTTAATTATAAAATGACTAGAAAATAAGAAATAGCTGCAATTAAAATGCAGTATATCAAGCCTCCTAAATCTTGGAGATACAGACATGTTTTCAGTAAACTCTAATGGTGAATTTTCAGTCTTACTTAGTTTTTTTTTTTTTTTTTTTTTTTTTTTTAAAGAATGTATTTACTTATTTGACAGAGAGAGAGAGATTGATCACCAGTAGGCAGAGAGGCAGGCAGAGAGAGAGGGCGAAGCAGGCTCCCCGCTGAGTAGAGAGCCCGATGCGGGGCTCGATCCCAGGACCCTGAGATCATGACCCGAGCCGAAGGCAGAGGCTTTAACCCACTGAGCCACCCAGGTGCCCCCAGTCTTACTTAGTTTAATCAATCCTCTCATCTTTTATTTAAAGTACTTCCCTTAGAATTTGAATCATGTTCTTGATCCACTATCACCTTCTCAACAAACCTCAACCCTCACCATTTTATTTTTTTTATTTAAATTCAGTTAGCCAACTTATAGGACATCTTTAGTTTCAGATGTAGTGTTCAATAATTTATCAGTTGTGTATAACACCCAATAACCTTCACCCTTCTAAAACAGCACACCCATTATTAGTTGCTTTTCTTAACTTCTTATTCATTTCACACAAAGGTTGCTACTTTCTAGGATAATAGGTACTTTTTTGCCCATTTTATGTTCCCTTTACTGGAATGCATGTGGAATTATCTATAAACTCTAGAGAGCAGTTAAAGGAAAAATGCATTTTTTCTTAGATGAAAGGAAGCTTTGAGAATGTGGAGAACTGGGAAATATATGGGAGAGCAGATGAGATAGTTAAGAATAAGTAGTTGATCTCTACGGCAAAAAAAAGGAGAATATCCGATCAGAAGATATAGCTTAAACAAAGTTAGGCATTAATGAGAGTGTATGGAAGACAGGAAATAGTGTGTTGCACTAAGTGCATAATGGGATGATAAAATTATTACAGTTGGCCAACTAATAGGTTTCATCTTTTCATGAAGTATGTAATTTTCTTACATTTTAAAGAAATATTACATATATTAGTAATGTATAGTATATGTACAATCTGATTAAAAATAATGCTATGTTATATATTATACAGATTGATATGGATAGATATGGATATGGATATAGATATATACCTATTCAAAACATGACCTGTAAAAGGTATAGATTGTCAATCTAAAGCTACTTCTCATTTGGCTTAATATGTTGGTGAGAGGTTATTAATTCCAATGTCAAAATTACAGTTGCTTCTTATTGTAGATTCATATTATATTTGATATATTTATGTGACCATAAGGAATAAAAGATCAAAAGAACTTGTTATTGGATTGATGGATATCTTCAGTATTACTTTGAATTCTAAAGTCTGTTCCATAAGCAAGATAACAAGAGATATGCACTGGACTTTAAAAAAATCAAACTAGAACTGAATTTTTTTAAAGATTTTTAAGATCCATATTTTTTAAAGATTTTATTTATTTATTTGACAGAGAGAGCGAGATCACAAGTAGGCAGAGAGGCAGGCAGAGAGAGAGGGAAGCAGACTCCCTCCTGAGCAGAGAGTCCAATACGGGGCTCGATTCCAGGACCTTAAGATCATGACCTGAGCCAAAGGTAGAGGCTTTAACCCACTGAGCCACCCAGGCACCCATCCATATTTAATAATATTTGTATTATACTTTTGTTACATGTATTATAATTTTAATCTTAAATTTAGAAATTTTATGATGGAAATTTATATATATTTATATTTAAATAAAATCAAGTATTATTATGGAAAATATATAATTACATTCCTGGTTTAAATCTAATGTAAACATCAGTATATATTTTTTGTCTGATTTTTTAAGTGTATGTATAAGTTAAATGGGTAAGACATATACATAAACTATCACCAGATATTGTGTCAAATACAATAATAAGAATTTTCACAATCTGTCACAAAAGATATCTTTGGTTCATATACTCATGAAAAAAAAAATAAACACCACAACCAGTGCTCCATGCAGGTGCATAAACAATGATTCTTGGAACACTGAAAAAATAAAATTAAATTTAAAAAAAAACAAAGAAAAATATAAACAAACTGGATCTTAAAAGATGAGCAGGATTTCAATATGTGAAGGAATTATGGGCACTTAGAGCAGAAAAAACAGCCTGCAGACATTGAGGAATTAGATAGTGAACATGTTAGATAGAAAATAATACAAATAATCAAGATAATTAAAATAGTCAAAGGAGAAAGTACTCACTAAAAACTCCATACATGAGCACATATATATGAGTATTACTCTCCATATAAAGTATAAAATTACTTACTTATTTTACAATGGATAAGATTTGAGGATTTAAAAATCACAAGGAAAAATAATGTTCTTTTACTTAGCCTACAATCTTAAAATAAAAGTGATAATTCTGTAGTCCCTTCTTACAGCATCATTGTTTTACACTATTAGACTTTGAGTTGAAATATGGGGAATATCTAAAATTAATATATGTTGATGGACCACTTTTTTTGAAGTGGAAAGAACATAAATTAAAAAAATAGTTTTTGACAATTTTAATTATGTATCATGGATAATAATTCATTATGAAGGATATCCAGCATAAATATGGTAACATCTAAAAGATATACCTATTTAATTTTTGAAATACTGGTTAATTTTTCCAAAAAATGGAGTTAGGGGCACCTGGGTTGCTCAGTGGGTTAAAGCCTCTGCCTTCAGTTCAGGTCATGATCTCAGGGTCCTGGGATCGAGCCCGCATCGGGCTCTCTGCTCAGCTGGGAGCCTACTTCGCCCCTCTCTCTGCATACTTGTGATCTCTCTCTCTCTGTCAAGTAAATAAATAAAACCTTTAAAAAATAATAATAATTTAAAAAATAAAAATTGAATTAATTTTACTTTTCAAATTGATAATATACATTATAACTGGCTTTGTCCATTTATCTCATTAATATGTGAAGAAATTAAAAGTATAATTAGAACATATTAATCTTATGATCATGTTACTACTTTAATAACATATTAACATATTAACTCACTCCTTGAATACCGGTCTGTTTGGAATACACATGGCCAGCACTATGCTTTAAGATAGGAATGAAGTACAGATAACATAAATTTTTTTTAATTTTTATTAACATATAATGTATTATTTGCCCCAGAGTACATGTCTGTGAATCGTCAGGCTTACACATCTCACAGCACTTAACATAGCACACATCCTCCCCAGTGTCCACAACCCAGCCACCCCATCCCTACCCCTGCCTCCCAGCCACCCTTAGTTTGTTTTGTAAGTCTAGGAGTCTCTTATGGTTTGTCTCCCTCCCCATCCCTTCCTGTTTCATTTCTCTCCCCACCCACTCCAAACTCTCGCCTTGCCTCTCAAATTCTT
>CM053604.1:116809419-116825257 GCA_028646535.1 Procyon lotor
ATCTGTTGATGGACTTCTAGGGTCTTTCCATAGTTTGGCTATTGTGGACATTGCTGCTATAAACATTCAGGTGCCTGTGCCCCTTCGGATAGTGCAGCCCAGTCTGGAGTCCCCAAACCAGCAGATTCCTGCTGCGCACTCCTGCACTGCTCCTCCTGGAGGAGGAAGGAGGGGGTGTCTCCGGAGCTGCCTCCCATGGGGTCCCCGCTTGAAGTACGGCAGCCTTATATGAACTATATGTCTCAGTTCCTATAGTCCAAGGTAGGCCTATGCGGCATTCCCCGGCTCCTTCTCTGCTGCCGGCTTCTCCGCCCCAGTACCTGGGAGCTCTGCCGCACTCGGGCTCCCCTGGTCCCTCGGTGACCCCACGGGTCCTGAAACCACACTGTTCCGGAGGGCTGAACCCCTGGTTAGCCTCCAGAGCAATGTCCCTCAGCGGAGCAGACTAAAAGTTCTGGATTTTGTGCTCCGCGGCTCTGCGGCTGCTGGGAGCCAGCCCCTCCCCCTGGGGTCTCTCTTCCTGTTGCTTTGGATTCACTTTTTCCACACGTCCTACCTTTCTGAAAGTGGTCGATTTTCTGTTCCTAAAATTGCTGTTCTTATTCTCTTCTCTCTCCTGTTGTGTTTACCAGCTTTTAGAATGGCTTGTTGCCTTTCTAGCTGGACTTCTGGGACCCAGTGCTCTCTGTGCCTCCTACACCTCTGCCATCTTGCCTCCTCTCCAACATAAATTTTTGATCTCAGATGTTCATATTCTATCTGGAGAGACTGAGAGTTATTTTTTTTTAAAGATTTTATTTATGTATTTATTTGACACAGAGAGAGAGAGAGGGAGGGAGATCACAAGTAGGTATAGAGGCAGGTAGAGAGAGGGGGAGGAAGCAGGCTCCCTGCTGAGCAGAGAGCCCAATGTGGGGCTCAATCCCAGGAGCCTGAGATCATGGCCTGAGCTAAAGGCAGAGGCTTTAACCCACTGAGCCACCCAGGCACCCCTGAGACTGATAGTTATTAATTATAAAACACTGATAAAAAATTTATTGTATGATCTGGAAACAAGAATGGGAGGAGCAATTGTCTATGCTAAGTATGGAGTAAAGGGAGAATTCACCATGAAAACTGTTGCTTGAAAAAAGGAAAAGTACTAAACTAATTTGCTGTGGAAAAGAGTATTAAGCTGTACAAAGGGGCAGAATTGTAAAATATTTAGTCCTTTGGGAGAAATAGTGAATAAGTAAGCATAGCTCAACCACATACTTCTTTAAACATGAGGATTATACAAAAATATATTCAAGAAACTTCTCTCCCATTTCCAGAAGAAAATTTATGCCCACTTAAGTGTTATAGCTAAAGCTATTTGGTAAAGAGCCATATAAATTAAATAAACATGCCAATTATTATAACAGTTTTCACAGTGTGTTTTTGGAGTGTGAAAAATAATGATGATTTTCCTAACACAAATCACTAATTAAAGGATTTGGAATAAATAGAAATATAAATTACTAATTAATTAATGATTCTGACATGGAAATTAGTGAAGCAGTATATTTAAAATGCACACATTTGCATTAGAATTCTTTCCATTTTATGTTTATCCCTTAATAGACTTAAATTTATAATTTATTAAGTCTCTAAATGGATCCTAAGTTAGTTTGTTATAAGAATCTAATGATTTGATTTTTAAATTTCCGATGGAGTATAGTATGCTTTTTCTAGTAATATAAATTTTACTGAGATTACCAATAACTAACATTTATTATTGAAAATATACTTTGTACAAAAATAATTTCATCCTGCAATGTAGAAAATATAAAGACTTAGAGCCAAGTTTCCCAAAGTATAAGATCCTCTGGGCACAGGCAACGAAGAGACTTGCTAGGGAAGGTATGCACAATGGAGGTCAATAGATGGTCTCCAAGCATAAATGCAACCATTGCTTATCCAATGGATGGACAGATTGGTTGTAAGTGTCTATGAAAAGATTAAGGCTTGGGGAATAAAAATAGAGAAAAGAGGGATGGCACCCTAGAAGGAAGAGTCTTATTCCACGGCAAAAAATGTTTAAGTTCTTTACATATATTATCTCACTGAAGTGACCTAAAAGTCATGGTTTAGCTTCCTCTACTTACATCCTTAACCTATGGTTCCATGGAAGTCTCTAAGGGATGATAACCATAATATATATAGCAACATTTCAAGCAAATATGATTACATGAGATCAGAGCCCAAATCATGGGTTAAACCGCTATTTTAAAAAGATAAATTCCCCAAGTGAGATATCCCTAAAATAAGTAGAAGAGTATTTGATAGGATTTTCAGTCCTGCTTGGGCAGGTGGGTGGTAGCAGCTATTATAATATAAACCTAATTTTAATTGAAAGGTGAGTGAGGCCTAGGGCATTATGTTTACAATTATTTGCTTTTTTCAACTGTATTAAAGAATAGTTGACAAATACTTTGCTTTTCCACATGGGGTAAAATCTTTCCAAGGGCTCTCTCTTAATGTTGAGCTGCTCTGGACTTGAGAATGTAGTGATGGAAGTAAAATGCTTACTCTACTTTTCTTTGTGACCACTCAGTTTTTGAGCTCCACAAGATTGCTGCTGTTTCTTCATTATAGTTCAGAGCATTCCCAGAGCTATTTTTCATCAGTTTGTGGTTGTTTATTTACTATTTTTATTGCATTGGAACCTCCTGGCCTCCATCTTGCCAACATCACCTTCTACTTACAATTGTTAATGTCAAAACCTCTTCCCTCAAAGAACTTACAATCTACTCTAAGGACTAAAACGTATGTAACATACAGAAAAAATAATATCTCAGAACAGTTTATATGAGTGATACTCAATAGCATGTTGTAAACAAAGAAACATTTTGGGTGGTGCATAATTTGTCTGATTCTCTCACTGCTGTCAGTATTATTTTCTCCTCTTTTAGGAAAATGCATACTTCATAAATACATTTTGCATTACACACACATACAAACACATGTACACACACACATATTCCAATCTGATAATTAAAACATTTTGAGTTTATAAGTATATAATATTCTTCTCACAGCTTTTATGGATTTCAAGTCACCAAAAGGTTTAAGTCATCAAGAAAATGAAGACAAAAATATAAATAAGAAAACAATAATAATGAGTAATGCAAGAGTATTGGGTCTATTGAGTTATGCTAATATAAGCTAAATATTCTGAAAAAGCCAGCCTCTGAGTTACAGAGACTAGAAAAAGTAATAAACTATTGGGAATATCAAAGATTGTCAACACTGGTGTAGAAGACTTATGAAAAGTGGCTGGAGATCAAATTAAGAGAAACTTTTGGCGATCTGCTCTCATCTCTACATCTACCCAACCCCAATATTATATTATTGGGTTATTACCCAATATTAACATATTATTATATTTTAATAATAAAAAAATAAAAACCCAATGGGTCTAAAAGAAGGTCTAGCAATATGTCATCTTCAAGAAGTACTTAAAAGGACAAAAGCATATATGTATAAATATATTTATATACATGTAATTCCAAATATACATATTTGTATACAAGTATACCCACATATAAGAAACAGAAGATATTTTATGTAGTATCTCATACTAAAATCTGAGATGAAATGCATGTAAAAATATGACAAATACAGTAAGAAAATTAGGGAAAAATATGTAGTATTAACAGGAACTATAAAATGAGAAGATATAGCCATCATCAATATATTTTCATCTAATAACAGACTTAACACTAAATTAATATATACATTAATTATATAAAATGATTATACACACACAGACACACACAAAGATAGATTAGACCAACAAGTCATGCTGTATTTTTTAACAACCTCTCAGAAACAGAAAATTCAAGCAAAGAATAAAGAATAATCTGTATTATGAGTTCTACAGAGATCAACTTGAGCAATTATATAAAAAACCTATACTCAGTAAAGAAAAATACCATTGGTTTAAAGCACATATGTAATATTTATAAAAACTGAAATGTATTAAGCCAAAAAGGAAGCTTCATAAGACAGAAGGAAGGGTTCAAGATGGCAGCCCAGGAAGACCCTAAACTCACCTCCTTCTACTGACACAAAAAAGTTACTGTTACATATGGAGTAATTTTCCTCCAAAAAGAGCCCAGGAACTAGATTAACAGCACCCCCACAACAAAAGACAAAAGAGACAAATCGAGAAGGGTAGGAGAAGCAAAGACTTAGCCTCTTTCAAGACCCCATCCCAAATTAGGTGACCCCACAATCAGGAGGGATCCAAAAAAATATAGACCCCTTCCTTGAGAAGAAAAGGGATTATGAGACACCACAGACACAATATCAGACACCCTTATCCTGAGGGACAGTGCCAGAAAGACAAACCCCAAAAATGCCTGGTTTTCAAAATCAGCAAAAATTAAGACCCGGAGAATCATAGAACTATAGAGGATAAAGATACCACCCTTCAAGGGCTTATATGCAAATCTACTCACCCTGACATCCAGCATAAGAGAAACAGACAGACAAGTGCCTAGGGTATAAGAAAAGGGACCAACTTACTAATTTTAAGGTGGCTGCTGGAAAGGTAGGAAACTGCAGGAAACTTTTCTGGAGATGGAAGCATCAGTAGACACCACTTTTGCAATCTCATGCTAACTGGCTGGTATTGCAGTCACAAGCATCATTTTTGGTGACCTCCCTCTAGCCTGCTAGTATATGGAAGGTATGCACTATCCATCCCATTTCACACCCATCCTGTGCAGCATGTAAACCATAACAGAGCTGGATGAATGCCTGAATACTGCTCAACGCACACAGAGACTGAGACACAACCAGGACGGATGAGTATCCTGAGCCCTGCCTTCTTTGCTCAGCAGTTGAGACCTAAATGGGTGAGGCAAGTACCTGGAATCCCACCCTCACTGATAGAGAGTCAAAATAATTGTCATGAAGATGTTCACTGATCTCAGGAGAAAAGTGAAAGAACACAGAGAATACTTCAAAAAAAGAGACAGAAAATATTAAGAAGTACCAAATTATGACTAAACTGAAAAATGCACTAGAGTAGTTCAACAGTAGAATGGATGAAATAGAAGCTTACTACATCAGTAAGCAGTAAGACAGAGCAATGGAAAATACCCAGACAGAGCAGCAAAGTTAAAAAAAAAAAAAAAAGAATTAAAAGAAATGAGGAGGGGTGCTCGGGTGGCTCAGTCGTTATGCGTCTGCCTTTGGCTCATGTCATGATCCCAGTGTCCTGGTATTGAGCCCTGTATCAGGCTCCCTGCTCAATGGAGAGCTTGCTTCTCCCTCTCCCACTCCCCCTGTTTGTGTTCACTCTCGCTATCTCTCTGTCAAATAAATAAAATCATAAAAAAAAAAAAATGAGAAAATCTTTAGAGATCCTTGAGCCAACATGAGGCAGAGTAACATTTACATTATAGGATCCCAGAGGAGAAAGAGAAAAAGTCAGAAAAAATATTTGAAGAAATAATGGCTGTAAATGTCTTTAATTTAGGAAAAGAAATTGCCAGGTCCAGGAAGACAAGAAAGTTCTAAATAAATGGAAATATATACTGTGATCATGAATTGGAAGTATTAATGTTATAAAATTGTCTCTATCACACCAGGAATCTACACAGTTAATGCAATTCTTATCAAAATGCCTATAACACTTGTCACAAAACTAGAAGAAAGAATCCTAAAATTGATATGAAAACACAAAAGAATAAAGAAAAAAAAAGCAATCTGGAGAAAGAACAAAGTTGGAGGTATCATGCTCCCCCATTTCAAACTATACTACACAGCTATAATAATCAAAAGAGAATGATACTAGCACAAAAACAAACATATAGATCAACAGAACAGAATAGAGAACCAAGAAATAAAACCTTGTTATGGTCAACTAATCTATGACAAAGGAGTCAAGAGAATACAATAGGGGAAAGACAATCTCTTCAATAAATGGTGTTGAGAAATCTGGACAGCTACGTGAAGAAGAATGAAACTGATCACCTTCTCAAACCATATAAAAAAATAAACACAAAATGGATTAAAATTATGTAACACCTCACCTTCTCAAACCGTATAAAAAAATAAATTCAAAATGGATTAAATTGTCGTAACACCTGAAACCTTAAAACTCTCAGAAGAAAACAAAGGGAAAGCTTTTTGACAGCAGTTTTAACAATAGTTTTTTTGGATATTTCTCCTCAGTCCAGGAAAAATAAACTATGGGACTATATCAAACTAAAAGCTTTTGTACAGAAAAAAAAAAAAAACCAAATGAAAAAGCAACCTACTAAATGGGAGAAGATATTTGCAAGTGATATATCTAAAAGAGAGTTGATATCCAAAGTATATGAAGAACTCATACCACTCAATAACAACAACAACAAAATAACCTAATTAAAAATGGGCCATGGATCTAAATGGTTATTTTTCCAAGAAGACATACAGATATCCAACAGACACATGAAAAAATAGTCAATACCACTAATCATCAGAAATATACCACCACATTTGTCAGAATGGCTATTATCAAAAAGACAAGAAATAACAAGCCCCGGTGAGGATATGGAGAAAACGGAACTCTGTTGTTCCATTGGTGGGAATATTAAATTGGTGTAGCCACTAGAAAAAACAGTATGGAAATGCCTCAAAAAATTAAAAATAGAACTACCATATAATTCTGTAATTCCACTTCAGGGTATTTATCCAAAGAAAACAAAGACATTAATTCAAAAGATATGTGAAGCTAAATGTTCACTGCAGCATTATTAATAACAGCCAAATACAGAAGCAACCTAAGCATCTGTCAAAGATGAGTGGATAAGGAAGATGCGATATACACATATACAATGGAATATTACTCAGCCATAAAAAAGAATGGAATCTTGCCATATGCTGCAACATGGACCTAGAGGATCTTATGCTAAATGAAATACATTAGAGAAAGACAAAGAACATATGATTTAATTTATATGTGTAATCTAAAACAGAAAAAAGTCTGCTGATCTAAAAACAAAACAGCAAACAATACAAAAACAAAGAGATTTATAGACACAGAGAGCAAATCAGTGGTTGCCAGTGGCAGGGGAAGGGATGGGCAAAACAGATGAAGTGACTAAAAGGTAGAAACTTCCAGTTAAAAAAGAAATGTCATGGGAGTGCAATTTACAGCATAGGAATGCACTCAATAATGTTATTGTCACTTTGTATGGTGACAATAACATTTGTCACTTTGTATGGTTACAATAACATTTGTCACTTTGTATAGTGACAGAGAGTAACTAAAACTATCAAGTTGATCATTTCATAATATATAAAAATACTAAATCTCTATGTTGTATACCTGAAACTAATATAATGTATGTTAATAATAATTCAATAACAAAGACAATAAAAATACTATAAAATAGGAAAGTTATGCATATAATTTATCAGGTAATATTCAGTAATATAAGAATAATATCACAAGGATGCTGAAATTAGTACCCTATAGCTGGAATACAAATATTAGATTGCTAAGTAATCCTTTGATTAATAAGAAAACCATATAGTAATTCTGAAATATTTACATGGGAGCAAAAGAAAGCACTGCATGACAAAAGTCATGGAACTCTGGAAACACAGTATTTGTGGGAAATTTACAGGTTTAATTACCAGGAAACAGGAAAAGTTATAAAATATAAACTAAGAATTCAACTTCAGAGGTTAAAAGATAGTAACAGCATAAACAGAAAGAAATAAAAAAACAGACATTCAGGAAATAGGAAGCAAAAATAAATGAAGAATAGAAATACAATTTCAATTAAGATTTTCTATTTGTTGAGACTAATAAGCTCTCCCTGACAAATCTTTCCCAAGACTGAATTTGAAAATAAAAGGTAGATTGTTAGAGTAAACAAAATGAGGTATGCAAAAAGTTAGAAATACAGACAACAGTAATTTAATGTAAAGGGCAAATGTTATATTCTAATAAATCTCATCTAATAATCTTAGATATGAATGATACAACTCTGAAAAAATTAAAAATGCCAGAATGGCACAAGAAGAATAAGAAAACTTGCATAGGTAAGTAAAATGTAAAAACAAAAGAAAAAAATACCTGAAACGGCCATGAAAAATCTCTTTCCAAATACCCAGACCCCAAAAACTTTGTAGATAAATTCTAGACATTCAGGAAGTAAATGTTTTGTATGTCAGGAAATTTTTCAATAAAATAAAAAGATGTATAAAATATTCACCGTTGTTGGTGCAAGACTAGAATAATCAAATAGCAGTTATCCCTTGCAAACTATATATTCTAAAATCTTAGAAATTCTCATAAATTTCATAAGGAGTAAGGGGGGAGGATGACCATCACAACATTGTTTGTGGTAAAAGGTACTAGTGGTAATTGATGTGGCCATCATTAGAAAAATTGGTTTGTAAATATCAGGGACTCAACAATTTGAAGCAATAATCAAATAATAAGGAAAAATGTTAAAAGCAAAGTACTGAGTAAAAAATTAATGGCATGAGAATGAAAGCAATGCTATTTATGTGAATTCAAAATACAAAAGCACAAGAAAATATAGGAATATGTAAAAAAAAATCAGTCATCAAACAAATAAAATGGTTGACAATAAAGGCAAGAGTTAAGTAGAGAATGAAGATGAAGAAGAAGAAGAGACAAATGGAATGTTAGATGATGATACATACATACATCTGTAAGTAGATATAAATAAAAATAAAATAAATAATTTATTTCACCAAATGATGATACCAGGCACTTAAAGGATATGCCTTAACCGTCTTGTATGGAGTTCAAATAGAAATGTTATGTACATATAAATTTTTGTTTAAATAACTTCTTTGGCATACAAGAGGAAGGACAACTTCCAAATTCATTCTGTGAGACCAATATCACCCTAATATCAAAACCAGATAAAGACAAGGATGTCCACTGTCACCACTTTTATTCAATAGAGTACTGGAGGTCCCAACCACAGCAATTAGACATCATAAAGAAATAATAGGCATCAAAACTGGCAAGGAAGAAGTGAAGCTGTAGTTATTGGCAGATAACATGACATATATATATAGAAATACTAAAGATTCCACTTAAAAACTACTAGAACTAATAAATGAATTCAGTAGAGTCATAGTATACTATAGTATACTATATATACATATACATATATACATATACATAGTATATATAGTATACTATAGTATACTAATGACTAGAGTACAGAAATCTGTTGCATACACTAATAATGAAGCAGCATAATGTGAAATTAAGAAAACAATCCCATTTACAATTGTACCAAAAACAACAAAATATCTAGGAATAAACTTAAGGAAAAAGATGAAAGACTCATATTCCAAAAACTATAAAACTCTGGTAAAAGAAACCCAAGATGATGCAAAGAAATAGAAAGATATTCCATGCTCATGGGTTGAAAGAACAGATATTCTTAACATGTCTATACTACTCAGAGCAATCTATACACTTAATGCAATCCTTATCAAAAAACCAACAGCATTTTTTTCACAGAGCTAGAACAAAGAATCCTAAAATTTGTATGGAACCACAAAAGACCCCAAATAGGCAAAGCAACCTTGAAAAAGCAAAATAAAACTGGATGTACTACAATTCCGTATTTCAAGTTACACTACAAAGTGGTAGTAATTAAAACAGTATGGTACTGGCATAAAAATAAACACATAGATCAATGGAATAGACTATAAAACCCAGAAATAAACCCACAATTATATGGTATTTAATCTTCCACAAAGGAGAAATGAATATACAATGGGAAAAAGATAGTCTCTTTAACAAATGGTGCTGGAAAAACCGAACAGCAACATACAAAAGAATGAAACCGGACCACTTTCTTGACCTATACAAAAACAAACTCAAAATAAGTAAAGACCTGAAACTATAAAAAACCCTTGAGGAGAGCAGAGGCATGGGCCATAGCAAAGTTTTTCAAGACATGTCTCCTGAGGCAAGGGAAATAAAAGCAAAAATAAACTATTGAGACTAAATCAAAATAAAAAGCATAGCAAAGGAAACAATCAACAAAATTAAAGGGCAACCTACTGAATAGGAGAAGATATTTGCCAATATTTTTGATAGAGTGTTAATATTCAAAATATATAAAGAACTGATAAAACTTAATACCCAAAAACACAAATAATCCAAATAAAAAAAAATGAGCAGAAGACATGAACAGACATCTCTCCAAAAAAAGACATATAGATGACCAACAGACACATAAAAAGATGGTCAACACCATTGATCATCAGGAAAATGCAAATTAAAATTACAATGAGCTATCACCTTACACCTGTCAGAATGGCTAAAATCAAAAACAGAAGAAACAACAACTGTTGGTGAGGATATGAATAAAAAGGAACACTTAAATGCAGTGGTTGGAAATGCAAACTGGTGCAGCCATTGTAAAAAACAGTACGGAGGTTCCTCAAAAACTTAAAAATAACTAAGGGTGGCTGGGAGGTGGGGGGGTAGGGATGGGGTGGCTGGGTTATGGACATTGGGGAGGGTATGTGCTATGGTAAGTGCTGTTAAATGTGTAAGCCTGACGATTCACAGACTTGTACCCTGGGTACACGTAAATATGTTCACGTAAATATAATACATTATATGTTAATAAAAATAATAATAATTAAAAAATTGGAAAATCTAGGGTGCCTAGGTGGCTCAGTTGATTAAGTGTCTGACTTTTGATCTCAGCTCAGGTCTTGAGCTGTATCACAGTATCATGTGCCATTTAATTTTCAGAGCTACAAACTAGAGTCTTCATCAAATTATTTGAGATCACAAGGTGTATGGTTTGGTGTAGAATGATGTTCTTGGGAAAAAAAATATTTCCATGTAGAAATATGGAAAGATCTAGAATAAAGATCTAGAGTACAGAATATAGAAAGATCTATTTCTATTATAATCTTCACAACCTCTCAGAGAGCTACATTTAAAAAAAGTGGGGGGGGGGAAGAAACTAAAAATAAAGACTTGAAGGAAAAATAGAAAGAGAAAATAGAAGAAAGAAGGAAAAAAGTAAAGAGAAAAAGAAACCTAGACCTGGACATCAGCAGCACTAACTATAAAGCAAAATAACTACAAAGTAAATTCCCCAAATTTGGCCTAAGAGCTCTGTTTGTATTCGGCCAAAGAAATGAGAGAAAGTAGTTAGAGGTCTTGACAACACAACTACTCAGGCCAGAGGTTGAGAATTCCATATGGGGACTGTTCAGTGAATGAAACAGCTCAAAAGATGAGGCCTGGAATATTCTGCCAAGGGCCATTTATGTTAGTAACTAAAATGAATGCCTAGTGGGAAATTTTTACGTACTGATAGTTTTTGCTTTCAACATATATTCCTTTGGGGATCCAGTTGAAAAGCAGATTGGTCTACATCTGCAGTTCTCAAACTTTCTGCTCTCAGTGTCCTGTAGGCTCTTAAAAATTATTGAGAATCTAAAGAGCATTAATTTTTGTATCTCATATGTCAATATCTGTCATATTAGAAATTTAAACAGGGAAATTAAAATATTTATTAATTCATTTAAAAGTAGCAATTGCACAGCAATTTTCCAACTAGATACTCACACAGATATGTAGTTGGGAAAGGGAGGAGTACTTTATTGGTTCTTTAAAATAATTGTGGATATTCATCTTTGAGACATCAAGACTGGAAAAGTGGTCATTTTTTAAAAGTTGCAATTTGTTAGAAAACAGTGTGGAGATTCCTCAAGAAATTAAAAATAGAGCTATCCTATGACCCTGCAATTGCACTCCTGGGTATTTACCCCAAAGAAGCAGATGTAGTACAAAGAAGGGCCACATGTACCCCAATGTTCATTGCAGCAATGGCCACGATTGCCAAACTGTGCAAATAGCCAAGATGCCTTTCAACAGATGAATGGATAAAGAAGATATCGTCCATATATACAATGGAATATTATGCCTCCATCAGAAAGGATGAATATCCAACTTTTGTATCAACATGGACGGGACTGGAAGAGATTATGTGGAGTGAAATAAATCAAGAGGAGAGAGCCAATTATCTTATGGTCTCACTTACATGTGGAGCATAAGGAAAAACATAGAGGGCATTGTGAGAAGGAAGGGAAGGGTGAAGGAGGAGAAATCAGAGGGGGTGATGAACCATGAGAGACTGTGGACTCTGAGCAAGAAACTGAGGGTTTTGGAGGGGTGGGGGTGGGGGTGGGGATTTGGGTGAGCCTGGGGCTGGGTATTGAGAAGGGCACGTATTGCATGGAGCACTGGGTGTGGTGCATGAACAATTAATCTTGTAACACTGAAAAAATAAAATAAACATATTCAGGAAAAAAAACCTTAAAAATATAACTATGATCTAGTAATAGCACTACTGGGTATTTACCCTAAGAATATAAAAACAATAATTCAAAAGGATACATGCACCCTTATGTTTATAGTGGCATTATTTACAATAGCCATATTATGGAAGCAGCCCAAGTGTCCATCCATAGATGAACAGATAAAGAAGATACATAAATATCTTCTTATATATGTGTATATATATACATATATACACAGGTTGGAATATTATTCAGCCATTAAAAAAAGATTGAAATCTTGCCATTTGCAACAACATAGATGAAGGTAAAAAGTATATGCTAATTGAAATAAGTCAGTTGGAGAAACACAAATACCATATCTCACTCACATATGGAATTTAATAAAGAAATCCAGCAAAGGAAAAAGGAGACAAACCAAGAAACAGACTCTTAACTGTGAAGAATGAACTAATGATTGGGGGCATAAGAGTGGGGATGGGGGAAATAGGGGATGTGGAGTACACTTATGTTGTTGAAAAGAATAAAATCATATAAACAAACAAATAAAATAATTTTTTGGGGAAAAGGAGGCAATACAAGAATGTCCGGTTTCTAGCCTGAGCTCTAGTGGGGAAAATATATTTTCCTTAGAATTTGTAACCATTGGCATGCCCTCACAAGGATTTGGAGTGCAAATTTATACTACTTTATGACCAAAAAACTCAAGAAACAAAATGTTTCTACTTTGGTAGTGCCTTAACATCCTATACGGCAGAGAAGTTTTCATCTCTGGAAATTTATGCCTTTGGCTGATGTTTCATGATGTTCCTGAAGACAGAAATAAACAGAACAAAATCACAGAATCCAAACTTACAAAATATATGTGGTGGTGCCTGGGTGGCTCAGTCGGTTGAGCATACGACTCTTGGTTTTGACGCAGGTCATGATCTCAGGGTTGTAAGACTAAATCGCACATCAGGCTCCTCCACACCCAGTGGAGAGTCTGCTTGAGATTCTCTCCCTCTCCATCTGCTTCTGCCCCTCCCCCTACTCACGCATGCACATGCACACACACACATACACACACTCTCTCTCTCTCAAATAAATTTTTTAAAATAAATACATGTGAATGTCAGTGGAGGGAACAATAGAGTAACTATGCTGCCCCAAATTTCAAACACTAGGATTACTGGATATAAATTGAGGAGATTAAAAAATATTTAGGGAGTTGTAGAGAATTATGAATACATAAGAAAGTCAAGGGACCCTTTTAAATACTTTTTTAAATGAGTAGGCTAGTTCAACGTAACCTAATAATGAGCAAGTTGAACAGCACCAAGCTGAAAAGAACTAGAGAACTGGGAGACGAATCTGAAGAGGTCCATCAAAAAAACTGGAATCAGTGCTCGCTTCGGCAGCACATATACTAAAAAAACTGGAATCAAGGCAGATGATTTCCACTGGATGATCAGAAATATTGTCATTTGAGAAAACTGGTGACATGTTTCTAGAGTCATTTGTGAATGTCAGTTACGCTTGAATATGTAGACATCCTATGAGATAACAAATCTACTTTTAAAAAAACCCCTATTTTTAATAATGTGCCCTAGAATAATTTCTGTGTATCTGCACTTGTAAAAATGTCTAAAGATGCTCTTAGCAGTACTGTTTGTAATAACAAAAATATGAAACAAGCCATCCTTTATATGGCAAATGTGACATATTTATATGTGAAGCATTAATTCTAGAGGAAATAAATAACTTGAAACTATAGGGATCACTATGAATAAATAATATGTTACAATTACATAAAGTTTTATAACATTCAAACTCACTACTGTTTATTATCAAAATAACCATATATATTGAACTTATAAAGCATATTATAGGAGTGCTTAAAACCAAATCAAGAAGGGACGCCTGGGTGGCTCAGTTGGTTAAGCAGCTGCCTTCAGCTCAGGTCACGATCCCAGGGTCCTGGGATCGAGTCCCACATCGGGCTCCTTGCTCAGCGGGGATCCTGCTTCATCCTCTGCCTCTGCCTGCCTCTTTGCCTGCTTGGGTTCTTTCTCTCTTTCTCTAATAAATAAATAAAATATTAAAAAAAAAAAAAACAAATCAAGAAAACATTTTCTTTTGAAGAGGTAGTCAAGTAAAGAATATGATTGGGGGAGGTATGGAGAAGCTAAACAATATTTTCAGTATCTTATTTCTTACTTTGGTGTTGGATTCACAGAGTTTTATTAGATTATTTTTATACATTATTGTACATCAGAAATATTTTCTACTAAATTAAAAGGAAAGAAAATTTATCTAAATGACAAATGCCAATAAACTAATAAAATATAATTTACTTAAAACAGCTGTTGTTAACTTCATTATCATAGAGAAAAACATATTGATACAAGCAGACATTTGGTATTGTGTGACTGCACAGGCATATGATTTAAACTGAGGCTTAAAAAAGACCTGTGTACAGCAGGTTGCAAATAGGTCCTGAGGGGACAGAACAACCCAGCTGGAGTGTGTGGCCCACCTGCCTGATTAGCGCTGTGGCTGAAAGGAGCTGACAAGCAGCTTCTATTTTTATCTAATCTTTAAATTCCAGGAACCTCATTTCACTAAATCATAGCTTTCCAGTAGGATTGTAAAAGCTTTCCCTCTGCTTATTCCTTTTTAATCTAGATTTCTCTCAAGAGCTCTTCTCATAGATGGCTAGTATCCTGATAGTCTTTGTATCCTCTGCCAGTAGGTCACTGGGAAAAAGAAACAAAAAAACAACCAAAACAAAACAAAACCAAGCAAAACAAAAACCTGAGCTAAAATTAAAGCAAAAGAGTAAGAATAATTTGACAATAATTCACCCTGGTAAAAACTAATTTTAAGAAGATTTAAAAATCTCTAATTTTCTATTATTGTTAATGTTTTTCCATTACGCATAATGTGGACCAATATGCAAAGTTAAATATATATATGATTACTTGGACTATTTTGCTTAAAGAGACAATAAAAATGCATCCATGAGTTTATTAAACTATTCTACAGTCGGTCTTTTAAATTTAGCTCTAATTTCACTTTATATTTAATAATTTTTATTTGAAAGCTACAATGCTGAGGTATTGGCAATAACAAGGTAGTATAGCAAAAACACATTCTTAAATAGTATGATGTATTATAGAAGTTATAAGAAAATTTTGGTATTTTACCAAGTGCACATGTGTATGCATTTCCAATTGATTTCATTCATGGTTATAGGCTAGATTAGGTGTAATAAACAATGTTGTGAGTGTGGGTGTAGGTAGTGAGATATACAATGGTGAAGTTATTGATAGATGAAGAACCCATATGATTTGCTCTTTGATTTGACATCAGTGATAGGGAGCCAAAGTCATTTTCCAAGAGTTAGGGACAAAGCTACGTTAGAAAATTTTTGATGTTGATATACAATTTAGAGTTGACATCCATATTTAGAGTTAGATTTCTACACTAATAAGAGGATACACTACTTACT
>CM053604.1:116825757-116888601 GCA_028646535.1 Procyon lotor
TAAATCCCAACAAATTTTGAGTGGCTAATAATGTGATACAACAGGAGTGAAAGAGGAAAGGGAAAAACCCAGGAGTATTGTATTAATATTTTATACTTACTAATAGTCAAAAATTTTGTTTGCAAAACTGAAATATTAGTTATAGAACATCATATATAGAAACATTATACATTCTTACATGTTAGTGCCGTGGTTGTATGCAAACATTCAAATTTTCAATTTATTAGATTTATCAATTAAGTTGTAATAAATTAAATCATATTAGGTTTAAAGCTCTAAATTATAGCTTCATCTTGGAAACTGAGAAGAAAAGTTAAAGAAATAATATTAATTATTATTTACCAGGTCTATCAAATATCATCAGCATTTTCAAGTATAATGTGAAAACCACATTCTGTTTCAAATTACTGTATATCATATTAATCTGCCATGTCAGTGCACAAACAATCACAAAAGTCAAGAAAAGTCAAGAGTCATAATGGAATGAGAATGCTAATAATAGTCTATAAATAGCATAATCTATAACTTAGATAAATAAACAGTTATATCTATAAACACGAGGAAGACAAAGCAGGATCATGATCAAATTTAAGTGGACTGTGGGGAAAGATGGGCTGCAAAAAAGATCAAGGTTAAGAGATCAGAAACACACACAGATGCCTGACTTCTGGATAAAGGTCACAGGTCTGGAAAAAAGTTTCAAATTTCTCAAATTTTAGTGTGCATAAGAATCACTGGGGAACTTGTTAAGCTGCAGACTTCCTTGGATTCCACTTTAAGAGAAGTGAATTGATTCAGTATACTTCGTCTAAAATATCTTTAAAATAAATTCCTCATGGGAGCCATTTCTTAGAGTTTCTTTCAAAATTATATTGGAAGTATAGAATAAAAACATACCACAATCGAAAGCTGCAATCAGTTGGCTTGTTTATTTGGGATTAAATTAATTCCTTATTTTCAGTTCTACCATTTTTTCTAGTCCCTAAACATCTTTCATTCCATAACTTTCTTAAAAATTTAGCTGATATTTTTGGTTGTAAAATTTTAGAAGTAAGAGTGGACTCATGTTAGATTTATATGCAAATCTGTGGACAAACTGGTAAAACTATACATGTCACAGTTTAGGAGAAGTTCTATAATTTCACAGTATCTTCTTTCAGTTTTGGAAGAGTGATTGGATTTCTCAAATGAATTTCAGAGTATTCTGATGAGTTTCTAATAAGAATAAAGCTACTTTGTTTTGTACCTGTCTATATAAACTTCTGAATACATTTTTAAAATTTTATTTATGCAGTTATCTATTTATTAGATAACATGATATCTAATTAATATGATACATGGAATTTTAAGTGTTTCCTAGATAAAGATAATATGGTATTATGATATCTATCTAATATGATATCTAATTAGATATGCAGTTATGTATTAGATAACACCCATTTACTTCTGTTTTCTGATATTGGTCATTTTTAGATCTTAGTTCTATCTGAAATTATGTCATGTTTCAATAAGCATTGTTCTTATCAACTGTCCTCCCATCTATAAAGACAGAATAGTATAGGCTATTTAGACCTCTATTGCACCGTAAGTCAGCAAATGACTGTAAAGCAAAAGATTGCATGGCTATAATGTGGAGTCTTCAACCATAAAATAGTTTCCAAGTGTCTGAGATCCCATGTTTAGCCACATCAAGACACTCTAAGAGTCTCTACAGTGCAATGGAAATATCCTTTCTGGCCACTTTTTCTAAAATATTGAGTATTGAAATTCTCCTTTTACAGTATCAATATTGAAAAATGTGATAGTTATAATTTTTCTTCCTGTTTGATGTGCAATTACTTCATTTTTAACTCGCTACAAAGGAATGGTTTTAAACCACTGATTTTCAATGTGCCTAAAATAAAATTTGTGGCCATAAGCCAGATAAATTTGTAACTCTACCCTATTCCATCTTGAGTGATTTTGCTTTTGAAAAGAATTTATCTTAATCTTGGGAGTTTCTCAGTTGACTCTGATTGCAGTGGTCTTGTTTTACTTCTTTTTTTTTTTTTTTTTTTTTTTTTTTTTGTAGTCTTGTAGTTTACTTCTTAAATCAGTTTCTGCTCTAGCCTCTTTTCTCAGAATATAAGAACTCCAGGTACTACTTTGGTTCTTGTTTGGTTTATAGGCCTTCTCCATACAACGTTTTTTAAATTTCTCTGGATCAATACTTGATTTTTTCAATTTTGTTTTTGCCTATTTTTTTGCCATATTTATTGGAGTTCCTGGATGACTGTCAGTTAAGCATCCAACTCTGGGTTTCAGCTCAGGTTATGATCTCGTGAGTCATGGGATCAAGCCCCCCTGTCAGGCACTGTGCTTGGCAGGTCTGCCCAAAGATTCTCTCCCTCTACACCTCCCCCCATTTGCACGCTCCGACACTATAACTTTAAAAGAAATAAATAAATCCTTTAAAGAAAGATATCTCTTCGCAAGATATATCATGCATCTTATTTAAAATCTTTACATATTGGGGCGCCTGGGTGGCTCAGTGGGTTAAAGCCTCTGCCTTCGGCTCAGGTCATGATCTCAGGGTCCCGGGATTGAGCCCCACATTGGGCTCTCTGCTCAGCAGGGAGCCTGCTTCCACCCCACCCCGCCTGTCTCTCTGCCTACTTGTGATCTCTCTCTCTTTGTCAAGTAAATAAATAAAATCTTTAAAAAAATTAAAAATAAGGGGCGCCTGGATGGCTCAGTGGGTTAAGTCTCTGCCTATGGCTCAGGTCCTGATCTCAGGGTCCTGGGTTCGAGCCCCGCATCCCGCTCTCTGCTCGGCGAGGGAGCCTGCTTCCCCCTCTCTCTCTGCCAGCCTCTCTGCCTACTTGTGATCTCAATCTCTCTCTCTGTCAAATAAATAAAAATTTTTAAAAAATCTTAAAAAAATAAAAATAAAAATAAAATTTTTACATATTTTTGAAAAAAATTTAAGAACATTTTTAACATATCTGACCACACTTTAACATCATAAAAGGTAAGTGTTCTTTCATTGATAAAATTATCTAAATGTAGTAAAATTTCTGAAAGAGGTATTCTTGCTTAATGTAGTCATATCCAATTTCTCAGAACCCAAATTACGAATTGGAGACTAGGAATGATAAAACATTTCACTTCATATTTGTGAACCTATGGTTTTTCAATTAGTGATTTCTTTAAAAATAAGGGCAGTCCACATTATAATAAGATAATAAGGTCTTTTCCATTATACACCTTGTGTTCCTTTTCCTGTAACATGTAACCTGACATGTACTATAGATTGCATTGTGTGCATATGTTGAGGTTCTAAACCCTAGTACTTCTCAATGTGACCTTAATTGGAGATAGAGCCTTTACAAAGATAATCAAGTTAAAATGGAGTCATTAGAGTAGACCTAATCCAATATTACTGGTGTCCTGGAAAATTTGGACAGGCAGAGACATGTACAGAAGGAATATTATATGAAGATACAGAGAGAAGATCATTTATAAGGAACACTGAAGATTACAAGCAAACTTCAGAGAAAGGACTGAACAGATTTTCCTTTAAGGTCTCAGACCCTTAGCCTTTAAAACTGCTGGACAATACATTTCTGTTGTTCTCAGCCACCCAGTTTATGGTATTTTGTTATAACAGTCTAGCAAATGAATACAGCATATGATCCTTTTTATTAAGTGGAACATGGGTTTACTTGAGTGACCTCTGTTGATTGGTACCAATACATCGTCATATAAAAAACTAGCACTGTTTCTGAAATATTATGGAGAATTAACATACTCTCCTTTTCAGTACTGATTAACTATCGGTTTACATTTATCTAGGAAACACTTACAATTCCATGTATGCTTCTCTAACAGAGTAACTTGTCTGTGACTAAATTGGGTCTCAAGTATTTTTAAAGATTGGAGCAATGTTCTTCCACTTCTAAACATCTATTACACATGAGTTTATATGCTTTGATGATTTTGAGTTGTTATTTTTCCTGCTTGTTTTGTTTTGTTTTGTTTTGTTTGGCTGGAAGTAAAATGAAGAGTTTTGGTCCCAGATAAAAGGCAAGATGATGCTTCGATAAAAGAGGAGGAAGTAAAAAATAAAAGTAACACACAAAAGGGACAAAGAAATACAAGGAAGAGGAATATGAGAAGTAATGAAAGGCAAAAGAACAGCCACCACGGTAACGGAGGAATTAGGACCGAGGCCACATCAGTGCCCAGCCTCCCCAAGAGTAACAAAGGGAATGAGAAATCCAAAGGCACTGCTTCAATGAGCAATTTTCTGAGAGTCTGCTTTGGAATACAGTTGGCATATGCAAGGAGTCACTCTCTCCATTCCAGGTCAACAGACAAGAAGCGGCAGGCACTGAAACAGTTGAAAACTGATGTCAGGAGCAGCAAGCAACAACATCCTTCCTACTGCCGTTTGTGCTCTCCTGGAAAGGCAAAAGCCACAGAGACAGCACACAGGAGGCACTGTCATCCTAGGACTCCCTAAAATAAAGGAAGATGGTATCTGTGGCCTGGAGACAGGATCAGCTATGTAATTTGCAGGGCTCAGTCCAAACGAAAACACAAGACCCCTTGGTCATAAATTATTAAGAATTTCAAAATAGTGACAACACAGTATAAACCCAAACATGTGGCCTAGCCTAGCATGGGGTTTCAAGCGTTTGTATAGGTCACCTGCCCATAAAGCTGACCCTACCTGGACATGATTCATACATAAGCAGATAAGGACCAGGAACTGATATGATACAGCAGTGTAACAAAATGAAATTATCGTTCAACATGTAATCAATTCTCTGTAATTCCTCTACTTAGTAAGTATAATAGCTACTTGAAGGTGTAAAATTTTAATTTTGTTTTTTAACTGCCTTAAAAAATTAAAATGGTGAATCTACTTAGAGTATCCCTCTCAATAATATGTTTTAAAGCATTAAACAAATGACTCACTATTTTCAGATTTTATTTTCTAGTTTTTTAATAAAATGATCATTTAATCAAGAAGTGTTTTCTAAACTCTACCTGAATTATATGCATGAAGTCAAACATCTTCTTAATTGATATATAGAACATATTATTTCTGATTAGCAACATTTAAACAAAGTTGGTATCTTCATAATGGATGAAGCAAACAGACACCAAATGTTTATCTTATCATGAATTTACTGCTATCTCTGATACAAATTCTAAGTAGTAGTTGAGTCCTCTTATTTTAAGCATGGAGATACAGTAGGCAGACAAGCCATATAGACAGAAATAGGAATTTTTAACACTTCCTTGAGATTCAGGATCCTTATGTTGTTTTTTGCTTAGTTCAATTTCTATTAGAATTTCCCAAAAGAAACAAAGTCTTTCCTATCCAAAACTGTGCCGACTTTATCTGCCTTAGTAAATGCCTGAAATAAAAACTTAGCATTTTTTTCCTCTTTTACATTTCTTCTAAGAATTTACATTCACACAATCTGACATTTCCCACCCTTGTTTCATATCCATTGTCATATATCTTCTAAATAAGAAATCAATTTAGAATTATTTTTTTTAAAGCTTTTATTTATTTATTTGATAGAGAGAGAGAGATCACAAGGAAACAGAGAGGCAGGCAGAGAGAGAGGGGGAAGCAGGCTCCCCACTGAGCAGAGAGCCTGATGCGGGGCTCCATCTCAGGACCATGAGAAAGTGACCTGAGCCAAAGGCAGAGGCTTTAACCCACTGAGCCACCCAGGAGCCCCTAGAATTATTATTATACTTAAATATTGAATAATATTTTTGTTGTCTTCCTCATAACCTCTTTGTATTAAAGGGGAGGATAAAGTTTACTTGAAGAATGTTTACAAAATGGGGCACCTGGGTGGCTCAGTGGGTTAAAGCCTCTGCCTTCGGCTCAGGTCATAATCTCAAGTCCTGGGATCGAGCCCTGCATCAGGCTCTCTGCTCAGCAGGGAGCCTACTTCCACCTGCCTTCCTCTCTGCCTACTTGTGATCTCTCTCCTCTCTGTCAAATAAATAAATAAATAAAATCTTTAAAAAAAAAAAAAGAATGTTTACAAAATGTGTTTTTACTCATAAAATTTAGTTCGATGAATGAGTTTTTTTGCCCATACTAAGTAACGTGTTCAAATTCCTTCACGTTTTCTAACAAAAGTAATGACAACTCATGTGATTCTCTTTTCATAAATGTCGCAAATCAAGTTTCTCTATAAAACAAAATGTCCTATCTGAATCCTATCATTTCTTATTAATGATATTAATATGATGGTGTCTTGACTTAACTTCATAAAATTCACCTCTTTATTATTTGTATTATATGCTACTATTGTGTGTGTGTGAGAGAGAGAGAGAAAGAGACCAGGAGCGGTGGAGAGGTTGGGTAGGAGCAGAAGAAGAGGGAGAGAATCTTAAGCAGTCTTCATGTCCACCATAGAGCCCAATACAGGGCTAGACCTCCTGACCCTGAGATAAGACCTTAGCCAAAATCAAGGGTCCGACACTTAACTGACTGAAGTCACCCAGGTGCCCTTATATGCTACTATTTTAAATTGAGCCTTTTCCCTTTGCTCATCAAGATCCATTCTGAATGCCCTCTCATTATCCTACTGACTCCTCCAATTCCACTGTTACATCATTTAATCACCAGTGTCCTTAACTTTCTTGGGATTAGTCTTTTAACTGCTATGTGGTTATTACTGCTTGCGTTTATTGTCTTTGTTCCATTATTTTCTCTCTGTTATCTCATCTGTAAAATTATGAACAAGTTTTGGAAATACTTGTTTTCCATCTATTTTCAAACTTGAATGCATATAGTTTTGAATAGCAAAACCTCTTTCAATGAAGTTTGTATAAACTTCTTTTTATATAAGAGAATTTTCTCATTCCTGATTTCCTTATATAAAACAATGATTAAATTTTAATTTCCAAAGGCCTACTTTAATGGCTTCCTGAGTTTTACTGATAGCCTGTATTAATCAATGTGCTGTATCACCTAAAATTCTTTGTACTGAAATAAAAAAACACAGTTAAACCATCCTTTCAAATCTTATGGCACATAGTAAAAGTTCTAAATTTAGGCGCTAATTTCTAAGATAAACAACTTATATCATTATAATAGGAGACTTAGTTATCTTAAATTTGTCATAGACAGTTAAATCATTGAATTTCTTTTTTTTTTCTAAAATCTTGTTGATTTGTTCTTATTTGATCAAAACTAACTGTGGTCTCTTTAAAAAATGAATTTTTGCTTTACTCTGAGAGATTTATATTTGGACAGATATGTTCTTTTATCTCTGGAATTAAGCAAGGTTCCCATTTCATGAGACTTTTCTAGTAGGCTATTCTGATTACTTATGAAGTGAATTCTTAAAATTAAACTCTCCTTAAAAGTGTTTTGTTTTTTTTCTTGTCTCCTGTGTTCTTCCTCTCAGAGATTTGTGTAAGCTTTCCAGATCTGTTTCATCATGCAGATTAATAAAAAACAGATCAGGAAATCAAGAAACACACATTCTTTCCTTTCTCCTGCCCAGTATTTACATTAATTACATTTTTCTATCTTTTCTTTCTTTCTTCACTATTCAGCTATTTTTCCATTGGTATTTTCATTCTCCTTCTCTTGGCCTCCCTGTCTAAATTTCTTTAACAGCTATTACTATGCTAATAAGCTTTTCTACTCATCCTCAGGCCAGTAGGAATGTTATTTGTTGAAGAAAAATTCTTTATCAAAAGTAACCATCGTGGGGCACCTGGGTGGTTCAGTTAATTAAGCACAGAACTCTTGATTTCGCCTCAGGTCATGATCTCAGGGTTCCAAAACTGGGCTCCAAAACTGGGTGGGGAGCCTCTTAGGATTCTCTCTCTCTCTCTCTCTCCCTCTTCTTTTGCCCCTCCCCTCCCAAAAAAGGACCCCTTCAGTACCTGTATATTTTGCTGATTGTATCTGGGACTTGTTAGTAGAAGAGGTGAACATTTATCAGCAGATGGCACATGTGTTGGTTAATGTTATGTGTCAAATTGGGCCACAGGGTGCCCAGACATTTGTTCAAACATTATTCTGGGTGAGGGTATTTCTAGATGAGGATAACATTTAAATCCGTGAACTGAATAGAGCAGATTGTTCTCCCTAATGTGGCTGACCTCATGCAGTCAGCTGAAGAACTAAATGGAATAAAAAGGCTGGAATAAGAGGGAAATCCTCCTGCCTGACCACTTGACCGGGGATATGGATCTTTAGCAGCCTTCAGACTGAAGCTGAAACACTGGCTCTTCTTGAGTCTCAAGTCTCTTCTGGTTCTCCAGCTTGCCAACTGCAGACCTTGGGACTTAGCCTCCATAAAATTGTGAGCCAATTCCTAATAATAAATACCTTCTTCTTTCTCCCTCTCTTTTTACTTTATATATTTGGAAGCTTCATTTGTAGACACTTGAATGTTTAGGATTGTTCTTCCCAGGGCACCTGGGTGGCTCAGTGGGTGAAAGCCTCTGCCTTCAGCTCAGGTCATGATCTCAGGGTCCTGGGATCGAGCCCCGCATCGGGCTCTCTGCTCATGGGGGAGCCTGTTTCCCCCTCTCTCTGCCTGCCTCTCTGCCTACTTGTGATCTCTCTCTATCAAATAAATAAATAAAATCTTAAAAAAAAAAAAGGATTGTTCTTCCCTCTTGATGAATTGGCCCCTTTATCATTATGAAATGACTTTCTTTATCCATAGTAATATGCTTTACCCTGAAACCAGCTTTGTCTCACAGTGATATTGTAACTGAACTAATCTGAGTTTGCTCCTTGGTGAGCTGCAAGCAGACAGACCAGGTAAACTTGGCACACAAAGGAAACTGTTTGCATCAAATGAGGAGTCCATGAGAACTAACTACGGAAGCTAAGCTGTGACTCCCTGAGGGATGAATGGGTTGTTTTATTTAGGGTTAGAATGAATATTCAGAAAGGAAGTTTTTATCACTGCATATAAAGGCAGTCATAAAGTTGCTCACCCATGTTTAGAAGACATGCCAATACAGGTATCTTATGCTATATTAATGAAGCTTGTGCTCCTTCTTGAGCAGAGATTTTAACAATATCATAAAGCCAAGGTAATTGTCAGATGAGGAGAAGGGGATTTGGGCATACTTGGAGAGCTGGTATAAATCAGATGGGGTCTTGGGCTCACTATTGTCTCGATTACTTTGAAATAGCACTGGATGTTTTACCATTGATTTATTGCCTCTGATAGAGTTAAGTTATTTCCTGGAAGTTATTTCCTGGTCTGGTAGAGACTATTAGCCTCTGTTCCTTACAAATCCTTAAATATTGGGGGTTTTCATTTCTTTGTGATTCTGACACCTCCCAGGAAGTTCTGTAAGGAGTATACTTAGGCAAGTAGAGCCCTGTAGGGCATAGAATGGTGGGTGTGAGGAATAGCAGGGGACCTAAAAGGATTTTTCTTCTGTCAAAGTTTTATATCCCTTTGTCCGGAGATCTCTAACTCTTTCTGCTTACAATATTGCTAGTCTAGCTATTTTCTTTAATTAATGTCACCGTGGGATACATTTTTCTATCATTTAACTTTTAATCTATTTGGATATTTATATTTAAATTACATTTTATAGGCAACATATAATTATTCCTTGCTTTTTAATCCAATGATGACAATCTCTACCTTTGAACTATAATATTTTGACAATTTATATTTAATGTGATCACTAATGTATTTAGATTTGAAACTATTATCTCACTACTTTTTGCATTTATCCTTTCTGTTGTTTGATTACTTTCTTATCTTTATTTTTTCCCTCCTTTTGGTTTAATTGAACATTTTTTCATATGCT
Source organism: Procyon lotor (assembly GCA_028646535.1). Lineage (NCBI taxonomy): Eukaryota > Metazoa > Chordata > Mammalia > Carnivora > Procyonidae > Procyon > Procyon lotor. The sequence goes on from CM053604.1 coordinate 116,835,577, forward strand.
GATTTGCCATCTGTTTATCTTCTTTGGTAGGGTGTCTTTTCAGATATTTTGTCATTTTTAATTGGGTTGTTTGTTTTCTAATTGTTGACTTTCAAGAGTTCCTGAATATTTGGATTTAAGCCCTTTATCAGATATATCTTTTGCAAATATCTCTCCCCGTCTGTGCCTTGTTTTCTCATTCTCTTGACAGAGTTTTTTGAAAAGCACAGATTCTAATTTTAATGAAGTTCAGTGTATCAATTATTTATTTCATGGAATGTGCCTTTGGTGTTGTAACTAAAAAATCATCACCTATCCAAGGTCTTCTAGGTGTTCTATGTTTTCTTCTATAAGTTTTACAGTTTTATGTTTCTCATTGAGGTCTATATTCCATTTTGAGTTAACTCCATTCTTAGCTTATTAGCTCCAACTCTTTCACCTTTTAAAATTTTTATTGGTTATTTAGGAGGTTATGCAGAGCTTGAACATATCCATCATCAAGTCATATTACTTTTGTCTTCTATAATAAGAAAACTTTATAATAATATACACTTAGTTACCCCATTCCAGCCTTTAGGCAGAAATGATTCATTCACTATAAGAAACGTTAAAGTAAGTCTTCTAGGCAGAAGGAAAACCATACCAGTTGGAAATATGGATCTACAGAAAAAGAACAAAAAGTAATGGGAATGATATGCACATGGATACATATATATCAGTTTTAAACATAGTGTTTTCATTTCTTAAAAATGAAACTTCCTTTCTTCCCCCAGAGTTGCACTGTATAATGAGAATGTGAGGGAAATAAACAGAGGGGTAGAATGTACAAAAGGCTCACTCTTTCTCTATTTCTCCCCCATAACTATATCTGCCCCTATATTTATCCCATAAGAGTCCACTTGGTCTCATTCTTTCTGAGATCGGCTTATTAAGACTTTCTTGGCATACTTAAGAAACACATGTTTGAGAGTTCTCAATACAATCATAATTCATCCCAAGTAGTATACACTTAATTTATTAATATGATTTATTTCCTGAAGACTCTCTTTTTGGTTTCCAAAATCAATAATTTCTAAGTATACCAGCTATTCGGTTCAGTGTAACCCTGGAAACAGAAAGTACCAGTAAATAAAAGATTAGACACTGAAAGGAAGCAAAATTCTCTCAGTTCAAACTTGGTGATGCAAAGTGAAACTGCAAAGTCATATTCCACAAATGAAAATAAGACTAAATGACACATGACTTGGTACACATAACATTGGTTTATAAGAAACCAGCCATCAGTTTAAGGGGACATAGGACTCAAATGTGACTTCCCTGCTCCTGATTTCACTATTCCTTTATTTATAATATGCATATAGCATACCTAAACTGAACCAGAACAATGAAATAATCAACTTTTGATATTATATTTCAATAAGAAAATTAGATGAGGATTGGCATCAGTTATGATGAAATGGTATGGTTGCTTAGATACTATATATGCCACTGGGATATCATAACAAAAATATTTACAGCAAGTGATCATGGAGAGATACCCAGGAGTCTTACTACATGGAAGATATAATCAGGAGTCTTAAATAGCCTGTCCTTGTAAGTATTTTCTTTTCAGTAATGAATGTCAGTTTAATTGACATTGGTTCAACGGACTAAATAATGCATAGTTAATAAGGGACATCTAATCAGAGCTCACAATATTACTTCACTCTAAACAGCCAAATTATAAGTGCTTATTTAATAAAGTTTATTTTTCTTTTTCTACCACTAACACACATAGAACAAAATCAAGATGAAATCTTACCATGAGAATTTCCGTTATGATTATTCTTCTAAAATGTAGAGATAAAATTTTAAAATCAAATTTTCCTGTCTAATTTTTCTGTATAATTTCTGAAAGTGAATCCAGCATTTGTATAAGTGTGATTAAGTTTCTAAGATGTTATGGGCAGATAACTGACCCTTTACTGCTGAAATACTTAAAAACTTGGTTCAATATTTAGTTAATGAATAAATGAATTACTCTTTAAACAAAAAGTTAGTATATAATAAATTATAGATAAAAATAATGTTGCTCTGAAATCTATTGGAATACTATAAGGAAGAACTCATACATTGAAAAATTATTCATTTTTTCACTACTAATTATTCATTTATTTACTACTAACTTAGGGGATAAATATACAACATTATTCTGTTTCTAAGCATGGAATCAGTTCTTTGAGCAGAGGTAAGTTTTATAGTTATATAGTTATAGTTATATTTGCTCCTTATATAGTTTATAGTTATAAATTTTAAATATTGACACCCTTCAATGAAGACAATCAATGATATAATTGCATTCTGGTACAACAGCAAATACTTTCTGTGTATAATATGATAGTGTTGAAACCTAAGATATATTCAGTTAAAACCTAGTTGACATTCTTGGTCAAACATTATCCTGGGGTGTTTCTGTAAAAGTGTTTTGGATGAGATAAACATTTAGATAAGTGGAATGAATAAAAAGACTACCCTCCTTAGGGTGGGTGAGCCTTATCCAATCAGTTGAAGACCTAAATAGAACAAAAGGCCTACCCTCCCCAAAGAAAAGAGAATTTCTCCTGCCTGATTCCCTTAGATCCAGGACGTAGGTACTTTCTTGCCTTCAGACTGGAACTAAAACACTGGCTCTTCCTGGTTCTCAGGCCTGTTAAAAATTGCTCAGGAACTATTCTATCAGTTCTTCAGGTTCTCAAGCCTTAAGACTGAACTACATCCCCAGCTCTCCTAAGTCTCTAGCTTAGTGACTCAGCCTGCAGATCTTAAGACTTATCAGCCTCCGAATCATTTGTGGAGTCAATCCCCTGAAATAAATCTCTATCAAAATGTACAGCCTAGTAGTTCTATGTCCCTGGAAAACCCTAATACAGAATGTAAAAATGCATGTTATTAATAAATTGTTGTTCATTATTATACTGTCATGTACATGTGTGTGTTTTATGGGTATAAATTCAGTATAATAATATTATATTGATTTAAAAAAGAATAACTTCTTTAACATCGACCAGTTTAGAAATCTCATTTTTCTTGTTACTCTGTTTCTTTTAGTAAACTATTTAATTGAGTAAGTTGCAAACATCACAGTAAAGCTATTTATATAAATACCAATGTATTTATTTGTGATATATCTTTAATCTTTGCAAAAATAGAAAAATTTTATATCAAGAAATATCCTGAGAAGCAGTAAAGCATAAGATCTAAGTGGCTGTACTTTGAAAACATGCTTGATTAAAAAGTATATAGAAAATATTTGACATAATAGCAAGTATAAAAAATGAATATTTGTTGTATTATAGTTTACCTTGATGAATTAATTTTTGTCATGATAATATGCAAGGGGGTAAAATTATAAGGAAATTAAAGGTTCTAAATGAAATACTCTATTTCTTCCTGTATCTCATATGTAAAATTAAATACTCTTGCTGTACTCCTCCCCTAGGAGGCTAGCCTAGACTAGATCAGGCAATGTTTGTAGTGTTTTCAAGTTTTAGCAAAGCAATATTGCTATCTCTAGAGAAATCTGAGGTTCTTGAGCCAATACACTTAAAAAACAAACATGATGCATTTTATAAATTTCAGCTTGTCAGTGAGAAGGCTTTTATGCTAAAATCTACATTTTTTACTTGTATTTCTAAGTCTCTCAGTTGTCCCATGCTTATGAAAACTCTTCTTCTATTATAAAAGGAAATTAAATTGGTTTAGCACAATTAGCCCTTCACAAAGTCAGCTGGATTACACACAGCTTTTTTCTAATTTTAGGTGATTCTAAATTATGCCTTTAGTGACATCAGGTAATTCCCCAAACACCAGTATTTTGGTCGCCATTTAGAAATTTATGGATTTATCATTCTTCCTTTTCTAAGTAGATTTTAAAATCACTTTTCTGTCACTTATATTTATTATTTTTAATAATCATGGTTGTGCACTTTCCTTTGAGAATTTATCATTTAAATAATGGTATTCTTAGCCAAGCTTACTACATTTTATTTATTTTTAATTTGAATTTTTTTTTCCTTCCTAAATTTATTCCTATGGATTTTGCAATTATAACTAAAGGATTTTTTCAGTAAAGAGTCTAAATTTCATATGAAATACCAGTGGTACCATGTGCCAAGGGTTAATGAATATCTTTTTAGTTAACATTAATATATAGATATTACCTTAATTATTAATATATTAAATTCCACAAAATGTGACCGAATTGTGCCTCCTACCATGCACCTATTATATAAGTATCAGAATCAGTATCTTACCATTGTATAAACTTTCTGTAAGCAAATTCCCTATATTTTCTTTCTTTATCTTTTTATTTTATTTTATTTTTAAAAACTTAATTTATTTATTTGACAGAGAGAGAGATCACAAGCAGGCAGAGAGGCAGGCAGAGAGAGGGGGAAGCAAGATCCCTGCTGAGCAGAGAGCCCGATGCGGGGCTCGATCCCAGGACCCTGAGATCATGACCCGAGCCAAAGGCAGAGGCTTTAACCCACTGAGCCACCCAGGTGCCCCCCTTTATCTTTTTAATTATGGCAAAATAACCAGCATCAGAGATCAATAAAAATATTAACAATAAAAGGAAGCCATTATTTTCATCTTTAGGTAGATGAGAAATTATTTCAGCAGAAGATTTCCACAGAATTCATGTTCCAAGGAAGATGTTTTAGAGCTTGCATCACTGCCTTCCCTTGATTTGTCCCATATGTATGAGAAAATGGTCCAAAGCTGATCAAGAAAACTGTTTGTTACTGGAAATTGATATCAAGTAATCTAGTAATAAAATGAAGAAAACATTTTTAGGAGAGAGCTACAGGGAAAAGTACCAATTTCCTGTCAGACAAAAATGGGATGTATATACATATGTATAATGAAGGAAATTTACCAGGCAATGCTATGTGGGATGAAATGATTACAATAAAGATAATTTGGCTCCTAGCTTCAGTAATCTGTTATAAACACACACATACACACACCTTTGGAGAATACCTAGACATTCTGGGAAAAAAACACAACAAATTTTATTTAAATGCATATCTGAGCTTTCAAGAAAGAAAAAGAAACAAAAGGTACTAGAAACAAATAGGAAAATGAAAATCAATTTGCAAGAGTCAAGTTGAATACTGCACAATCCATAATATGCTGATGCAGCAATTCTGGGGCTTGAAATACATTGCCCACATGAAGCAGGAGATAAAGGTTTGGTCTTCCAAAAACTGGTTCATATTTGTGATGATTGCAAAAAATCTTCACTTTCAGTGGGCTATACGATGAGTGAAAGTCTGAATAAGGGGGGAAAATATATATATATATATAATATATATATATATATTATATATATATATATATATGTCCACTGAAGCATGAAGAAACCAAGGCAATTGTCTCTGATTTCTAGGGGACTGAGGAAATCTCTCAAAACACATAATAACAACTATAAGCCTGCCAGGGTAGGTTTGGCCCTGGCTGGATATTGTTAAAATGCCAGATAGAATAAAAAGCAAAAGATTTCCAAAGGGAAGTTTCCCACAGGTTGTACCACAGCCTCTTGATTTTCAACCTCCTGTCCATACTATTGGTTGAAAAGATAGGAAATGTAATATTTATAGTTCCCAAACTTTCTTTCCCATGAAGGTTTGAATGTGAATTGTGTTCTCCAATTAGATGCACTTGCATGAAATTTGGAACACAATTGCTGTGGCAGAGGCCACCTTCCTGCTGCTGCTGCCAGAGAGCAATGTGTGACACTGAGTGATAGATACAGTCAAGGTGACCAGAATTTGCATCTTAGTATCCAGCTGTCATCTCCATGAGCATCTAAGGCATGCCTTTCATAAAAGTTAAATGGGACAAGTAAGTGGAAGTAGGTCTCCAAAATTTAGAATGGACCCAAATGGATAGTTTCAGGTACACTATAGTACCTCCATTGCCAACAAAATCAACTCTGTGAGTTGAATCAAACTATTCCAGAGATGCTTAAAGACATTATAGTAACCTCACTTGTAATAGTTATTTGACAATGACATACAAATATTTTTCTACCCCCCTTCCTATCCCTGAGTGTCAGATCCATATGCCCCAGAGGGAATAATAACAAAATCTGACTAAAGAGGAAATAACTAACACATAAAAATAATTGTAAGATTTTGCTAATTTGTACCACCACAAACCTGGATGGCACATGCGGAGATGAATTCTAAGAATGATGATCTACATAAGAAAGAAAATAACTAGATTAGGCCATATTTATCAACATGGATATAATTATGAATGCTCTGATTTATTAGATTAGTTTCAGAATATGACAGTTGATTCTCTTGCTTGATTTATTGACCAAAAATAGAATACTCATCAGTGCCTTATATTGAATAATGTTGCAAGTCCTAAATTTTTTATATATAATCCAAAAGACTGAATAAAACACACACACAAAAAAAAAGTGTAGTAAAATTAGAATAGATTTATCTTAAAGTACATAATCAGGCTCTGTAATGATGTTCCCTCAAGACCAGAGTGTGAACTCTTTATAAAGGCATTGAACTGATCACTAACACCCTTGAAAAGTTCTGTGTTTATGCCAAAGTGGAAATTGACTTTAAGTCTCTAATATATCATCTGTATCTAGATGAACCAGCCAATTACCTGGGGTAGGTTGATTACATTGGTCAGATTTCATTATGAAGTTTGTAGATATTTTTCACACTGGAATAGACAGTAATCTGGATATAGATTTAACTTTCCTGTCAGCAATAGTTTTGAAGTTGTTACCTTCTTTAGAGTCACCAAAAGCCTCATTTACTGCTCTATATCCTAAATAATATTATTTTAGACCAAATAACTAATATTCATGTAAGAGAAATGATTACCATAACTATGAAATTCACTGACTTTACCATGAACCCTAATTACCTGAATTACCTGAATACTCAAAAGCACCTAGCTTTATAGATTAGTTCAGTGGTTTATTTTACTGAGTATTTAGCTATGTTACCAGGTAGGAGGAAACAACTGCTTGTGAATTAATGGTTCAAGATGAAATGAATATTATCAATTGATAACCAATATATGATGCCGCTCTCTCATATATCAGAATACCAGGGAATGAAGGAATAAAAATGGGAGAAGTATTTCTTACTATTATACTTAATGTATTCTCAATTTTTGTTCACTCCTTTTCTAACTTCGAGTTGTGTTATTTTAATATTCAAGGGAGAAATGCTCTCACTAAGGCACAAAAAATTCTTCCATTGAATTGGATGTTTAAATTGCTACTTGACAACTGTATATCTGAAAATAGGGAGACTGATTATGATTATCAAGGGAACAGGTCACAGGCACAAAACATCTGTCTGAAACTCAGAAGGTCCTTTGGACAAATTCATAGTATTTTCACATTCATAGCCAAATATTGAAAGAAGGCTATAGCAACCTAAATACAGATTTAAAAAAAATCACTTAAGACTTGGGACCTTCAGAAAAAAAGTTAGAGCCCAGCTTACTGGAGAAAACAATAACAACGGGACTCTAATGGCTGAAGTATCATCGAAGGATCCAGAAAACATGAAATAGTTAACAAAGGAAGGTTGTTATACATACCAACCATGATTATTGTGATTGGCTGAAAATTATAGACTATAGAAACTACCTGATTTTCCTGCTTTGCTCCATTCTGTACTTCCTGTAAATACCAACCAACTTCTTTTCATATGAATGCACCTTTCTTCTATGATTTTACACAAGGCATATAGGTTGTGATTAACTATCTAATTTAGCTTTAAGGCAAGAGCACACCAAGTAAAGAGTATGACTGGATTAGTTGCCATCTCAATGATGCCTTCCATTCCCAGGTGCCTTCCATGACTAAAAGAACTCAGCATGTGTCCTTCCAGGTATATGGATTTGTGTTGTAAGATAATTAGTTACATACACTATAGAGAAAAGAACTTCTGGAGAAGAAGAAGAGAGGGGAGGGGAATGGAAAGAGAAGGTCTTTAGGTATATACGGTTTTTTTTTTTTCCATTTTTTTTTTATGAACAGAAATAAGGAAGCAACCTGAAAAGCGTTAATGTCTCCTTGTATGGTTATGAGTGTGTGAGTTTCTTTCTTTTTTTTTTTTTTTTTAAAGATTTTATTTATTTGACAGAGAGAAACACAGCGAGAGAGGGAACACAAGCAGAGGGAGTGGTAGCGGGAGAAGCAGGCCTCCTGCAGAGCAGAGAGCCCGATGCGTGGCTCGATCCCAGGCCCCTGGGATCTGACCTGGGCCGAAGGCAGACGCTTAACGACTGAGTCACCCAGGAGCCCCAGTGTGTGAGTTTCTATTACATATTTCTCTGTACTGTTCTATGGGTTGGAAAGTTTTTTTAAAAATCATTGTGAATATGATACGGATGTATTCATGTTTATTTGCCCCTAAACTTGCATATATAAATATCTGGATATAGTGAAATTACCTTTAAAAAAATAAAAGATTTTATGTATTTATTTCATAGGGAGAGAGAGAGCAAGCAGAGAGGGGCAGAGGGGGATGGAGAAAGAATCGGAAGCAGACTCAACACAGAATGCAGAACTTGACTTGGGGCTCAATCCCATCACCCATAGATCATGACCTGAGCAGAAGCCAAGAGTCCAACGCTTAACTGATTGAGCCACCCACGTGCCCTACCCTTTAATTGGTGAATTTTTTAGGACAAGAGCAGGACAACTTCAAGGCATTTAAATTTCCAAAGAGAAAAATTATATCAATGTGAATTGGAGCAGGATTTAGGTAAATTCAATTCATTTAAGAAAAATGAAAGAGTAGAAGAAAAAATTACTTAATAATAATATGTGACTGAAGAAACAGGAAATTGTCAACTTTAGGAACACATTACACTAGTGAAAGAGATAAGAGTATAGTAAACACTTCAGGAAAACAATGGTTAAGGGATTATAGCAGACAAGAGATGGTATTAGACATCTAATCAACAAGAGTTGATGAAAAAGGCAATGTGTGTATTCTTAAAGGTGTCAGAACTTTTTCCAAAAGTAAAATGATACAAATTGTAGTCAGGAAAAAAATGTACCCGTCTCCCTAGAATTTTTATTTTTATTTTTTATTTTTTTGCTGCTCCACATAGACCTCCATAATCTGTCTTATTTTTCACTACCTCAGCAACATCTCTTCAAGCAACATGGTATTGAGATTATCTATGTGTGTCAGGTTCCCCGAGCCCCTTCAAATATGATTTATTTCAATCGCTTTTAAGGATAATTTTACTTACATTTTTCATTATACTTTTCTATGGTGAATTATATAAGGATTTATTCTGACTTAATATATTTAATGTGTGTCCTAAAACTGACAAGAATAATTAAATCTCATGCTGCAGGGCATAAGCTGATTGCTGGAGGGTTTTATTTTTTTTTTTTTTAATTTTTTCCAGGGATGGCTAGAGGGTTTTAAAGAGGCATTTTCCTTCTGTGCACAAAACTGTGTATTGACAGATTAAAAGAGGGGTATCGAGGAAGAATCTGCTGTTCATGACTCTGTAGGTACTGAAGTAAAAGCACCAATCTGGAAAGTTCTATAGTAGACGTTCATTCTAGACATTTTATAAAGTGTTACAAAGTATACTCTTTATAAATGTATCATAGATGGGCATTTTCCTTTAAATTAATTATAAAACATCCAATTTCTCAAAGTTTTTCTACTTTCTTGTGTTATATGGTTCATTTCATTATCCTGTTTCTATATTATTACTTTTTAGTTTGAGTATCAGTAATTTGAAATTGAATCTAAACAATATCACCTATGCTTTCAAATTTGCTAATATGTTCTGTTATTGAAGTTTTTAATGTGAATTTAACAAACTTTGTGCAGTGGATTAAATATCGGGACTTGTAGAGCACAATTTTTTTACCTGGAGAGTCTTAAAAAAATTGACTGAAAGAGAACCTTAGTGTATTTAAATTGACAAAATTTAAAAGCATTGCTATCAGCTAAGCATATATAATCCTCATTGCTTTAGACAATATTAGTCTGTACAAATTATGTCCATAGGACTTTATTTTTTTCCAAAATAAGAACTGAAACTCCAAGATTAAAATATAACATTAGACTAATCTGGAAAGTTAATTTTAGTGAATATCCTTATGCCTGCCCTCTAAATAATCTTCACCGTAGGAAGCATTCTAATTTCTTAAACATGAATATTTAATCACTTCTCATCTAATACCAGCATCTCAAGAACTAGCAATGTTAGAGTATATACAAAACCAGAGTTTTCCTGGGTCACTGGCACCAAAATGCTCTTAACAAGTAAAATGTCCACCAGTGTAGATCACAACTCACATAATATAGTAGATCACAGTGACTAGGAGTTCAAAGGACCACTGGGGAGGGCCTTCTGCTAATGAAGCAGATCAGAAGCAGGTATCCAGTGAGAATGATTTAGTTCTCATTTATTTCTGGCATTGCATTTGGTTAGTAAAAGGCCAATTTATAAAGTGACTCTCTTTATCAGTGAACACAACTTAGGTAAATCAAACGATATATTGAAAGTGAAAACAGTCAATCTTTTCTCTTTGCTCTCCCAAAAGAAAAATACATGTAGGTGGTAAACAAAGCTCACAATTTTTTCAGGGGGGGTCAGGTTATAGAGAAGTTGTTAGACTCCTCTCTGTTTCTAGGGAGGCCACTTCCTTGTACTATTTAACAACACTGTAGAATCAACATAATAATTTGGCAAACCAGGGCCCATTTATACCATGTCATCTTGTTGCCTGTAGATACTATAAACTAAAAAAAAGTCTGTAATATGAAAATAGAACCAGGAAAAAAATCACTTAAGCCTCTCTCCTTTTTCACTCTATTTCTCTCCATTTCTAGACACACACACACACACACACACACACACACACACACACACACACACGCACTTTTCTTAGGTAGAAAAATTGACCAGAATATATACTTCAAAGACTCCTAAACAGAGTTTGGTAACCAATAAGCAACCTTAAGTCCCAATGACATAACATTTCAAGTAAGTAATCAATACATTTGATATTATTTTGAGCCCAGAATATTTTATAAAATTTGAGTTAATTTCAACATTTAGCAATGGAAGTATTTTACACCAGGATGAAAAACTGAATTATTTTAATACTATTGACATTACCTGGTTTTTAAAGTAGTTATGAAGTTAAGTAGTTAAGTAGTAGTAGTTAAGTTGTTATGAAATTAAATAGATAGATAGCTTAGCTGTGGAGCCATCTGGTTCTGGTCCCTTTATCAATGTTCATCTCTAATTTCCTTTCCAATCTCTTTTACAGTAGTTGGAGGATAAGTTTTCCACCTTCGTTTGAGATGATTTTGAAAATTTGCCTTTTTCTAAAAAAATCACAAATTTTATTTTAATTTTCAAATTTCTGCAACTGAACTGCTGTAAGAATTGTTTATGATTCTTTCCCCCTCTCCTGGTATTTCCTACTATTGCTCACTTATTCACAGGTCAGGTTTCAAAGAGGATTATATATTTTATTAAGTTAAAGAAAGAGCTTTTGGATATATTTACCTATTCTATTGACTTTTATCATCTAGCATATCAATTTCTGCTTTTGTTTTATAAATTCTTTATAATTAATTTTATTTGATTTATTCTTTGTCCAATTTTAGGATAAACAAGGTCATTATTTTTTTCAAAATCTGCCATAAAGGAGGTATTTAAGATTATCTATATTTTTTCTTTTAAGTATTCTTGTTTCTTACAATACTCACCAAGCCAAATTTGTTCATTTTTGTCACTTATTTTGTTTCCAGAATCATTTGAATTTTCAAGTCCTGAACATTGACACATCAATTTATGGGAACTTATGGCTCCCAGCATATTTAATATATAAGTCTTTTGATGTTACTATCATATTAAATTTAATCCATACCTACCCAAGCGCAAGACATATAAAATATACTTTTTTTCTTTTTCTTTTTTTTTTTCAGACAAAGCAAAGTATTCTTTCAACCTCATGTGGCATCCAAACACACTCAGAAACTAACGACTGAGAAAATGCTTCAGTACATACTACAAAGTAAATCAATATCAAATAGAATGCTAAATGAAAATTCTGAAGGCACCACATAGTGAGATTTGTATAAGCCTGCTAAAGGGGTAAAATCAGGAAAAGCTGGTGCCAGTATTAAGTGTTTACTCAACAGAAAGTGTTTTGTGATACATTTGTTTGGAAAAGAGCTTATAATAAAGATATTCATGTCAGAGATAATATACTATTTTATTCCTTTTTACACTTTTTTTAAACTTTTATTTATTTGACAGAGAGAAGGAGAGAGAGAGCACAAGCAGGGGGAGCAGCAGAGGCAGAGGGAGAAGCAGGTTCCCTTCTAAGCAGGAAGTCTGAGCTTGATTCCAGGACCCTGAGATCATGACCTGAGCTGAAGGCAGACACTTAACCAACTAAGCCACCTCCCTCTTTGCATTTCAAACAAAATGGGTGGATACTATCTTTTCTAATATTGCTTTAAGATAGTTCTATTGGAAACATGCAGAAAACATATGCCTACTAACATTTATTTGATGATTATCTTGTATTTAATGGCTAAGCAAGTATAATGAAAGTCTTCAAAATGGAAAATTCATAAAAACCAATGAACAATCATTACCACAGACATGCTCTAATTCTCTTAGAAATGAATGTTATATAAATCACTTAAAGCAGGAAGATACTGAGATAGTTTGGTTTTAGGATATAAAATATTGCTTTTCTTTAAGAGCAATGTTTGGTGTCAGATAAACATATGTTTTCATTTAAATAGCTGGTTCAAGATAACAGAACTTTGTTGAAAGAAATGAATGATTAATGCAGAAAATCCCATCTGATATGGAGAGATTTTCTCCCTAGAAAGATTTTCAGTGAAAAATGTACAGAACCAATAGGAGAATCCAAGAACAGAACTAACTGCAAAAAATTTTATCTTTTTACCCTTGCAAGGAATAATTTAAAGAAATATAATTTTAATGTTCAAAATATTACCATAACAGACCAATTTCCAGTAGAAGAAAATATGAAACTCTTAGAAATCAACTTAACAAAATGTACAGCACCAATATCAGGAGCGCTATGAAACATTGTTAAGAGATATAAAAAGAGGTTAATTGAAAGGTATTTTATTTCTTCTTGGAAAAAGTTAAGTTCATTATAAGATGATAATTCTTCTCAAAGTAAAAATGGCTGACACAGCTGTAAACAAATGTTTGATGTAAGAACAAGTTAATTATTAATTTTAATGCAATATATCAATAAATCATTCTGTAAGTAAATTATTCCAAAGTGTTCATAGAAGGAAGTGTCAATAGGTAGAAAGCATTTTGAAAATGAATTATAGCAAGGCAGATGTGTGTCCTTTGGGGTATTAAAGTTATCATAAAGCTATAGTAAATAAAGCTTTTGCACCCATGCCAGAGTAAACAGACACATTAATGGTATAAATTATAAATTTTAGATAGTTTTCCAGGGTTGACTGTTAGCTGATAAATCCATACAACAGTCCTTCTGATTACTAAATGTTCATACCATGCTTGTTTTTGACCACTTAGAATATCATCTTCTGGAATCATGTTTATCTGGCAATATAGTTTATAACTTAAATAGCATTCAAAGAGGTTGGAAAATATGAATCACTTTATGAAAATATGAATCACTTTAAATAAAATTTGAAAAAGTGGTTAATAGTTTGGATAAAAGAAACAGATTTCTGACCCAAAAAATCAACACAAAAACAACAAAATCATTCTAAACTTTTTGGAATGTGTATTTACCCTTTTAAATGTAAATTGAGGGGCACCTGGGTGACTTAGTGGGTTAAAACCTCTGCCATGATCTCAGGGTCCTGGGATCAAGCCCCGCGTTGGGGCTCTCTGCTCAGTGAGGAGCCTGCCCCCCCCCCACTCTCTGCCTGCCTCACTGCCTACTTGTGATCTCTCTCCTCTCTGCTCTCTATTGTGATCTCTAGTTCCTCTCTGAACTAAACAAAATCTTTAAAAAAAATGTAAATTGAAATTATAAAATTGTATTAATTCTAGGATAAATATTCCAGAATAACATTTGAAATAACGTTTGACTCTAGCACAGTGCCAGCATAGGAAAAACAATAAAAACAAAAACAAAAACCTCTACAGATAGCAGTTGTCATAAGGACTAAAATACTGGGAATCATTCCTATCTAAATAAGACAAAATATTTTTAAAACATAAAGGAGTTCAGAATGAACAATAAATATTTTGAATTTTCATCACTAAAAATGCTATTCACTAAAAGCTTTTGAAGCTATTTAACAGGTTGGAAAAATTTCTGGAAGAAATAGGACCAAAGGATTAAATGTCTTTAATATAGCCATAATTCCTATAAACTAATAAAAGTTAAAATACCTATCGGCAAAAGTAGCAAAGAAAATTTAAATATCCAATAAATATTTAAAAATTACTGTCACTTAAAATAAATATTAAAGTAGGTTATTTTCAGGTTCAGTATAAAGAAATCTTAGAAAAATATATTGATCTTCATAATTTCTGAACAAAAATCAACCACGTATTTCTTAATTTCTTATAATTCTATTAGCCAGAGTAATGTAATGCAATGTAACCATTTATTATCATTAGCCAGGTGTTAAATCATCTGAGTCATTAATAAGAAATGCTATCAGTGTGAGGGATGGAGTGTGAGAAAGGAAGAATGGTACTTGTGTAGATGAGGTGAGGCAGCCCGAATTTCTGCCTGTTCCTGGTGGCCCTGTCATTAAATAATTCTGTCACCTGGGTGATGGTTTATTCTACTTCTAAGGATTCAGTCTCCTGTCCACTAAAATACAGGACTTTAGATTGGATACCTTTGAGATATTCAACTCATATGCTATGTGATCTTGTTCTACAGAATTTCACAATTTAATTTACATCACAAACTATCATATTTCCATTAAATAGAAGCAAAGTAACAAAAAGTGCAAATGTAATCCATGTTTCGAAAAAAATATCACAGCATGTTAAGCAGGTGGCCTCTGAAATTGCATCTGTTATTAGCTTCAGGGCATTATCAGTGTAGGCATGCAATATTTAATATACTTTTCCCTCTTTCTCTTAATATTTAATAAATTTAATGTGTTCTTTACTCAATCATTATCAAAATATGTGCTTCACGTATCTAATTTCACAAGGTACCGGACTAACTCTAAAACTACCATAACATAGATTAGGGGAAACACAATCCAAATTTTTCTCTCCTTTATATCATTCTGCACCCCATATTGTTGCCTTTGCTTTTATAATCTCTCTCTCCTTCTCCCTTCTCCTTCTTAAATATCCCCAAATTTACCTATGCTATTCTTTCTCCAGCTTCAATTTTGATAATGGATGTTGTTTACTCAATTACTTCCTGACCTACTAGTCCACTGGCAACATTAACAATATATAGAATATTTGTAAAACTTTCAGTTCTGGCAAACTGACTACGTGGGATGCCATTATGGCTTATATCTCTGTGGGATGCTTTTGAAAATTGACACTATCTAAAATGTAATTCCTTTTTTATTACTTTTTTAATGCTGAATTTGTGGCAATTTTTGTGGTTTATTCCAAATGTCTTTTGCCTCAGGGATTTATTTTTCTCCTTTCGGTTTCCCTATGTCTTTTAAAATGTTTATTGATCTGAGAGCTATAGATTTTTATCTTTTTTCAAAGACCTCAAAACTTCATTCCTATGTATTCAACAAACATTTCCATTTAAGAAAACAATAACATAATTTAAGATTCTAAAAGATTAAGTTAATATTTCAACTATGTTTTATAATTAAAGAAAATGGAATAAAGTATATCTGAATATTTGGTTAAATACAAATATGTCAATAATACTTTAGCATTATACATTATCTTATGAATTATTAAGATAATTATTCTTTGGAGATTTTAACGTAACTTGTTTCTGATAGAAAATTTCTTCCATTTGTATCTGTAGAGACTTAATTTACTAATGCTCCACATCTGAGTAAATCTATGAAGAAATGTACTAGTGTGAGCAAATAAAATTCAGCATTCTGGAGTGTCTGGTTGTCTCAGTAGGATGAACGGCTGCCTTCAACTCCGTGCTTGTTCCCAGGATCCTGGGATCCAGTCCCACATTAACCTCCTGCTCAGCAGGGAGCCTGCTTCTACCTCTCCCTCTACCTGCCACTCCCTCTACTATGCTTTCTCTGTCAAATAAATAAATAATTAAAAAAATAAAATAAAATGCAGCATTCAGAGATTTTTAGACCTTTCTCCAGATTCTCAAGTTCTTCACCATCATGACTATTGTACTTCTGCTCAGAGGAAATAAACCAATTTTTTATTCTCTTTGAATAAGAGAATTTTAAAAGCAATTCATATTCTGCCCCAATGAAACACTTCAGTGATAATTTCTTACAGTGACCCACATAAGATTACTCCAATTAATCAAAGTTAAGGTAAGAAAAATCCATTTGGCTATTTATTGGTTTATAATTTTGTTTGTATTTGGAGAAAATCAAGCAAATAACAGGCCTATTGTTTTGTCACGATCATTATGCAGAAAAAAAATCTTCAATTTGCTTTTGCTTTGTTTTGTGTTCCATCAAGAGAATGAAATCTTAGAAAAGTATTCATAAAAGGTAAAAACCCAGGAATACTAAAGGGATTATAAAACTAAATATTCCTATTTCAGTCAAGTTCAAACTTAATGGTCTAAATTAATCCCATCCTTTCTATTCTCTCCCCTCCATAAACAAAACAAAATAAAACACAGACTTATCAAATCACAGAAATAAAAGTTTAAATTTAATTTCAAACAATTTTTTAAAAGCAATTTGGCTTTTTTTAAAGGTTGATTTTTTTTTAAGATTTTATTTATTTATTTGACAGATTGAAAGAGAGATCACAAGTGGGCAGAGAGGCAGGCAGAGAGAGAGAGGGGGAAGCAGGCTCCCCGCTGAGCAGAGAGCCCGATGCGGGGCTCGATTCCAGGACCCTGAGATCATGACCTGATCTGAAGACAGAGGCTTTAACCCACTGAGCCACCCAGGCGCCCCTGTTTTTGTTTTTGTTTTTGTTTTCTTGGGTTTTTTTTTTAATTTTATTTATTCAGTGTTCCAAGTTTCATTGTTTATGAACCACACCTAGTGCTCCAGGCAATATTAAAAGCAATTATTGAATGACACTTTGAACACCTAGAAGCTGAGATTCTATAAAAAGCAGAATGGGTTGAGTAAAAGTTACTGTATACTAATTTTTTATTTTCCCTTTATTTCCCCTTATCTTCATTTTAGTAAAGTAATTAACACATTTTATAATATCATTATGGAATGCTGAATTACATAGATTGATTCTAGGACAACTCAGTGCCTTGCATTTACTTGAATAATTATTCACATTTTCAATATCAACAGCTGAATCATATTTTCTAAATCGTAGTAATTGTCTTAGGTATCTACAAAATGACATACTCATTTGAGAATAAAATGAATGAAAATAGAAAAATGTATATAACAGGATTTTTAGTCTTTAACAAAAATAAAGTAAGGTACTGGCTTAATTCTCAATATACAGAGTCTACCAAATTCATAATAAAACAGACTGACTACAACAAGGTAGAAAAAACAACTCCCCTTTAACAAACAAAAGCCACAGAAAAACAAAACACAAAATTAGATTTTGAATTGCAGATTCTGGAGTACCTAATGTGGATGGTCTTTAATAAGATGGGGGGAAAAGGTAAAGAAACAACGAATTCATTATTAATAACCAAGTATTTTGATACAGATGTCATATCCAGAAGTAAGTTTGGTTTAGTTAGAGGAAGATCACACTTAGGGAAGTGAGTTTTATTCCAGGTACTACATTTCACAGGGAAGGGATAAAATGAACTGCAGTCATTTTAAGAATTAAGAACATACTATACAATCCTATTTTAATATATTTATATATATATTTATATATTTGTATATTTAAGAATATACAATCCTATAATAAAATTCAGAACTTGAAGCCAAAGTTATATGAAAAAATGGTTAACAGAACAAGAGATTTTTAGCTTGAGGAATAGAGCATTTCAGGGGTCATGACGGCCATGTTCAAATATTTCAAGGGTTTCTCTGTGGATAGGATATTATATCCTTTATGAAAAATCTGCAGAGCTAAATTAGCACCAGTAATTGAAAGCTACAAGGAGATAGATTTCAGTTCAAAATAGCATATTCTCAAAGTTGTAATGGGGGTTTCACCCACTTACAGGTAGTTGCAACTTACTCAAAGTAACAGTACACGCTGAATGACTATTTAATAGGCATGTTTGAGTGTATTCAATCTAGAAAAGGATAATCATCAGGTAAACTGGATGATTTTTTACATATCCAAAATACATAATATAATGTAAGTCAACTGTTTTATGTTAAGAGAATGAACAATTATGACTTAGATTCTTAGATAATTATTATTAGAAATTGTTATTTATTATGTTGGGGAAAGGGAATTATATTGTTATATTAAAATCCTCATATGAAGAAAACTACAACATTTTGACTTATGCTTTTTCCTTTAGGCAATAGTTGTCAAATTTTATCATGAGTTAGAATTGCCAGGAAGGCTAATTTAGCAGATCAGGGTGGTATCTGAGAATTCATATTTCTAACAAGTTCCCAAGGGATTTGACCAAGTTGATTCTGAGACCGTACTTTCTGAACTTTTTTAAGGAAGTGGATTTGTAACATTACTGCCAATTGCCAAGCAGGTGAAGTTCCAATCTACACAACCGTAGTTTGAGTCCCAGATTATTGTGGCAGAATGGGTAGCCTTTCCAAAGTCTGATTCACTGAAACATGATAAAAATTAGCTTCTTTACAAAATTATGGTACCCTAAAAATTAGCAAAATATTTTTAAACTTTAAGGTATATAACATTACTAACTTTATGTTACTCCTTCATAAAGTCTTTCCATTGGCTCCCTGTCAATCCTATAATAAAATTCAGAAGTTTTACTACTGCTTACATAGTATCCCCCATCACCTCTCTGCTCCTTGCCTGTGTAACCGAGTCTTTTCCCCATGTCAAATACATTAATTCTTGAAAACACTGAACCCATTCTCAGAGTTTTGGGGTAGAAATATCCTTCCTCCTGCTTAGGACGTTTTCATCCCTTCTTTTCACCAAATAACACCAGCATTTTTTCTTTCTCAAGTTTGAGCTGAATAATTTCTTCACTTATGCCACCCCTCAAAAAAACAGGTTGAACGACCATCCTATGCACTTCCATTGCACCCTGAAGTTACCCCAAGCTTTTTGTGTGATATATTATCTCCTTGAAGGTGTAAGTACTATGTATTGTCAAATCTCTGCACTAATACATACTCAAATAAAAGTATATTAATATTGGAAGACTTTAAATATCCAAGCCTTAGATACGCATGTGGTTCATAACCTTCAACTCTTACCAGTTGTGGCTTAAAGCAGTTCTATTTTCCTAATTTCAAACAGAACCAACCTATTCTGAACAAGAGGGTTAGCTTCTTCTGGGATTTCTTTCACCATTAGTTGCCATTAAAAGTCTCTAAGCATTTTTCCTGAGCCAACCCTGCAATTAAATTGATGTTAATTAAAGGAATGATCCAAACATTCCCTCTGAAAGTTCTGTTCTTATTATTTGTGTGGGCTTCATTCTCCCAGGCCTTATTTGTGGCTTGACAGATTATATATTTTATTTTCCTCTGCTAATATAAACATATTATAATCAACTTCTTACTTTATACATCACACATGAATAGTCTATCTGCTTAATGTTGCTGCATTATTATTTTCTTTGGTCTGCCAACAACTACAGCACTAAGAAAAGTCACAAGCAGTACAAAATTTTCACCAAAGTGGGTTTCCTTTTTTACAAAAACATATTTCTTTGGCGATTATATTCAAATTACATATATATCATATATATATGATAAGTACAACTCTATATCCTTTCTCCATATATTTGTTTCTTCCCATATACTCTTGTTGTATAAGAATTCTATATTCTGTCTCCATATATTCTTATAAGACATATATCTTAGATAGCTTATATAATATGTATCTTATATGATATATAATAAAAATACATGGAGAAAGAACATAAAATCTTATAATACATACATAATTTTCAATATTTCTAAGCCATTTGCACAGTGGCTGTCTACGCTGACGGCACTTTAGAATCATCCAGGAAACTTTATAAACATCCATGTCTGGGACCTAATCCCAGAAACTCTGATTTAATTTCCTAAGGGACTGGACAAGACATCTCCATGTTTACATGTTCCTAGGTAATTCTAATACGTAGTTGAGATTGATAACCCCTGCTTTAGAGACCCTTAGAATCAGTCTATACTATAATTGTTTTCTTGAAATATTCTTTATTAAAATGAAACAAATTTAACAGAAATACACAATCTTCTTCTACAGGTTTGTGTAATGTTTCATCATAAGGATACTAAATACAAGTTTTCTGCTAAAAGTCAGTAGAATCTATCATCACAACAGATGATCTTCTGTTGCCAGAATTTCATTTCACGTGGCTTACACTCCTGATAACAGCAAGAACACAACAATGGCACTAATTTTCAGATCATTGTTATGGACTGATATCTGTGTCCCTTCCCTCAAATCCATATGTTGATGCCTCATCCCCAATTTAATGGTATTTGGAAGTGCAGGATATAGGTGGTAATTAGGTCATGAAGATGGAGTCCTCATGAATGGAACTGGCTCTCTTATTACAAGAAATATGAGCGAGTTTGCTTCCTCAATCCCTCTCTTGGCCATTGGATGATATAGTAAGAAGACCGCTGCCTATCAACCAGTAAGAAACCAGACACCAGATCTACTGGCACTTTGATATTTCACTTTCCAGGCTTCAGAATAGTGATAAATAAATGTCCTTGAAGCTATTCAGTCTATGGTATTTTCATTGCATCAGCCTGAACTGACAATCATTTTCCTAAATTTTGACAAGTAAAAAGGAAATAAACTACATTACCTTCATTTAGAAACTAAGTAGTTCTACCAGTTGGCACATAATTCAAAAGATAGTTGAACCTACATCTCCCAGTTGTATAGGGGTTTATATGTTATAAGCTTAGATAGTTTCAATAAACTAGGTTCAGTGAATAGCAATAAGATGAGAAGAAAATAAGATGTTCGGGAAATAAATATCAAGGAGCATTCAACATTGACTCGAACTGGAAGTGCAAGTGGAAAAGCCTGGCAGTAACAAGACTTCCGTGCTCCAGTTACACAAATGGAAACCTCCAAAGTATGGCAATGCTCTTTTTTTTCCCCTTGCTTTTTATTTGTTGACTTTGTAATGCTTTACTATTTTCAGTTCTTAGCTAACATTCACTTCAGGAAAATTTGGACTAGCCAAAGGACTACTAGGTAACAGGTCAAATGTGTATTGAGAAATTCCAGACTTCTCACATATAAAGTATTATGCCTTCTAGTGGTAAATATTCTCCTCAGAGATATAAAGTTTTCTATGACAAAATCCTGATTTACTAATTATCAGTGAACACTACAAAAATGAAATGTTGAAGTCGGTCCTACTAGGGATTGAGGAGAGATAGAAACTGCTTGAAGTGCTTTAAAAGATATAAATATAAAATGCTATACTGGAGATATTATTTTATATTAAATAAATAGATAATAGAAACGTGGGTGTTTATATTATGCACAAAAGCTGTAAGAAGCTTAAATCATTAAGTTTCCTTACATGTCAAGAAGGGGAAATAACTTTAAGAAAATTTAAACTCATAGTTCTGTGATTTGTTTATAATTAGGGTAAATTCGCAATGGAAGAATGAGTGTTTTCCTGAGTCAGACACTGCATACTAATTCACATTGTATTAAACTTTCAAAAATGGACTTAGTAAGAAATTTTGGAGTTTTAGTATTTTTTTCCTTGAAAGCTGAATATTCAGTCACTTAATCATCCTGTAATTGTTTTGCTCAACCATTAGTCAGCAGCAACAATAATATAACATCTGCTCACATCTCATTTTTTCCATCTAGGTAGACAAAAGAAAGATCTAGAATTAAAATAATTACTATGTGATTCTGAAATATTGTACAAAACAAATATGTTGGCACAAACACTTTGGAAAACTCTCTGGCATTATCTACTAAAGCTAAATATATGGCAACCCCATGATCTTACAATTACAGTTTAAGAGCCATAAATGCATATGTCCAACAAAAGTCATATGTAAGGATGTCATATTAGTCTCAAGCTAGGACAGCTCAAATATCCATCAATAATAGAATGCATAACAAATTGTGAATTTTGTGTAATAGGACACTATAGAGTACCAAAAACAATAGGCTTCTGTTGCATTAATTGATGTGGATAAACATCACATGGTGTTTAGCAAAATAAACAAACAAAAAGCCATACATGAAAGAATACATGTAGCAGGATCCTATTTATATGTGGACTTCAAAAGCAAAACTGACTGATGGCAAAAAGTCTGGAATAGTGGTTACCATCAGGAGATGGCATTGGTTAGGCTTGACAAAAGGAACCTCCTGGATTTCAAGAAATATTTCGTATCATAATCTCATTTGCAGTGGTGGCATTGCAAATGTGCACATATGTAGAAGTATGTTTAAATGTACAGTGATGATCTAAGTACTTCACTGTAACTAAGTTATCTCAATTAAAAGTATAAAAAATTGGTGTATTTCAAATATTTTAATTTAAGAATACAGCCTAATTACTGTTAGCAAGATTTTGAAGAATGATGATTAATACATAGCACGTGATTTAAAGAATACAAAAACATTAATTTTAAAAGATATATGTATCATAATTTTTAAACTGAAATGTCAACATTCCCTTTCTAGAAAAATATACCCTAAAATAGAGACTGATAAAAAGGAGCAAAAATGGATTTATAATACTTTATTGTTACAACTATAAAATGATAGTAAGTCAGATCTTTAATACTGTTAGTTTCAAGAGAAGCCATAATCGGCTGCTGTGTATAGCAACAATTAATTCTAAAGCCACTGGAGTATAGTTCCCCAAATTGTGCTTCCTAGAATACCAGAAGGTGTTCAAAATTTTCTCTAGCCCATTTAGTTGGGAAATTCTAGGTTAAGCAAAGTTTAGAATATTTCTCAGACTTTAATATGCTCTTGTGCATTGTGGCTTTCCACAGAAGCATACTATGCAGTTTTCTCCAAATGACTTGGTCATTAGAATCCATTTTCAGCAGAACATTTCATAGAAATAATGTTCTCAGGGGCAATGAATACAGACTTCTGAGAGGTGAATAAGGGATTTTACTATATCAATCAAAAGTAAAAATCATAAGATCTTAAGGAACAGTTTTCCAAAAAGAGGGACACTAGACACAACAACAGTGTTTGAACCAAAGCACAAAACCAATTCTATTTGTGTTTTAAAGAGGCCGTTTTTTATTATAATGATGAACTTAAACAATGGCTGAGATTCCACAGGGAGAAATAAAAGGTATTGTTATTGTTGTTGTTAGCTTTTTTTTTCTTTGAGAACACATTGTTATTTGGCACATCAAGCTTTGAAGAGAAAGCTTCAGGAGCTGAAGATTAGTAGAATTGGTAAAAATATGCTTGTCCTGAATATATTTGTACCCAAAGTACAAAGTAGGATTCACTTCCATGGCCCTGGGATCATGACCTGAGCTGAAGACAGATGTCCAACTTACTAAGCCACCCAGGTGCCCCAGTTGTCTTCAATTTAAATATATATATATAAATATAAATAAGTAAAAAAAAATAGATGGACAAGTAAGTAAGTAAGTAAGTAAGTAAGTAAGTAAGTAAATAAATAAATAAATAAATAAATATTTGATTTTAAGGGCACCTGAGTGATGCAGTCGCTCAAGCATCCAACTCTTGATTTCAGCTCAGGTCTTGATCACAGGGTAGGGAGATTGAGCTCTGCTTTGGGCTCTGTGCTCAGTGCAGAGCCTGCTTAAGATTCTCTCTTTCTCTTGGGGCACCTGGGTGGCTCAGGTTTGCCTTTGGCTTAGGTCATCTCAGGATCCTGGGATGGAGCCCCCCATCTGGCTCCCTGCTAAGCATGGAGTCTGCTTCTCCCTCTCCCTCCCTCCCACTCTTGCTCTCTCTCTTGCTCTTGTGCTCTCTCAAATAAATAAATAATATCTTAAGTAAAGAAAATTATCTCTCTCCCTCTCCTAGACCCCCACTTGCACATTCTCTCTTTCTCTTTCTCTCTCTATATATAATTAATTAATTAAAACATATTTGGTTTTTGCCCATCTTCATCTTTTGGGGATAAATTTGAGTTCGGGGGGCACCTAGGAAGCTCAGTCAGTTAAGCATCTGACTCTTGATTTCGGCTCAGGTCATGTTCTCAAGGTCATGGGATGGAGTCCTACATCAGGCTCTGTGCTCAGCAAGGACTCAGCTTAAGATTCTCTCTATCCCTCCCCCTGCCCTTCCTCCCTGCTCTCCCTCTCTCACTCTCAAATAAATAAATAAATATTTTTTTAAAAATTGAGTTCTGGAACCAGCAAAAACGGTTGAAACCATAATTCACAAAATCACTAGATAATTAAGACCATCCATTTCAATATGTAATTTTTATTATGCAGCAAACATATTTTATCCAAATGAAACTTTTTATGACTCAAAATAAATATAAAAATTTGGAGGGGAGGAGGGTGTTGGGTGACCCTGGTGGGGGGTACTAAGGGCACATATTGCATGGAGCATTGGGTGTGGTGCATGAACAATGAATCTTGTAACACTGAAAAAATAAATTTAAAAAAATATATGCCACTAATATGGAAAAAAAATCTCCTAGGTGAAAAGGGAGTAGAATAAGGAAGGCTTTCTGCTCAACCTTTTGCTTGCTTTCCATTTTCATGTATTATCTCTTGGTCATATCCTTGTTAACCATAAACTAAGCATAAAATGGAATGGAAACTAGTAATCTGGTACAGTCACTCATAGATGTCTG
The DNA here is from genome assembly GCA_028646535.1 of Procyon lotor. NCBI lineage: Eukaryota > Metazoa > Chordata > Mammalia > Carnivora > Procyonidae > Procyon > Procyon lotor. Next base: position 116,860,634 of record CM053604.1, read on the forward strand.
CATACTCTCTCCCTTAGAAAGAAAAAAAGGCATCCAAATCATCAAGGAAGAAGTCAAACTCACTAGTTGCAGATGACATGATACTCTATGTAGAAAACCCAAAAAATTTCCACCAAAAAGCTGCTAGAACTGATAAACAAATATAGTAAGGTCGCAGGATACAAAATCAACATACAGAAATGTGTTGCATTTGTCTATACCAATAACAAAGCAACAGAAAGAGAAATTGAGGAATGGATCACATTTATAATTGTACCAAAACCAATAAGATACCTAGGGATAAACCTAATCAAAGAGGTGAATGACCTATACTCTGAATTCTATCAAACTGATGAAAGAAATTGGAGAGGACACAAAGAAATGGAAAAACCTTCCATGCTCACACATTGGAAGAACACACATTGTCAAAGTGTCTATGCTACCCAAAGCATTCCATACATTTAATGCAATCCTTATCAAAATACCAACAACATTTTCACATAGCTAGAACAAGTACCCTCAAATTTGTATGGAACCACAAAGACTGTGTGAATAACCAAGGTAACCTTGAAAAAGAAAAACAAAACTGGAGGCATCATAATTCTAGACTTCAAGTTACATTAGTTACTATTACACAAAGCTGTAGTGATCAAAACAGTATGGTACTGGAACAAAAATGGACATATATATCAATGGGACAAAATAGAAAATCCAGAAATAAACATACAACTGTATGGTCCATTAATCTTTGACAAAGCAGGAAAGGATATCCAATGAGAGAAAGACAGTCTCTTCAAAAAATAAATGGTCTTGGGAAAACTAGACAGCAACATGCAAAAGAATGAAACTGGAGCACTTTCTTACACCATACACACAAATAAATTCAAAATGGATTAAAGACCTACATGTGAGACCTGAACTATAAAAATCCTAAAGCAGAATATAACAGAACACAACAACACAAGAAACAACAGGGGTTAACAAGGATGCAGAGAAAGGAGAACTGTCTTGCACTGTTGGTGGGAATGCAAACTGGTGCAGCCACTCTGGAAAACATGGCCATAAATACATGGCCATATATACGTGTGTGTGTATATATACACACACCTATGCATATGTGTATGTGTGTATATACACACACACACAGTGGAATGTTACTCAGCCATGAAAAAGAATGAAATCTTGCCGTTTGCAAAGACATGGATGGAGCTAGAGTATTATGCTAAGCAAAGTCAGTCGTAGAAAGACAAATACCATATTATTTCATTCCTATGTGGAATTTAAGAAACAACAACAACAGGGCACTTGGGTAGCTCAGTGGGTTAAAGCCTCTGACTTTGGCTCAGGTCATGATCTCAGGGTCCTGGGATCTAGCCCCTCAGTGGGGAGTCTGCTTCCCCCCTCTCTCAGCCTGCCTCTCTGCCTACTTGTGATTTCTCTCTCTTTCCCTGTCAAATAAATAAATAAAATCTTAAAAAAAAAAAAAAAGAAAAAGAAACAACAACAACAAAAATGAATGGGGGAGGGAAAGAGAGGAATACCAAGAAACAACTCTTGATTGTAAAGAATAAACTAAGGGTTGCTGGAGGAGGGGTTTGCAGGGGGATGGGTTAAACAGATGATGGGGATTAAGAAGGGCACTTATTGGGATGAGCACCAGGCGTTATATGGAATTGTTGAATCACCATATTGTACACCTGAAACTAATATTACACTGTATGTTAACTAACTGGAATTTAAATAAAAACTTAAAAAAATAAGAGTTATAAAATTTATCATATATATTCTTAAATATCCATAAATCCAAAATAAACTTAAATAAATACAAAAATTAAAAAGTTAATATTCACTTGATGAAACAGAATTGATATAATTAGTGATATATTATTGAAGTTATATTAACACTTGCTACATACCTGTGGTACTGACAGGAATGTAGAAACCAGTAGGATTAAATATCCCGTGCTTTCTTATTCTTCAAAGATGAAATAACACTTCATTTTTAAGACTCGTTAAAACTCTAATATAATGTGATAAAACAAGAGACATTTTCTCATTACAGTAGTTATATGTCCTTTTATTCTTTCTTTTCCTAACTGGAGTTTTAATTCCTTCTTGTCAGTGTCAATTCTGCCATTTCTGGTTTGCATATTGTTAATCTCACAGAAGTGAGTTATAGAGATGATATACCAGGAAAAATTTTTTTAGATATTAAATTGGGTGTGACTGATTAACTTAAGTGGCTCACAAACTAACTGCAATAGATGAATCCTAAATTTGTTGAAAATGAAACATGAGTGAAATAAACATGATATTTTTTATATCTGTATTTAATATTTATATTAATTTTATTATGTTATAATTATACTTCTATATTAAATATTTATATTAAATACTTTATATATTAATATATAATTATATAATATAATCCTAAATATACATACATATATAAATATACATAGATATATTTTTATATATAAAATATAAATATATATATTTATATTTAATATATAAAATAAAAATATAAAATAAAAATATATCTATGTATATCTTCAGATGCATTGTAATAAAATATAGCATTATTTTAGCCACATCTAATTTGTTTTGTTATAGCTTTTGATTATTATTAGTATTGTTTAGTTAAACATTTATAACTCTGTCCAGAGATAGACTCTTTTTATTGTCTTCACATTGTTTTCTATGAAATTACACTAAAGACTCCAACAGTAGCTATATGTGCTTTAAAATTTAACAGTTATATAAATATTTCCATAAAATAATTATATTACTTTTGAAGTACTGAGGAAATGTAAAGCATTTCAATGACAGTAAAATAAAAAGAAAAACAAAGTTACAAAAAAAACCAAATAATTTTGGACACTTCATAAACAAAATTTATGAATAGTACACAAATGAAAAAATTCTCAATGTCACCACCAATCATCAAAAAAATTTATATTAAAATTACAATAAATACCACTCCTCAGAATGGCTAAAATTAAAAACAGAGAACAGCAAAAGTTGCATAAATGTGAAGTAGCTGGAAATTTTATATACTTCTGTTGAAATGTAAAATTGTACATCTTCTTTAGAAAAAGTTCTGATGGTTTCTTTTTTCTTCTTTTTTTAAGATTTATTTATTAAATTTATTAAAGAGAGAGAGAGAGAGAATCCTCAAGGAGACTCCCCACTGAGTGCAGAGCCCAAGTTGGTCCAACCCCTGAGATCATGACCTGAGCCAAAATCAAGAGCTAGACCCACTGAGTCATCCAGGTGCCCCATGGTGGTTTCTTTTTAAAGGAAAAATATCTTACAAACCAGCAATCCTCTAATAACTATTAACCATTAGCCCAAGGAAAATGAAAATATATAACCAAAAAGACTTGTACAAGAATGTTCATAGACATTCCATTCATAAGAATTTCAACTAGGTTTTTATCCAGAGAAAGCGGATTTAAAAATAAAACAAAATACCGTGATACATTCATATGATAAAATGTTATTCAGCAATAAAAGGGAATGCACTATTGAGAAACAACATAAATGAATATCAATAATATTATTTTTTTTAAGATTTTATTTATTTATTTCACAGAAAGAGAGATCTCAAGTAGGCAGAGAGACAGGCAGAGAAAGAGGGAGAAGCAGGCTCCCTGCTGAGCAGAGAGCCCGATGCGGGGCTCCATCCCAAGACCCTGAGATCATGACCTGAGCCGAAGGCAGAGGCTTTAACCCACTGAGCCACCCAGGTGCCCCTCAATAATATTATTTTGTGTGAAATAAATATTACACAAATCTGCATATATGGTATGATCCCATGTATAAGAAACTTTAAAACAGGACTATACTATGATAAATAGTATCGGGACATTGTTGGATCAAAGCGAATGGGGGAGCCAAAGATTGACAGGGAAAAGACATGAGGCAACTTTTGAGGGAGTGATGACTTTCAATATCTTGATACAATTGCATTTTGATGTTTATTGGAGAAGTGTACACATTTGTCAAAATGCAAAGAATAAAGGTTTACGATTGGGCCTTTCCATTGAGTATAAAATGGATCTCAAAAGAAAAAATCTCTCAATAAATATTTAACTCTAATTAATGATATGTACCAAAATATTTAAGAAAGAAAAGCTTAATGTACATAATATAATTTGGCATGAATAAAAAATAAGATAGATAAATAAAATGAAAAGAGGGATGGTGATACACACAAACAAACACATATATATGTGAGAACGAAGCATAATAAAATATTTATCTAGGTTATGGTAACATGGGTATTCACTGTAAGGTTCACTCAAATTTGCTGTATACTTAAAATTTCATTTCAAAGTTTGGGAAGACTAAAACATAAGGGATACATAATTCCCTTCAAAAATTTTCTACACCTTTACACAATGAAGAGAAGGGTTATATTACTTCAAATAATATATTTTAAAACTTTATGTTGTTGTATTTGTTTAATTATTTTAGTACTGTCAGAACATTTGTTTTTGTGAGGTCTTTATAAAAGATTATAAAGCTAATTGGCAAAATATCCAGCAGAATGTTGATAGTGGGGGCGGGGGTGTACAGGTATGGTGCCTAGAGGAATATGGGTCCTCTAAACTCTCGGCTCAAACTGGTTGTTAACCTAAAACTGCTCTAAAAATAATGGTGAGCATATCATAACATGTAGATTTGTTGAATCACTATGCTGTACACCTGAAACTGATATAACATTGTGTGTCAATCACACTCATACAAAAATAAATAAAAAAGGAATTATTTGAGGAGGAAAAGTCTATTAAAAAATTGAGAAAGAGTAAAAGAGGCCCCTTCCTCAGGAGAAAATAAAACCACAATGCCAGCATTTCTTATAACATATGTAAGCAAACTTCTGCCAGAATGTTTAAAATAGACATTTTGTTGCTATTGTTCGTTATTTCAACCAATTGTTAGTATAATGAATGACAACCCAATCTCTGAATGGGCTGTTTGTTTAACCCACACAACTGATAAATTCGCACTTTCAGATAGCCTGGTGACTAGTTCAACATCTTAACCAAGCATGTTTTTCCTAGTACCTTGTCTGATAAATAGGCATAGTCACCCCCATTTATTTCCCTGTAGACTAGTCTCTAAGAAGCAAACTCTCTGGTTGTCCCTGAAGGCTGGTTCCCTTGCTGGGTATTAATAAGGTCTTTTATTGTATTTTCAATCAGTTAATTTGAGATGTTTACTTCATCAATAATCACAGGCAGACCAACATGTGTATTAAAGAACTTAATTTGAATCATTTTGTTCAGTCTCTTGTGTGTAGCAGCTACTTAAGAAATACTTATTGAAATAATGAGTGAATGCATGTTTTTGCTGATTAAAAACTGGACTTGAAGAAACATGTTAATTTAAGGGGGCAGAGTGTTAAAGGAAAATGGAACTGTTCTGGAAGATGGAAAACCCGGGTTCTAATCTTAGCTGAGCAACAACCACCTGTGTGATCTTTGACAAAGAACTTTGCCTCCCAGGCCCTCAGCTTTCCTATTTGTATTTTATATATATATATATATATATATATACATATATAAATATATGTATATATATATTTTTTAATGGATTGGATATTTTCTACTATCATATGGCTCTAAAAACCTAACTCTCAGCTCATATACAGGGAACTGATACCCAAAATAAGCAGTAAGTCATATTGGTTAAAAATAATACCACACTTTTCAATTGTGGCTCATATACCATAGGGTGTTTATCATTTAAACATGCTGAATGTCAAGCTCATAAATCAGGATATTCTCTTTCATTTATAATACAGAGCTTTGCTAATTGAATTTGCAATAGAATTTTAATAATGAAAGATGTACAAAACAACTTATAATTAATTTACACATTGAGGTAGTGGATGCAAATACTAGCTTGCAATATATTAATATTAATGATTAGATAAATGTATTTTTACTTTATTCACCTGTTAACTAATATGGTATAGCTAACATCCTTTCCACAGAAACAGTGAGAAGAGACAACTAGATCTAAAGATAAATGAAGCTTTGCAACTCAATCTAAAGAAAATGAACAGTAATGATAAATTTATTTCATAGATCCTAATATTCTGGTGCTTCTTAATCAGTGTAAATGGGTCAATGTTCAGAAAAACAGGGGTAAAAATGCTTTTTAACTATCAGGGTAATTTTTTAAATTAACAGCATTGGATAAAAGGAAGCACTGTAACTCACATCACTCGAAAATCCATACTGGGGTGACAGAAAACATCATATGTGCCCAAGCCTGATACATAAGTAGAGTTTTCTGAAATCCTGACAAACTTGGCTTTAATGTACTATATAAATTTGACTTTGTGTACTCATTACACTTTGTGAATAGATGTAAATAGAATACTAAAACCTCACATTTTTAACATTTCAAAACTTAAAATCTTCAATGGAAAGTAGCTCTGTTTTTTCAAGTGATAGCTACTGTTAAATCATCACAACAGTCTAATGGAGAGTCAGAGAAGTGTAAGGGAGCATCCTTCTTGCACACCACCCTACAAAACATTAATATTAACAGTTCTGCTTTGAGAATTCATTCTTGAAGGGATCAAATGACAATTTTCTGTAGTAGGTCCTCATCTTGAGAATTTTAGAAGACAGATATATCCCTTTGTTTACTTATTTTTGTTAAGCAAAATGATTCAGTCCACTGCATACCAATTTCCCCCAGTTTATCAAATTTCCCCTTGTTTGAAGGAACAAACATACACGCAACACATCCAAAGGTGAGCGAAAAAAATTTTTCCCCTTAAAGTTCCAGAAAAGACAATGTTAACCAGGTAAAAGGCAGAATAAAGCTATAACCATGTACTTGGTTTTCAAATCAACTTTGAAACACACACAGCTTTAATTTGGGCTTGAGATTGATATACTTAATGGCAACTCTAACCTCCTGTTTAAGGTGATCCTCTCCATGTGCATCAGAAGACAATCTTCTATGGCGCCTCATGGTTCTGGGGCCTCATGAACAGAGACACTGACTGCCATTTACTCTGGACTATTTGGTTAAGGATATTTGCTTAAAAAACTTCCTTGAAACATGGAGATAATGTCTCTCTCTAGAGCAAAGAACAAGTGTCTTTACAGCGTTAGAAAACAGAGATTGTATCTCCATTCATAGCAAAGAGCAGGAATGCTTACTGTTCAGTATAATAGAGATAACGTCTTCCTTGGGTGCAAAGAACAGGCAGGCTTATGGCCCATGCAGTAAAGCTGGTGTCCTTGGACTCAGAGATCATGTAACATTCGCTGTGGTATGTGCTTGTGGAACCTGATCCTATTTATACTGCCTCGTGGAAATTGGGCTCCAAGAGCTAGCAGAGTTAATACTGGAATCCCATTTCTCAGAAATAAAATTTCAAAAATATTCTGATTTTTTCTAACATAATTTCCTTGATTAGAAAAAAATCTAATCTATCTAATCTGAGATTTATTAATAGTATTCAGCCATTATGATGTATATGGGATAAAGGTATCAGCACATATATTAATTAGTATAGTCTTTAATATTTAATTAATTATTTCACTACCTTCATCACCATCATTTTACTCTAGATAGTGTGCCAAATCGCTTCCTGACCTCCACAAATTATATTAACATTTTAAGGGCCTTCCCTTGAACATGCTGCAAGCAGTCAGGGATTTCAGATAGAAGGGCACAATTTTTCCTCTGTCAGGAAACAGTGCTCCTGGGTTTGCCTGAAGGTTTCCAGGCTCTAAGTGGTCGTGGTTTTGATGTATTGTTTAATGTTTGTCTCCTTCCCTAGAGTTCTCTTCCGCCACTCTTCACCAATCCACAGCTGTCATTCTTTTATACCAAAAGTCAAAAATCATCTTCCACAAATGATGTCTTTGAGTTATACTGTACAATGGGGTATGGCAACACTCTCTGGACTTACTAAATTATGCCAACTCTTTGCCCATTTGCAGAGTAACTACTCTCATAGACAAACATCTTGATTTAGAAGGTAAAGGAATCATAAGGCACTTTAGGTTTGCAGGGGTAGCTTTGTACCATAAAGCTGGACATAGCATTCTCTGGTCACATAAAGATGTAAGAATTTTAAGGTCTCTAAGTGGTCCCGCTAGGTATACTCAAAGAACAGTCCTATTGTCTTCATAAGATCTTCCTTTAGGCCTGACTTTGATTATCAGCAGCAGCAAAAATGCAGCCGTGTGATGAGTGCTATAGGTAAGAAAAGCGATGTAAGATATACCACCATTCCTAACAGGATTCATAGCCAATCAATTAGAGTATAGAACAATATGCTAGGATATTAGGACATGCATATTACAGGGTTATAAATACAACAGGAATTTACATTGTAATGGGAAATTATGACCCAGCAAGTAGTAGAGACAAAAAAGAAGTAGAGGAAAAGAGAGGAAGAAAAATCCAAAGAGTGGAAGTGAAACAAGAAACCAAGATGGCACAGAAAAGGAGTCCAGGATTTCTGATGAGGTGATGTGAGTCTAAGTTCTAGTTCTGTCTTTATTGGTGAGGATGGGCTACAGTCATGTGGAGGTAACAAATAACTCCCAACCTCAGTGATTTAAAACAGAAGTGTTTTGGTTTGTTTTGTTTTGTTTCTCCCTCTCATTTCACATTTCAAGACAATCACTAATTGCCTGGGTGTTTTACTCATCCAAGTTATTTAGAAACTTGGGATGATGAAGCAAATACCACCTTGAACAGACGCTGCTTGTAAAGCTAGATGAAAAAGAGACTTCAGGAACATTTTATAATTGTAATCAAATGTTCAGCCCAGATACTTTCCATGGCTCTTCTCTTAATGCATTGGCCACAACTAGACACACGGTCCCATCGAACCACAAAGAAACATAAAATCCCACCTTCCTACCATGTGATAAAAACGTGGGGAGAATAGGAAATACATGGCACACAGGTCAAACTACTATGAAAAGTTCTCATTGTGTACCCTACATTAAGTATTTAGTCTCTTGCATTAAATTCTAAATCCCTTCTCCTAACTTTCTAAATATGTGGCATTAAAAATTACTATACATTTGTGAACTCCAGTTTCCCCATCTATGGAATAACAATAAAAGCACTTACTACATAGGAATTTTCAATAATTAGAAGACCTAATGTATAGAGTAAAGCTACTAAATTCCTACATTTGATGTTCCATAAATGCCTGTTGGATAAACACAAAATTGAAACACATGATCAGCTCCTTCAGACATACTGTGAACTATAATTATAATTTCTATAATTAACATGTTGGATTTATATGGAATTCATATTTATGACACAGACAAACATGTTTAAAATCACATTTATGTGTACATGAGTTGTAAATGATATAAATGTGTACATATATTTATATGTAAATCTACAACATTTCTATGTATTCTGACAAATAAATCACATTTCATTTTTTGGTCCCCAAAGAGGATTCATTATACAGTTGGCATGCAAATATTTGGTAAACATGAGTTCTAAACATGTATTTGTTCACACCCAAAGTACTGATACCTCTCTAGGAAAAATGTGGAAAATAGCTAATATATGTCAAGATCTATCATATGTATTATTTATATTGTTGTCTTCTAGTCAATAAATATATTCAATACAGTGGAGTCTAATCCAAATAGAAAGTCTTCTTATCCATTCCCTAAGTCTTACAAAAATGTAGACACATTCTTTGCAATTTAAATGAAACTGAAGGTTAAAAAATAACAAGGAATAGGAAATTAGTCTATGTAATGATATTAAAATAATTTGCTTTAAACATTTTATTACATATTGCTCTGTTGATTTTACTCTCATAAACAGAATAAATATTACCTAAATAATTTATTAATAATTATAATAAACCATATAGTTGTAATAAACTATATAATTATAATAAACTATATAATTATGTGTCAGATATATATATATGGTTTCATCTTATTCTAGTCAGCAGATGGAATCATTCATTCCATATGTATTTATGAAGTGTTGACTATGGGCTAAACACAATTTTAAGTGTTATGGTATAGCAAGATGAATAGTAATTCATATCATAATGGAAGGAAGGAACATCCAATACACTAACAAACAAATTATATATATACGTTTTATATATTTATATACATACATGTATAAGACCATGACAAATGGTGAAAATATATTTCAAAAGGGAGATAAGAAATGCCTGTAACTGTTCTATTTTTAATAGCGCAGAGCCCAACTGCGTGGGGATGTTGCTAGTGAGCAGAAAGTACTTGGTGAGGTTTTCACAGGGACTTGTACAACTCATGGTACTTCTTTACTCCTGTCAAGTACAAGATTTCGCACAGACACACACACACACACACACACACACACACACACGGATGACTTTTATAGCCTAAGTCATTTGATAGTTAGGTATTACTAACATTCTGCCTCTCTGCTTTTAAATACCAGTAATCATATATTACCTCTAACTATTTAGAGGTAAGAGCCACAGAGATGGAAACGATTGAGAGGTAACTTTGATCATTTTTGGTGATTGCTAGTGTTTCTAAAATAGGCTTAATTCATTATGTTGTTTCTTTTCTTTAAAGGTTTACTAAATCTCACAGCAATGCATGATAATTTATCTTCAACATCCAAATTTAATTCAAAATACTTTGTTTATAAATGTACACTAACACATAAAAACCTGTGGTATTATATTTAGCAGGAGAACAATAAAAACAGCATAGCCATGCATTCTGCTGTCATTTTTCTGCCACGGAGACAATTAAACCGTATCTATTATGCCCATGGCATCAGAAATGAAAGCATTAGAAAGGCATAGTTTCTGACCTCAAGACACATAACTTAGGGTAGACAAATAGCACAGAATTCATATTCACTGGTATGCAATAAAGTGAGTCAATATATTATATTAATAATATGTTTTGAGAGTGTTCATAAATGAGTTATTATATCTATGCTTTGAACTAGGATAAAACTGCTCATTAGTCTATGAGGTAGGGGACACAAATAATTGAAAGATAGTGAAACAAGGTCAATTCTCCAGCTGCATTTATCCAGAAACTTCTTTACATTTACCTATGACTAAATTTCAACAATGATTTTTGACATCAAAGTATATTTTCATATTTTACTTATTTTTTTCTGGCTATCAAACCTATACTGCATGTTACCTTTGTCAATTAATATACTTAATAAATGTAGGCATTCATAAAAGCCCTTAACATTTCTAAAAATTATGATTTCTCATATATCAAATGAAAAAAGTATATCTTTAAGACTGTTTGGAGATTAAGTAAAATACTACATTTAAGAGCAAACCCTATGGCCTGGCACATAAAAATTCCAGTGATTTTATCAAAACATTATAATATGAAAGAATTTCAGCAAAATATATGCAGTGGGTACAGATGCAATGTAAATATATGCATATATATACAGGTATGTGTACAACACAGGTCTGAACTGAATTGTCCACTTACACACAATTTTTAAATTAATATAGTACTGTACTATAAATGTATTTTTCTTCTGTATAATTTTTAATAACATTTTCTTTTCTCTCACTTACTTTATTGTGAGAATATGGTATATAACACATATAACATGCAAAATATGTGTTCATTAACTGTTTATATTATCAGTAAGGCTTCAGTCAACAGTAGGCTGTTAATATTTAAGATTTGGGGGTCGAAAGTTATGAGTGTGGCACCTAGGTGGCTCAGTCAGTTAAGCATCTGTCTTCGGATCAGGTTATGATCCCAGGGTTCTGGGACCAAGCCCCAGGTAGGCTCTCTGCTCAGCAGGGAGCCTGCTTCTCCCTCTGCCTCTGTCTGACACTCCCCCTGCTTGTGCTCTCTTTCTCTCTCTCTCATATAAATAAACAAAATCTTGAAAAAAAAATTATGCATGGATTTTCAACTACACAGGGGCCAGCATCCTTAACACTTATATTGTTGAGGGATCAACTATATTTAGATTTACTTCAATTTTTTTTAAGACAAGTAACGTAAGAAATTTTAAAATATATATTTTTCCCGTAATTAACATATCAGTTTTTGTTTTGTTTCTTTCTTTCAATGAAAATCAAAATGTATTATAAACTTTTAATTCAATTGAATAAAAAGTCCCTTTAGTATTAAAGTTGCTCTAGTATTAAAATAAAAGCACCAACTTAATGTAAGTACATTATATAATTTATAGTATGCCTAAAGTCAATTTATTTTACACTTGAAAATATTTAATATAAGGAAGTGTTTTCCCAATATTAAAGAACTTAAAATTATGATTTTTTATGAAATTAAAAGGTCTAATGATTCTATAAATACTAATTTCTTTTTTTTTTTAAAGATTTTATTTATTGGACAGAGAGAAACACAGCGAGAGAGGGAACACAAGCAGAGGGAGTGGAAGCGGGAGAAGCAGGCTTCCTGCCGAGCAAGGAGCCCGATGCGGGGCTCGATCCCAGGACACTGGGATCATGACCTGGGCCGAAGACAGACGCTTAACGACTGAGCCACCCAGGTGCCCCTATAAATACTAATTTCTTTGTCAGCCTATATAACTCCAGATGGTATAGACAATTTTTTTGTTTACTTTTATGGCAAATTAAAAAACAGAACATTTAATGTTTTAGTTTAAAAAGTTCTAAATTTAAAATGGGAATAACAGAAACTATCTAGTCCGTCTAGTTGATTAGGTCTTAACATATTTACTTATTTTTATGTCTATTATTACCATGACTTAATATAAATTTTAATGATTTTTTTCAATGAGCCATCTCTATGCTTTGTAAGGAAATATTTAATTCCCCAAATTATAAATTTCCAAATTACTACCATTTCATGTTTTAAAATGTGCACTTTTGTAAGGAAAATGTATTCTGAAGGAATATACTGAAATAAGTACTCCTAACTGGGGCGCCTTGGTGGCTCAGTGGGTTAAAGCCTCTGCCTTCAGCTCAGGTCATGATCTCGGGGTCCTGGGATCTGAGCTGAGCTCTGCTCAGCAGGGAGCCTGCTTCCCCCTCTCCCTCTGCCTGCCTCTCTGCCTATTTGTGATCTCTCTCTCTCTGTGTCAAATAAATAAAATCTTTAAAAAAAAAATAAGTGCTTCTAAGTGAATAATAAAACAGACATCTAGTAGTCTATTTCATAATTGCTAGGCACTGTGAGCAAATTCAGAATGCTGACTGTACCTTGTGTCGCAATCTTATCAGAGGTTGGTAGGATTGAAGGCCATATCCTGCTTCTTTGGTTGGCCTTCCTTCTGACTCCAGAAAAATGAATCCAAGAACCAAAACAGCTGACCAGCACTTAAACATTCTTATTGGTTTTCACCTGTAAAAATTAGCATTGGAATTAATCAGAAAATGCATTATATATTGAAAAAAGTTCAACAAGAAGCATTCAATAGTGCATAGAAATCTCCACAGATCTAATCAAAACTTGTAGGAAATTGCCAACTGAATCCATAATAGGTAAGCATCTCCAAATAAAGATTATGATATCCTTGATCATCACACTGTTTTTTTCACTCATACGGCCTTATACAACATTAAATATATAGGTATATAAATGCCAATCAAAATGTATTGAAGAGAATTAATTAAAATAAAGTTGAAAGACAATGAAAAAAAAACTTTAAATCATGGCTAAATTTCTAAGCATTCATATAGAGTACAATTATCAACATACTTATAAATCTTGAACTCCATTTTGAGTATATTTGGTGAATAACACTTAATAAAACTATAGCTATTATAATTCACTAGCAAAGACTGGTGAGAGTTTGATAAGGTAGTCTTCTGTGGTGGGCACTCAATAAACTGAGGTACAACAAAAATTATGCAGGGGGTTTAATGAGTTATGAATACATTTCCCAATACTATCTAAAAGAATATTTTCTTGAAAATTAATAAGTGCTTTAAACTAAAAGCCATATGAATCTGCCCACTACTCTGTGTCTTTGAATATACCAGAGAAATTATAAAATGGCACAAATGTATTATCATATAAACTCTAAGCCCTCTTCCAAAAAACAAATCCATGCTTTGAATTAAACCATATCCCACTTTACCAATTCATTTTCTTCTCCCTCTTTCTCCCTTTTTCTCTTTCTCCCCCTGTTCTGGACATCTGACTTCTTGAGAAACTTAACCAATTAATTAACCCTGAGAGTTATTGTTGTCTAAACGTCCCCACTCAGATACTAACTTCCATCTTTAAAGACCCTCAAGTTGCCCGGGTTTTAAGATAATTTCTCTCCTCTACTTCCTGAATTTTCTGAAAGAGTTGTATATCTCATTCTAGCTAATTTCTGAACCTAGTTCACTCAAGCATGTGTCTATCTCTATCACTCTATCAAAGTAATATTTCTTTGGTAAGACTGATGATTCATAGACCTGTACCCCTGAAACAAATAATACATTATATGTTAATTTAAAAAAAGAACAAAGTAACATTTCTTTGTTTCAAGAAATGGTCACTTTACTTGGTGTTTAAGATACCCCGCTCTTCTGTTTCTCTAGAATTTATGGAAACTTCTCAGTCCTTGCGCAGGTTCATCCCATTCCTTTGCTTCATCATTAACAGTGCCGTTTATCAAATTTCCTTCTTAGCCACTTACCTACTCTCTCCATCCAGCCAGACATTCAATGTCATCTATCATTTTAATTACGGCTACCTCCTGCTTTTCAAAAGTTCACATTAGACCACTTGCTTTTTACGGAACAACTACACTAGCAGTACCTGTTTTCACTACCCAAAAGAAATCTGAAAAGGCTTTTTGCTTTCACAAAAAAAAAAAAAAAAAAAAAAGGTGAGAAGAGAAAATAATGCTCAGCATTTGTTTTGAAGTCAGCCTAGAAGCAGCATGCCTCAGGGGGATGGAGTAGAGAGTGTGGCCCCGCCAAGTTCCTTCCCAGGGAGAACTAGACTCTATCTCAGCACCAAGCCACCAGTTTTTTGAACTGTGCCTGTGAGCATCTGTGTTTTATCTTGATTTATTTTGTGCATCCAGGAGCAAGAGGTGTCCTGAGGTATCAGAAAAGCCTAAGAGGGGGATCTGAGAACACTAAAAAATTTCTCCATATAAATTAATGGTAATTGCTTCTTCATTTTATACTTTTTTTGGCTTATGACACGTTTCATAGGAATGCTGTAGTTTTGGATAGCAGGGGAACCTTTGCATCATTGCTTCTCATCCGATCTCCAGATTAGAAAAGTTAGCCTACTTAACAGCTCCACGTGGATATTTCAAAAACAACTCAAGGTATACAAACCCCACATAAAGTCACTCTTTACCAGATTTTCATTCACCCATTTAGTCAAACCAGAAATGAAGGATACACCTTTGTCTCCCTTAACTTTCATACTAAACCCATCTTTAAGCTCTGTCAGTTCTGCCTTCAAAATATATCTCCCAAAATCAGTTTCTTTCCAGTCTACTGTCACAACCTGAGTTCAAGCTATCACCACCACACCTCCCCGAAACTTCCCCAAGCACAAACTTTCTGGCCATCCCCATTCATCCTTATGCACCTTAAATCATTCCCTATGTAATAGTCTGCATGATCATGTCAAATGCAAATATTATGATGTTGTTGCCCTTCTTAAAAACTTTAGAATATACTCATTTACCCTTAAGATAAAAGCCAAAATCCTTGACCTATCCTGCAAGTGCCTACAAAGTCCAGGCTCTGTATGTTTTTCTCTTCATCTAAAGAACTGTTCTCCAGCCACACTGACCTTCATTTAGTTCTCCGAACTTGGTCCATTCTCACTATGAGACTTTTGTACCTTACTTCCTCCACTTGAAATATACCTTTCCTCACCCCCATTTATCTCCCAAAGACCTTCTCATATCAGACATATCCCTTAAGAATCTTTCCCCATAACATCAAGCCAGAGTTACATTTCTTAGTTACTCATGCTCATAGATCAGTGTTCCCTCATTTCAGAGCAACCATTTTGAATTATACATCATTAATATGATTATTTGAATAATGTTGGACTTCACTACATTATATATCTCTCTTCTCTTTCAAACTTCATGAATACAGGGATTTTTTTTCCAGGATTATATCATCTGGGCCTAGCAAATTGTCTGGTACCTACTAGACATTCAATAAATGAATGCATAAATGAATGCCAACCTGCATTCAAGAGTGAAAAAAAAAAAAGATTGTGTTTTCTTGCATTCTGACGATATTGAATGCAATTCCTATTTCACTACCACTACAAAGCATCTGAAAACTGAACCAGAAAACTAAATAATTTCATTTGCAATCCATCCCTTTGCTGTCATTTTGATGTATAGTCTAATACTTCTCTCAGAGGTAAATATTTGTTTATAAGACAACTGAATGGAATATTTTAAATCTAAGATAGAGCCCAAGAATAAAGCAAACAGGACCAATTCAGCTGAAGGGTATTTTCTAGGGGTTCTGAATACCATGTTCCTTCGGTTGTAAAACAGGAAAGGGAGAAAAGAGGCATGGCAACAACTTTGTCTCATTATAACAGGATAAAGGTTGGGTCATAAATTTTTTAAACTGCTCATTTAAGGTTTTTTATTTTTCTGTCCTCTCTCTCTCTCCCTCTCTTGCTCTTTCCCCCCACCACACACACATATATATTCCACACAGCTACAAATATTTCCTATACTATAAAATATAGTTTAAATAAAGAATTACTTAATTTTAGCAGGTGACAAAAACTCTCACAAATCTTGGGTGAGAAAACTTCCACACATTGATAATTAGATCAATAATCTCCCAAAATATTTTTTCTGCCAAAAAGCAATAGGCTAGGAATGTCTGTTTTAAGAAATTTCACAAAAAGTTGGTAACAAGTCAACATACAAATCTTCAGTGCATCATATACAACTTATTTTTGCCATTTTAATCTACTTCTCATATTATTAACCATGATTTTTTCATTGATAATCCTATATTTTTCAAGTCTAAAATTTCTTATTATACAAAGTTATACAAAAATTTAAAATATAAAAATGGAAATATACATGCTTCATCTCAGCAAAAGCTATCGAACAACTGGAGTGATTTATTTTGTGTCACAGAGAAAATGAAACAACTGATATTGAAAGTTAGACACGAGGGTACCTGAGTGGCTTGGTCAGTTGAGCATCCAACTCTTGGTTTCGGCTCAGGTCATGATCTTAGGGTCATGAGATCAAGCCTTGAGTCAGGCTCTGTGCTAGGTGCAGACTCTTGTTGAGATTCTCTGTCTCTCTCTCTCTGTCTGCCCCTCCTCCTACTCTTTCTCTCAAATAAATAAATAAACTCTTTTTAAAAAAGGGCAGATACTTTATTATTATTTTTTTTTTTGGAGAACTCTGATTTCTATTGCAGATGGGCATTCAGCTCAGCAGTAAGTGTTAGACAAGACAAAAAACAAAGACCAGTTTCTTCATTTATCTTCTGTGAATGACTACCTTGAAAGATTTTCTCCATTAAGATATTACTGAGAAAAATAATTGAATCCAATTAAATAGCCATCAACTAGCAACCTAAATAAAAAGATGACACTTCTTGATGGATGCTCAGAAAATAAGTATAATTTTCTTATTTCTCTTCAGCTACAGGATCCAAAGATGTCATTATTTTGTCTTTAAAAGTTCACTCATCCACAGAATGTGTTCTGGAAATTGTAAATCAGTAGTAATCGATCCCATGATATACTGACTCATGATCTCACTCTCTCAGTACTATAACCTCTGACAACCTGTTAGGTTTTCATAATTAATTGGCAGTTTGTTGATAGCTCAGTAAGAACACTGAAAAGCACGTGACTAAAACAAACCAGCTGGAACAGATGGTGCAATAATGATCCTATGACTTTTCCTTACAACCTTAACGTTTACATGGGAGCATCAGAAAACAACCCCATTGTTAACTTAGAGAAAACAAAATGTTTACAAATCTAAAAAGTATCTGCTTAACATTAATTTAACAAAGTTAGACTTGAAAATAGTTAAGGGGAATGGAGAAAGGTTTCTTTTGTTCAAAAAATAATATTTTTCTTTGAATCAAACTAGTTTATTCACCATATGGTGTAACATGCTGTGCAACTCATGGCAGTAGGATTTAGAGTAGTTACATGATTTAGTAGACTCAGATTTCAGGGATTTTGATTTGTTTACACATTCTCTAGAATTTCACCTCACTTGGGAAAACAAACTAAGAGTGCTAAAGTATTGCCTTAGGAACGAAATAAAACATTTGAGATGGGGAAGGAAACTGTGGTATCATGCATACGAATAAAAGAACGTCAAGGTGAAGCAAATCTGCAACATTATCAAACGTTGCAGAGAAGTCAAGTATCTGAGGGTTTTGCCTGGAGTGCCCTCACTGCCTTTCATCCCAGCCTTGAAAAATACTATAGGTCTTCCAAGATAGCTCCAGCCACTTCCTTTGTGAAATCTTCCCTGTCAGTTTCGCCTAGACTTAGCTGCTCTCTGCTGCAATTTTTACAAATGTTGCTTACGTGTCTTTTCACCTTGCTCTGCTGATTACTGATTCAAGAAGGTTAATATATATATATATATATATATATATATATATATATATATATCAAGGTACATTAAACCAGTTCTATCACAATCTCCAAGTTTCTTCAATTCTTCAGACCTTTGTTCTCTTCTGTAATAGAGAAGTGGCCTAAATGATTACTAGTGCCTTTTTCCTTTTTGGTATTCTATAATTCTATGAGACAGAGAAATTGACTTCTAACCTACCCTGTCATACTGTATAACCTAAGCAAAACCAATTGCATTACTTGGGCCTCATGTGTAGGAAGGGATTTATGACCCTATATAGTCTAGCATCTGTACCAGATTATTGCTTCTGAGTAGATTTATTGATCTGGATAAGGATATGAGGAAGGATAGGTTTGAGGGAGAAAACTATTATTCCTTTTTTGAGAGACCTTTTGGTAGTCCTACTGGAGATGTTAAATAGTCATGGGATATAGGAACTTGAAGTTCAGCAAAGAGGTATGGGTTAGATATACCTATTAGGAGTTCTTAGCATTTGTATGTCATCTAATCTAGGTATGAGATGGGAAGAGGTCCAAAGACTAAGCCCTCAGGCAGGCTTAGTCAAAATAGAAGATGAAATGCTGCTAGGAGGTACATAAAATGAAAATAGTGAAGTTTTAAGTTAGGAGAAAAAGATGCTTGGAAAATTTCATTGAAATGGAATGACTAGAAGCCATAGCTCTTATCATCTGGCATGCTATATTTCTACTGGTTTGTTTATTCTCTGTTTCCAACCAGAATGTTAGCTCCATAAAGACAGGACTTTGTTAATTACCTGTGTGAATTAGAGCAGTGCCTGGCATACAGCATGAGCTCAATAAATATTTTTAGATAGATAAATGAATGAATAAATTAATGGTGATAAGTAATTAATTTGAAATAGTAGGTATACATTAAGGGATTCTTAATAGTCTTCATGTAATTGAAAATATTCATTAAAACTGACTATGAAATCAATCTAGAATTCAAGTTGCTATTATTACAAAAAGCTTTTCTTTTACATCTGGATCAAAACCAGGTTTTCAGTGGGAAGTGCCTATGGAAAAGCCTCCCTTGTCAAGGACTGACAGTCTTTTCATTCCCTTGGCTCAACTGAAATTGGAAGGACCTCCTTTTATCTTTTGACCCGCTTTATCTTCATACCTACTACTTCGAACTCTGTGGTTGAGGTCTAATTTAATATTTCTCTTAGGAAAAAATTTTCTAAAGAATCTACTTTCATTATGGGCAGTGGATCCTCCCTATCACAGAAGTAGATTCTTTCCATCTAGCAGTTAACTAACCTTATCAGAACCATGGATTCTCCTAACGACTGTCCCATTTTCAAATGTCCATTCTAACAAGCATAATTAAAAACAATACGAGAACAGCTATAAGTCACTGCCTTCATGTTGTAGGACCGTACCGGAGAGTAGCAAAGGAAAAACAGATCATGCATATCCCACTATACATAGTAGGAGAGTACCTTATAGTACTTAATTATCCAACAATATTTTTCTGATAGGTATCATTGCTTATACTGAATGAAATATAATGAATGAGAAATGTAACAGGATAAAGTGCCCAAGGTCGGACAGCTGGTCATTGTCAAAACTGGTATCTGAATCCAAGGCTGACTCCACTCAGATTTGATCCATGGTTCTGTCAAATGATTCTAATTTTAAAACACATATAATGACACAGATATAAAAGAAAAGCCTGAACAAGTAGTAGCCATAGACAGCAACCAACTACTCATTCAGACGGAATACTATTGGAAGAGAGAATCTTTGGCTTACATTCACTTTGGATCAATGTAGATACAGATACAACAAACAAAGGCAGTGATCACGAGAGAGCAATGGCTATGTGACTTCTATGTCCATACTGCAAGGATAAGTGTTTTTCAACTCTATATGGACACACACATAAACATGGAAATTTCTTTAGCTCTTAATCCTATTTTATTGGTTTATACTGTGAAAGAGACCAAAACTTTTAAGTGTAGTACTTTGTTGAAAGATGATAATATGTGCGGTACACTTTTTTCCTTAACATATGAGATAAGAATAGAACTATAATTGTTAAATAATAAGAATTATGATCATTAAATTAATTTAACGTTCAAAGAAGGAGGAACTTCTATTTCAATGACATTGGAATCATTAATTTGGATGAAAAAAAAAAGTCCACATTCTCACCAATTATACCTTTCAATATCCAGCTTAATTTGAAAGAGAAAGAAGCTAAATATAGATAAAATATATTCATTGGCATTTTGGAAGGACTGCAGTGTGAAATGTATAATAATTTAAGCTTGCGTTAGGAGAAAGTATTCACACTGAATTCCATTTAATTAAAAAAAAAAAAGAAGATGTACGCACCCTGCTTTAAACAAATGAAAATCCCACATCGTGAAAAGCATGTTGGGTGGTAAATATTTGTTTTCCAAAACTAACTTTGCTTTACAAAACTATTTATGCTGCAGTCCTATTAATGCCTCTGGTGCACTAAAACTATTTTTAAAGGAAAAAATTTAACTACAACATAGAATAGAATATAACAGAACTGAAAATCGTATTAGAGATGTAGTGTAACCCCTTCTTTTTATATGAGAAGAATATGATAAACAGCAAGAATAACCACTGTGCCCACAATGAAGGTAGTCATGGTCCTGGAATGTCACTGTCCTGATTCTTTCCATCAAAAGAAAAAGTATTTTTTCTTTTAAATGCTACAATACATTTGACTAGAATCCATTCACTGTGGAAAGAAAGGGCACACGGGTACAATTGCTTTCAGTGTCTAAGGCACTGTTCAGAAGCCCATCTCTGTGAACCCCAACTTCACATTTACCCCTCTCTAGAGTTTCCAAAAGCCAACAGAAAGGACATCAGCGTCACCATCACTATAGAATCATATTGCTTAAGTAGAATTTTCAGAATGTTTTTTTTTTGTTTTGCACATTTATTTTTTTCACAACAATCTTCTCCGGGAAGAGAGTTATATATGGCTATGGTTAAAGTTATATATAGATGGTTATAGCAGTGTTTATATAATTGTAGTTATACAGTAGTTTTATATGTATTTATTATATATAAATAAATATGTACTTTTATATAAATAATTTTTATGAATATATATAAAATTTGTGAGTTACATAACCTTATAGATGTTTTGTTTTTTTTTTAAAGATTTTTGTTTATTTATTTGACAGAGAGAGAGATTACAAGCAGGCAGAGAGGGAGGCAGAGAGAGAGGGAAGCAGGCTCCCCGCTGAGCAGAGAGCCCGAGGCGGGGCTCGATCCCAGGACCCTGAGATCATGACCTGAGCCAAAGGCAGAGGCTTTAACCCACTGAGCCACCCAGGCGTTGTATATGGATGGTTATATATACAGTGCAGAATATATATATATATATCTTAAAGCGTGTTTGACAACTGTGGAACAGAATGAAACTTTACCAAGGAATTTTATTAAATTCCATAATCTTATGATATCCTGGACTTCAAATTGTAAGTACTGGTGCCTCAAACTGAGGCAGAAAAACAAGAGAACATATAGTGACCCATGACTCATATTCAATTTCCCAAACAAGGCCCCCAGATTTGACTTTATAATACATTCATGATTCGATAGCAAAAACATATATTACGTGTAGGCTGAAATTAAATTAATTCCATATGTCTGTTTTTATGATGACCTTCAATAGATGATATTAGAAAATAAACTTTATGCAATTATTTGCATACAGTTTATGAAATCATCTGCTGTCAGTTTCTTCTTCAAAATGAATTAATTGGAGTTAGTTATTTTAAAATAAATTTGATACAATAGTCTGGATTATATATGTTGGTATGCACACCTAAAAGGGATCAATTTTAAAAGGGGGGGGCATCAACTTCCCACCTTGCTAAAAGCTGCAGTCTGTAACATGGGGCAAGATGACTGGTGTAAGCATGTACTAACATGACCAACATAGTGAGATGTATCTTAGTATGCTGCGCTTAGCTTTTCTGGACTATAAGTCTACCTGGCTTATGTGTGAAAAGTAAAAAAAGAAACAACTTCCGTCTTGTTCCCATATCTTTGTATGCAGTTTATTTGACATGATGAATTTCTCATTTTTAGAGAAATCTGACATCAAATAGCACTTTGCTTCTTATGGTTGATAACCTGAAAACATTTATTTCTAAAAAACTGTACCAGAAGTATTTTTAATGCTGAGCAGAAGCATGCTGTAGCAGAAAGAACAATAGCTAAAGTCAAAAGATATGGATTCTACCTGTGGCTGTGTTCATAATGGATTTTTTTAACACTTGTACTCTTAAGTCTCAACCCACTGTAATTCAGCTTCTACTAAACTAATCCCTTGAAACTGCTCTCTCATAAAAGTGACCACTTTACTTGACCTCTCTTCCCTTCAGCTTCAATCAGACAAAATTCTTGAGATTTCCCTTCACTTGCCTAGCCATGTTTCTGAAGTCTCTTTTCCCACTCTCCTTCACTCATCTGCTCTCTTCAAGCTGATATCCCACAGGTTTCGTATGTTAAATTAAAAAAAAAAAAAAAACTTTAATCACAATGATAAAGTTCATTTTTTTCTTTGTCTCTTAATTTGTATTCTCAAGAGAAATTTAAGGAACAACATCTGTATGTGAGGGCAATAAAAACAGAGAGTTATAATTTTTTTTTCTTTTCAAAGTAACTGGAAGTAATCATAGAAACTAAAACTAACCAATCACCTTGATCATTGTTTTGTTTGTTTGTTTGTTTGTTTGTTTCTCCTAAATACTCTGGATGTAACTTTATTGCACATTGCAAAATGGTAGTTAACGATTAGCAATTTCATGTTATGTTTGGTGTGAAAGTCCTATTACCTCAGTTTGTATCTAAGCTGTAGTGGTAAGTTTGTCTGACATAACGTGAAAAACGATGCTTTAAAGTTTAAAAATAATAATATATGACCTTGAGGATATTGTCCTAGTTCAAGAGAAGAGAAAATCATTATAGGCACTGTCTTCTGAATTCATTGCCTTCTACCTTGATGAGCACTTAAAATGTAAATTAAGGAAGAATGCAGCTCTTAGGATTGACTCTGTCTAAAATCCCAAAGGTACTATGTTACAGATTTTATTTGCTATTAAAAAAAAATCATTGCAATTTCGTCAATGTCAGATTTTAAATTCAACCTATTCCATACCAAGGTTTCTAGCAGCCTATGTTCTTTAAATCAGGGACTACATTTATTGTACAGGAAAAAAATCTGTCAGAGTTTAACAATGAAGTGCTGCACAGGGAACAACTTAATTTCTTCTGTATTTAAAACTGAAATGCCTGGGGAAAACTTGCCCATTTATTTAGGTCAGCTGAGTCTCAGAGGTATTCTACTTCATATTCAGAAAAATATGGGGAAAGTCCAAGGATGGAGTCCACAATCAGTAGCAGAAGTCATGGGGACCAGAATATTTTCCAGACCAAACTAGTGCCTCCCCAGAAGGATAGATCCGGACCACGATGATGTGGAAGGGAAAGAGGGAAAATGGATTAAAGTGACCCAGTTCTACCATGAGGATTTTCACAAAGTTTCTCAAAATCAAAACGTCCATGCTTTCATGAAAAATAGAGAAAGCAGTGGGTAAACCGCACATAAAGGTAAACTTCAGCTAAGTCAACTGAAGATGAGTGCATTACCAGTGATTGGAACCAAGGTAGACAAGAGTAGTTGAAACCTTCCAAGAAATACCTAACAGGAATTAACAGAAACTGCACTAGCTAGTTATGTCGCCGATGGTGACTGGGGATTAAGACCCGAGTCATGAGCAAACATGTAGCAAAAGTTGAGTTAGTTCTAAGTGACACAAAAGAACCTGAATTTCATTTTATACCAGTGTTTCAGATTTGAAAAATAAACTATAGGTAAAAGGTTGGATTAAGAAAAAAATTAAATAGGTTTGGAAAGAAAGAAAACTGAAGATGAAAAACAAAGAACAGTAACATAGTATTTTATGATTAACAGTAAAAAGTGCTTATTGGATATTTATGGTGCTCCAGGCCAAGTATACTATGTGCTTTCAAATTCTTGGTAACAATGTATCAAGACAAAATCCACTACTTTAGGTAAACTAGACATGTGAATCCAGGCAATATATCCTTATCAACCTCCCAGGGTATACATCTTTTGAAGCAAATGTTTTGAGGGGAAAATAAAGGCAAGGCACAGGTACCAGTTTGATTTCTGAGAATTTCACATAGGAGGTCTTTGGGGGTGTCTCGTTCTAATTAAATTTAGGGGCAAATACTTCATTGAATTTACCCATACAGAATTGGCGTTAACTTGCAACTCCGTCCAGATACTGTCTCTACTCTAAAGGCAGGTAACAACATTTAGTAGCAACATCCAAACCTCAGATGGCCTGCTTCAGGACACTTGTAATTCTGCAAAAATCCTGTAATCCTGACAACCAATTTTTTTTTTTTTTTTTTTAGTAATTTTGGTTCTCCAATTTTTCTTTTCTGGGTAATGAATATAAAACTCCCAACAGAACTGGCTGGGCTCAAGACTGCCAGTAAAATTTATCTCTCTTCCTCCGTTCTCATGGAATTAGAACCAGAAATGACCATAATGATTCCTTGCTGCTAGAGGCTGAGAAAAATGCCTCTCAAGCTTCTTTAATAAGGGAATCTATTGCAAAATGGCTCCTTGAACACGCAGAAAGCAGCCAAGAAAATACTGAGTGGTAGCTGGAAAATCTATCAAAACTTCCCTCAAGCACACTTAAAAGCTTCTTTTATTTCATTACTTTTCTTGAAAGAGCAAGCTACAAGCTTGACTCAGCCCACTTACTGTCCTACAGTAAACACAAAAATATCTCAGGCGAACCCCTAGGGGGCGTAATTGCCTAGAGAGCATAAAGGGAAACTAACTCAGGGGTCATGGCTTCCCCTCAACTTTGGCTTCTGAGCAATTTTTTTCTTTAATAACTTTTTAATTATGTTTTCTATTTCTACTTTTGATTTTAATATGCATGATTTCTAATTGTAATATATACAATTTATTGTTTAATGGCACATAATAAAACTAACATTTAAGAAGAAAACCTCCCTTTCATAAAAATACATATATTTCCATGTAAAGTTTTTCACTTTAGTTTTTTCACTGATCTGGAATTAATTTGGGGGCAGCTTATGTGGACAAAATTTTATTTTATCTTTATTGTATTTTACTTTTTAAATTTTTTTTGCATTTTAATTTTATTTTTACCTTTACTTGTATTCTACCTAACTAAAAAAAATTTTTAAAGACTTTATTTATTTATTTGACAGAGCAGGGAGAGTGGCAGGCAGAGGGAGAAGCACACTCCCCGCAGAGCAGGGGGAATCTGATGTGGGACTCAATCCCAGGACTCTGGGACCGTGACCTCAGCTGAAGGCAAGTTATTTAACCAACTGAGCCACCCAGGTGCCCCTCAAGTAAAGTTTTTTTAAGAAGTTTATCTGGTTTAAGTTTGGGTTTCCCTGTATCATGGTTATGTTTTTAAATTCTCTATTTGATCCTATTAACCTCTTTATTCCTATGCAGATAGCACAGACTTTAATTACTAGAGTCTGATAACAATTCTTGATATACAGTAAAGGAAAACCCTTGGTTCTTTTCTCTTCCATATCTATTTTATTTTAGATTTTGTTTATTCATTTGACAGAGAGAAAGAGATCACAAGTAGGCAGAGAGGCAGGCAGAGGGAGAAGCAGGCTCCCTGCTGAGCAGAGAGCCCCAATGAGGGGCTTGATCCCAGGACTCTGAGATCATGACCTGAGCTGAAGGCAGAAGCTTAACCCACTGAGCCACCCAGATGCCTCTTCCAAATCCATTTTAAAATTGAGCATATAGGGGCACCTGGGTGGCTCAGTCTTTAAGCGTCTGCCTTTGGCTCAGGTCATGATCCCAGGGTTCTGGGATTGAGCCCCACATCGGGCTCTCTGCTCAGCAGGAAGCCTGCTTCTCCCGCTTCCATCCCCTCTGCTTGTGTTCCCTCTCTCGCTGGGTTCCTCTCTGTCAAATAAATAAAATCTTTAAAAAAAAAATTTTAAAAAAATGAGCATATAAAGTTCTTCATCAGAGCTTGTAGTGATTCATATTTAAATTTGCATTTACCTCTAGTCTGTCAGTGTGATTTACTTTAGGTATTTAATTTCAAAGCAGCACACGATGATGTTTTTGTTAACCATTATGAAAATTTGTCCTTAGTGGGTGAATATAATAGTTTTACATTTTTTAAGATTGCTGATATATTCTAATATTTCTACAATTTCTACAGTTTTTTATTCCATGTATGTGTGTGTTGTTATTTTTCAACCATTGTATATCTTTGATTACTTTGTCCATTTAACTTTTACTTAAACGTTTATAGGTATGTTTGCTAAGATTTCAAATTATTTTGTCTTTTAAAAATTTTGTTATTTTTATTTAATTAACTCTGATTTCATTTTATAATATAGTATTATCTTTGGACATTATGACTTCTTTTATCTACTCGATGTTCCTAAATATATTTATTTAAAAATTTGTCAATCCTTTTTCTTCAATAGCATTTCTTCTGGAACATAATCACCTTCAGTTATGTATTTACTTCTTTATTCGTCATGTTGCTGGATGCGTGTGCATGTGCATGCCTAAGATGAGGTGGAATTTTGCCTCATCCTACCTGCCCAGTCTCACACTGGCAGCTTAGGGCTTCTTCCT
The DNA here is from genome assembly GCA_028646535.1 of Procyon lotor. Classification (NCBI taxonomy): domain Eukaryota; kingdom Metazoa; phylum Chordata; class Mammalia; order Carnivora; family Procyonidae; genus Procyon; species Procyon lotor. The sequence goes on from CM053604.1 coordinate 116,887,916, forward strand.
TGTTGCTATGCTGAGAGCAGTACAGTGAGCCCTCAAGCTTGCGATTAGCTTGCCTGGTCATGAGGGTTTGTTTTTTTTTAAAGCAGCCCCCTCCCTCAGTGCAAAACTTTATTTAATTCACAGCGCTAACCAACCTTTTTTCCTCCATCTCAAATCAATACTAACTCAATTTCTGAATTGAGTTTGGTTCCAGCACCTCCCAAGAATTTACATGGAAAGTTCTTTCCCATTAACCCAAAGAACCAATTCCCCAGGGGACTTTACCCGTTTCCCTATATATCCCTGGCTTTTGCCACCAACACCTTCTGTTTATCCCCAAATTATGCCTCTTTGATATTTGATATTGTCCTTTTTGTCTTAATTGCTATTATTATATGTTTATGCTGAGGAATACCCTCACAAGATAAATAAGTAAATGGATTTTTGTTTGTTTGTTTGTTTTTGAGTGTGCCTAAGGCATACTCACAATGTAATCTATCTGTGGCTATTGGACTTGCAAGGATGGAACCAATATTAACTAATTATTCAGAAAATTAAAAAAAAAATTGAGTTGCCAAGAACTCAAAAAACAAATGGATCTCACAGAATACTATTTTCAAGTCATTTAATGAGTACATATATCTTGAAACCATTTGGTTTTCTAATTTACTTAGATAAATTTAGTAGCATTTTCATTAACTTTTTCA
>CM053604.1:116888701-116905876 GCA_028646535.1 Procyon lotor
CATACTTCTGTAACGGTGTTTGTAAGTTGAACATTTTCCTCATTATAAATTGAATATTTTTCTCATTGTGTTTGTAAGTTGAATATTTTTCTCACTGTAAAAATCTCATTAAAAATATTTTTCTCATTTCTCATAAAAATGATTTTAGATACAAAAGATTGGTCACATTTTGACAGTATGTTATCTCCAAGTTAAATTTAGCTGTAATACCTCATTATTCAAGACTTTATCTATTTTTATGTTTAATTAACTCATTTATTTTGTTCAAATCTACATCCTACATGAAATATAATCCTTTGAATATTATAGTAGTAACTTATTATCGTTTGTATTGAAGTTTTAGTAAAATGCCTCCCAGAGAATTCTGTTGAAATTTAGTATTTCCAAGTAAATCTCTGCAAGTTTTCACATTCTTTGCAAAAGTAATAAAAAAAAAACTTTGATGATACCCTTGATGTTGCATAGCAAATTCTTAATTAAAGCATAGTGATCAACAAACACATAATAATCAAAAATAAAAAAGAATATTATTTACAGTCTGTCACCGAGAAGAATCTTAAATCAATGCTGTGTCATTGTGAGGCCAATTTTGAAAAATTGGCCTCAAACTGTATCATGGCAGTACTAATAATAAAGGGCATCTCTCAGCTCCATCTAAAAAACAAAATAAAATGAATACAAAAAGGAAAATAAACAGTTACTTTGAATTGAATAATTTAATGTAACTTAAATAATACATTTTTATATAAATATCTTATGCAAGTGCTAAATTTAAAAAAATAATAATTTTCCAAATTTTACAGCCTCAGAAATGACGCTCAATGACATCTCTGCTATGAAAGGAGGAGAGAAAGACCTTAATCAAACAAAACCATCAATTCGCTTTGGATTTACTCATCACGAGATTTAAAATGCACTTTTTTTCTAAGAGGCAACATGCTAGCCCTATAAATATATTTTATGAAGACAATGCAGTGAGATTACAAACATGAAGCAATAGAATTCTAAGAACCTAGCGAGATAAAGTCCATACAGGTATTGAACATTTTTTATTTTCTAAAATCACCCTGCTATTTGAAGCAAAAACTGAAGGTCTTGTAAAATGATTGTATTCTGCTATACCTGAGCATCTGACAAAGAGTTTAGGAAAAAATCATCAGTGTCTGGTCTTTGAGAAACTTTAACTGTGTATTCAGTTCTCAGTGTCTATATGAGTTCATGCTTCAGAAGGAAGAATATACCATATCTGTAAGTGCAGTGTTACCTGTACAAAATGTTTCATCATAACTATAAGTTCACCCTTCATCAAGTGAATAATAAATAGGTTCGTGGGTTTGAAAATTACAGTCTCTTAAAACAAGCTCAATCAAGCCTGAACATTGTAAGCACTTCCTATGCAACTGATTAGGAAAGTGCATGAACTAAATTTCCGTGACCTATGTAAACAAAAGCTAATTATCTTTACAATCGAATTTTTTCAAATGACTGATAGTCGACAGTAAATAAGGAAAAACTCCAAGTGAATGTGTTTTTCTTTTCTTCCTAGTTTTCTGTGTTTAAATAAGCTGTGTCACCTCATAGAGAGCTATAGAAAAAGCCCTTCCAAATATGTCAAAGCCTACATAGTTAAAACAATAGATTAATAACAATAGCAAGCATTTGTTGAATTATTACTGATTGCAGGCTTTATGTTAAGTAGGTTCTATAAACAATCCAATTTTATGTTATAGGAAAACAAAACAACTTAGATTGATATGTAATGATTTCTCCAAAATGACGACACTGATGAAAGATCTGGATTCTTGTTACTCACGATAACCAAAAATCAAGCAATTCTAATTACCAATTCACTATGGAACAGGCACTGGCTATACACTTTTAAATCTTCACCTTATCAACATTTCCATAATATAAATATGGCATAAAGCATTAACTATGGTAAATAATTATGCATTGAACCTATTTCCCTGCTTATTTATATGATTTATTCCCTTAGACATACATATTACTCTGTGTTAATATATGCATGTCAATCCTACCATTGTGGTAACTTTAAGCCATGTTTCTTATTACATATATGAATCATATTAAGTGGAAAAGGAAAATACTTTTAAATATCATTATTGTATCCCAGAGCCACATTTTCTAGTGCAAAGACTTATAGCCTATGTAAATATATCATTTGAATTAGAATACAACTTGCATTATGCTCACTGCAAATGTGGTGATCCAATGGGTTTACATACCATTGTCTGCCATGGTAACCATAATATAATCCCACTAGGAGATTTAAGAACGTACCTAAACAAGCAGGGACACATTACTGCACAGGCACTCCCTAAGTAGAATTAGAATCTCAGACATCATCTGGGTAAGTAATCAGGGGACATGATTTCTCCTTGGAGAGATAGAGTAGGGTATTCTGTTATTTGTAGGCTAATGGAGCTCTATGAATACATTATAGTAAATGAATGAATCCACCGCAGTGCTTGTTTGCATCACACAGTGAAAAAAATATAGATTGTGGTTATAACAAGGTCACACTGGTTAATATCAAAAGCAACTACATTTTAGAATGTGGGACTCTTTGGCCACTGAAGGAGAGTTCATTTGATCTTCTCTAAAGCTGGCCATCTGGTGGCATCATTTCAAATTGAAGTCAGGTTCCAAAAGGTGGACTGTGATTCTCTGAGGATGTGGCTAAACCATTCAATGCTATTTCCAGAGATTATAGTAATCAAATGTCACAATGATATAAAATTATTCCATGGAATTGGAGAATACCTCCTACAGTAGGAGCTTCTCACTGAGAGAAGATTCCCTGGGCTGGAAGGATGCAAGCAGCATGAAAATGAAAGTCAAAAACGGCAGGCATAATGAGAGGGCCCAGGGTGTCAGTACTGAGATTACTCTATGCCAGTTTCCAGCTCACTGACCTTCCTAGCCTTTGGCTTCACTTTCCCCGCACTCCTAAAACAGCAGACCTTACACTGTGTCTATAGATATCAGATTTTGGTGGGCAAGAGAATTTTAGGCCCAACCGGAGAGATTCTGATTCCAGCCATCTTAGAGGAAATCCAAGAATCTGCATTTTAAACAGGCATCACAGAGGAATTCCAACACAGGTGCAGCAAACGCCATACCTGTGAAACATTGCTTTATACTATCTGCTGTACCTGAGTAGGAAACAGATTCACCTCAAAGCACATCAATTATATTTGCATCCCACAGCTTAGCAGAGCATTCATTCATTCATTCATTCATTCATTCATTCGTCTTTTTTCTTCATTGATGAAGATGAGTGTGGTATTTCAGTGCCTAAATACTGGTTTTGTTTTTGATCTAAGCAGGGGTAGGCAGAATTGTATTTATTTCAGTACTCTCATTTACAGGGCTGGGGGCTAGGTGGGGAAGGTGGGAGAATGTTGAGATTACAGTGACAAAATACTGCACACATTAAAATTTTTAAAATCTCTGTAATAAATTATCTTACAGCAAAAAAAACATTTTTGGCTAGTCTGTAATAAATTATCTTATAGCAAAAAAAAAAATAATTTTTTAATCTAATCTCTCATTTGCCAGAGGGGTGGGAGGTAGAGGGAGTGGCAAAATGGATGAATGGGGGTGAGAGAACAGGCTTCCAGTTATGGAATGAAGAAATAAATCATGGGCAAATGGTATGACATAGGGAATATAGTCAATGGTACTAGGATAGTGTTGTATGATGACAGACAGAAACTATGCTGTGGAAAGCACAGTATAACATATATACCTGGGGAATCACTATGTTGCACATCTGGAACTATTGTAACATTGTGTGTCAACTATACTTCAATAATAATTTTAAAAAATATAATCTTTCTAACCGGAGATGAAATGGTTAGTGGTATTAAAAATACCTGCCCTGGTATTTACCCCAAAGAAGCAGATGCATTACAAAGAAGGGCCACATGTACCCCAATGTTCATAGCAGCAATGACCACAATTGCCAAACTGTGGAAAGAACCAAAATGCTCTTCAACAGATGAATGGATAAAGAAGATATGGTCCCTATATACAATGTAATATTATGCCTCCATTAGAAAGGAGGAATATCCTACTTTTGTATCAACATGGACTGGAAGAGATTATGCGGAGTGAAATAAGTCAAGCGGAGAGAGCCAATTATCTTATGGTCTCACTTACATCCTGAGCATAAAGAAAAACATGGAGGGCATTGTGAGAAGGAAGAGAAGGAGGAATGGGGGGAAATCAGAGGGAGAGATGAACCATGAAAGACTGTGGACTCTAAACAACAAACTAAGGGTTTAGGAGGGGTGGGGGTGGGGGGTTGGGCGAGCCTGGTGGTTGGTATTGAGGAGGGTACGTGTTGCATGGAGCACTGGGTGTGGTGCATGAACAATTAATCTTGTAACACTGAAAAAATAAACATATTTGGGGAAAAAAAAATATCTGCCCTAAAAACTGCTCCTGAGTTTAGAGATAGGACATCTTTGCCATAGGTGAGATAAGAAACCATCTTCAGAAGTGCGAAGGAGAAGTTGCAATCAAGAAAATTGCAGGGATTTATATTTCTCGTTGGGGTTTTGCCATCTGCTCTGCAGGAGGAGCTAATTCCCTATTATCTTCCAGAGGAAAAAGTTGTTTGGTCCCCCAAGTTTGTCAACCTGTGAACTCTTAGATGTTATTAAGAGAATGTAACTATTTTTTCAATCTGATTTTTCTTTCATTATTAGAAACTGATCAAAATCATTTCAATATATAGCAGAGAAGTAGTGGTAACACAATTCTAATAGTTGTTCAAAAGCTTAGAGTTGAACTTAATATATTTTTACATGCATTTGAGCTTTTAACAGTATTTGTGATTCTCAAAAACAGTGCAAGTAAGGGAGTATCAGAACTTGGGTTTGCTGAGTGTACAACTGAGCAACTGAGAACAAGTAGATAAGTACCATCTCAAGGTTATACAGAGAGGATAAAAGGTCAATCTCAGCTGTATGTTCCTTATTCATCTTTTCTACAGCATATGAAGAAGAGATTGACATGTACCCTTATTTATGGATGGCTTTTTCCCCCCAACTCCCTGTGCTTCCTCTCCCCCTTCCTACCTCTCACTCTTTTCTTTTTGAAAGCATGTAACATCCTATTTTCATATAAATACTGATAACATTCACTTTAAAATGCTACCCTTTCTCAGACTAGGTCAGTGTTTCAGCAGGTGCGAGGCATATGGTAGACTCGCTGAATATTTGAAAAGCGAAAAAAAAAAAAAACCCTGTCAAAGTAGTTCCCTTGGACTTATGAATCTTCCTATATTTGTGATACCTGGTTCCAAAAAGTTCCTTTTAAGGAATTTACTCAAGCAGCTCTAATATATAAAGGGTGGAGATCCCAACGCACATTAAGCCCCTTCTTCTGTGACATGACTGATTCTCACCAGGGGCCACTGGCGGGTCTCGTGGGCTCTGAGACTTCTTTGTCTCTCTCTAAAGGAAGTGGGCTCACTGTGCTTACTCTGGAAGTGCAACAAATCCTGATAGCTACAAGAACTTTTGATGTTGCCCCAGCTCTGTGTTATGGTAGGGAAATCTTTGAAATTGTTTCGATGTGCTTCGATCAGTGGTGGGATGTGGAATGGATGATCTTCAGGGTCTCTTAAAGCTCAAATTCTGATTTCTAACCCATAGTTTCCACTCTCTTCCCTTTTCTCTAGGTACAGTTGATTTTCTCACAAGTCTACCTGTGGGCCACTGCACTGTAATATTGAGAAATAAAAATAATCCTGGGAATTTTAAGCGCAGTGGTAACTGAGGCCATGGAGGCCTCGTGGACGTGTGTTGGGGGAGAATAAATTAAAGTTAGGGGACTTAGAGGTGTACTCAGTAATACCAAATAATCAATTTTAAAATATGTGATTATCCTGCCCCTGAAGTTTCACATCTCGCAAGGTATATTTTAATCCGTAATTGGTTGATGAGCTTCAGGCTAGCAATTACACACTCTTTTCTATTAAATGACATGGAAACCACCTGAGAACATTTCAAAAATGCTTTAAATTATTTGTGAAAGGTATCTGAAAGACAACACAACAAATAAAAAAGAACTCAGTAGTTCATTGGTTTCCAAGGTGTATTTTTTGTAACAATACAAAAACATTGGAAGAAATTAACAACATAACCACTTCTCATTTAGCTCCTGGAAATTTTAATTCCATAGTCTCTTTCCCATGCTGAAGGGAAGGGAGAATAACAAAGGTATTATCCCACACAGGCCTCAGAGGAGTTGTTTTAATAGAATGGAATCATGGCTGCTGATCTCATTTTCCCATAAATGTTCACAGCTCAATCTCATGGAATGGCTGTGTTTACCACCACTGATGTTTATAATCAGTGTTAACACAGGAAACTTAGACAGTCAGCCAGGCAGTCCTTTTCTTCTCTTGTTAACTGGGCTTGTTATTACTGTTTCTTCAATTTCCTAGAGGATTCATGTACATAATCATGTCAGCTGCTAAACTGGTGGGAATTGAAGCTATTCTACATTTTGAAAGTATTAGCATGTGCCAACTTAGTATCTACATAAATTAATGCTTTGCTTTCCACTTTTAAAAAACTTCTAGCAGCTTAAAGCAGCTCTCTAGTTTTTTTGGTGGATATGTGTTGTCAGCATAGAACAACTTGAGTTTTGGCAATTATCGACTTAATTAGATCATTATGGAGCCAATCAGAATAATGAAGTCCTCAAAGTAAGTTTACTAAGGTTTTGTTACTGTTAGTATTTGAATCATCTTATTTAATTTCTTCATATTTATCATATTATTATTCAGGTAAATGTTATACCTCCATTTCATTTACATTTAAAATTTAATTAACAATGATCATTAGAACTCAGTTCATTTTTAAAATAATTTTTCTTATTATAAAACAGATGTGTCTTGATTGTAGGCATTTATAAAATGCATATGAGAGAGGTGCCTGAGTGGCTCAGTGGGTTAAAGCCTCAGATCATGATCTCAGGGTCCTGGGATCAAGCCCTGCATCAGGCTCTCTGCTCAGCAGAGGGGGAGCCTGATTCCCCCTCTCTGCTTACTTGTGATCTCTCTCTTTCTCTTTCTGTCAAAGAAACACATAAAATCTTTAAAAAAAAATAAAATACATATGAGAAAAAACAGAATAAAAATTATTTATAATTCCACAGTCCAGAGTCAAGATGCTTAATATTTTGGTGCATTTCAATCTTTTCCTTATCCATATAACTTAAAATAAATGCCTTACAGTTCAACCCATTTAACCATGACTTCTTGCCCTACTATTTCACAAAAACTTATCTCATTGAGTCTCTTATGTACTCATTGTTGCTAATTTTAATGAAAACCTCTTCATACTTTCTTATCTGCCTTGGCTTTCCCTAAATAATTGGGTGCTATTATATATTTCAAACTCTATGAGGTCAGGGGTCATCCGGTCTCATTTGCCTTTGTAGTCTAGTGCTAGTAGAATGCCTGACACATAAGTATGGTTCCCTGGATAGTTTCTTGAATAAACAATCATATCCTTCATCTTCAAACAATACTTCCATTTTATTTTATGGCAATAACCCTTTGTGGATTTTCCATTACTTATCTAGAAAGGTGTTCAAAATCTCTTTCATTTTTCTCTTGTTCCTCTCTACTTTCAAAGCTGGTGACTTTCTGTTCAACATCTTCACCTTCCCCTCTACCTGGCTCTACATGCACTCTTGTGATTTCAGTTGTTATCTCGATGGTTACCTTTCCTAAATCAATATTCATCAGACATAGTCCCTTGTCAGATTCATAAATGTATCTGCCTTTTGTAGTTTTAAACTTTGATACATATGCACCTCAGAAACAACATGTTCTAAGCAAAAAAATTACCCTCTCACCTCCCTAAGAACAACTACATCTTTCTGTGAGGTCTTCAAGAAATAGTCATAACTAAAATGGGATTGGCTTTGAGGAATGCCAAGATCCCATTAAAAGTGGAAAGAAAAAAAAAAAAGGGATTGAAGACAGTCAAGAGGACATGTCCTTGATAATTACTTTTGAGGTAAATGCAGCAGCAAACCAAATTATTTACTAAGAGTTTCTAAAGTTTAGGTTTTGTATCTCTTGAGTTGGGGAAGTTGTGGATATAAAAATTCCTTGAAACAGTTCTTGGTTAGAGTATTAACCCAAAAAACTAAACAAAACTCTACAGCAGTATACTGGATTAATAAGCCAAATAAGCTCCAAAAAGCTATAACTCTAAACCAGAAAATCTAGCCTGTGAATATAGCCATTTATATACCAAAAGGAAGTAATCTAACTTAGAGTATTAGTGAAAAATTATATATTTCTTACCTAAAACTATGTTTTCCAAAATGCATTCTGTAGAATACCAGGGATATATTAGCTGGATTTATATAAAAAGGAAACAGATGGTCAAATAAAATTTAGGGAAGCTGGTATAAAAACTAATTTTATAAAAGATTTCTCAGGGACTTCAATATGATAATGTGTATTGGAAACTCCAAGAGGAAGCTGTAGTATGCAGGGTTTCTTAAATATACTTAACAATTCTTACTTTTTTAAAAAAAGAATATATTAAGGGATAAATAGACTTGTGATTAAACTTTGAAATAGACTGCTATAAATAAATGTATGAAATCCAGTTGCATATAGTGGGTACTAAGCAAAATAAGATCTTAAAAAATGCAGTATACCAAACAATAAAGAAAACATGTTTAAAATACAATTTAACTTTTTCTCAGCTACTTTTCTATGTTGGCTACAAGTCAATAGCTATTATCATAATTCGCTCATCAAAAAATAAATAAAAGTGGGTGGGCATTTTCTACATAATGAATAATTATAAAATGTGCCTCCCAATTTTAACATACATTACAAAAAAAATCCACATTTAGGGGCGCCTGGGTGGCTTGGTCAGTTAAGCGACCAATTCTTGATTTCGTCTCAGGTCATGACCTTTGGGTGATGAGATCAAGCCCCATGTCCAGCTCTGTGCTCAGGACAGAGTCTGCTTGAGATTGTCTCTCTCCCTCTCCATCGCCCCTTCTCCCCACTCATATGCTTTCTCTCTTTAAATAAAAATAATAAAAAAATTAAAAAGTCCACATACAAGTGGACTCATTCAACTCAAACTCGTGTTGTTCAAGGGTCAGTTCTACACACATACACATAGTAGACACGAACACAAATAAATATAACATAAGCCTTCTCTCTCTTAAATGTGCTAAGTAATATATGCAGTTCAACAACCTAGCTCTAATCTTAATATGAAGTAGTTTTTTTGATAAATCATGGTGTGATGTAAAGAACACTTCAGAGTTACAGAAACTTCAATTAGGTAATTAACTGAATTAATTAATTTGATTAATATGTATTATAACAGCACATTTACAGATTAAAGACCACTGATTCTAATACTAGAGCTCATCTTAGTACACACAGATATAATTCTCTTGATTAAATTTAAGATAATGCATGATAAAAACTCTTAGCAAACTAAGAATAGATGGAAACTACTTAACCTCAAAAAGGACATCCAATTTTTAAAAAATAATTAAGAATGTCATACTTACTGAAATAATCCTTAATAAGATCAGCAACAAAGAAAATGCTTGCTATTATCCATTATATTAAGGATGGTACTTAGTCAATGCAATTAAAACTTAAAAATAAAATAAAACCTATAATCGGAAAGTTAAGGCAAAACTCTACTTTTAGTTATGTGACTATTCATATAGAAATTGCCAAATGCATTTTTATTCTTAGATTAAATAATTTGCTGAATCAAAAGAAAAAGTCCACATGCAACATACAATTGCAACTCTTTAGGCCATAACATCCAGTTAGAAAATGTATTTTTTTAAATTAACATTTAGAGTATCAATAAAAAATATAGAAAAGTCCTTTATAGAAGAAACCTAAATATTTTACTGAAAATATCAAGCAAAGTAAATAGATGGCAATATTGACTATATTTTGGAAAGGAGAACTCTCCATTGTTAATATACCACTATTCCTCAAACTTACTTATAGGATCAGTGCAATTCCAGTGAAAATCCAAATGGAGCTCTTTTTTTTTTTTTTTTTTGGAGTTCTTTATAGAACTTGATAAGCTGAGTTTACATTGTATATGGAAATAAAAAGAGGCAAGACATCTAAAAATCCCTGAAAGAGGACTAGATGTGGATATCAGCAAATGATGAAAAAGTTTGAAGGGTGAAATGATAGACAATAACAAATCATGTAATAGTTCAAGCATACTGAAGACTAAAATCTGAGCAATATATTTCATAATATGCAGGATTTTGCTCACTTTGTGATAGATTTCAGAGAACAGTAGATTCAAGAATCTACAGTAAAATATATTCAATATTCAACAGTGAAGTAGACTCAATAAAGTAGATTCAATTCTATTAATTCAAGAGAGTCTACTCATTTAAAGAGAGAAATGTGATAGAGTTGTAGAAATTTACAAAAAAATTTGCCACAAAACAAAGGAGAGAAATAGAATGAAAGATAATCATGGTCAAAGGTGTTTTTGCTTGTTGATTTTGAAGATGGGAAAAGTTACATTGTTCTTTTATGCTGATAAAAATAATCCAGTAAAGCAGAACTAACTGATGAGGCTGAAAGAGTGAGGAGAATCCTTAGAGCAGTGTCATTAAGAACTAAGATGTGATATAGTAACTGATATGTGCCAAAGTTTTTTTAAATAGAAAATGAAAGAATAAGCATTATCATTCATATGCATTCGGACATGCATGAACTTGATTTTGACTTTTGTCAATTATTAATAATGTAACATTAGTCAAATTATTTAAACCTCTCTCTACTTTAGCTTTCACCTGCGCAATCATGCCAGCTTTGAGGCTGTTGTATGAATTAAATAAGATACCGTATGCATAACCCCTAATAATTTGCTTTGACACATATTGGGCTCTGAAAAAATGAATTATTAGTATTCTGATTTTTAATGAGAAAATCAACTACTTCATCCCTTCCTGAACTATTTCTCTGATTGTTACAATCAGTTAAAGCCTCAAATGCAATGTCTATAGCTGTTTAGCAGTTTCTTTAAACAGGCTATGTCTGCTAAAACAAAACAAAACACACATACTGATATCCGGTGATAGATAACATTAGATATTAACTCAAACAACACCTACATTTTTCACAAGTAACCATCTGCAATTTATATTTAATTGGGTGTTTTGTTTGTAGTGTAAGATATTAAGTTACAATGATCCAAAAAAATCCACTTTAAAAGTTATTGACTATAGCTTGATTCATAGCAAGGCATTTATATATGCTTTATAAATCAAGTTTAATTTGATTTAATTCATTTTTTATTTTAAAATTTTAATTATGAGCTCACATTATTACTTTCCAGTGCTCCTTATAGAATTTAAATCTGGGAGCAGATGATTCTTTTTCAAGATCAGAATTTGCACCAAAGACAATCTTATATATGTTTAGTGGTCAAAAAACCATTAATGCTCCTTCTTAATTGCATATGATTGGCATTACTGATGTAAGTGTCCAAGGTATATTATTTTCTTTCCATTTTTCTATTCTTACCCCAAGTGTTCCTTGGCTTTCATGGCTATTATAAGTTGCATATTTTTAAGTACTTGAATCTTTAAATCATCATACACACTTTAAAAGACTAAGACTTAAAATCTCAAATCCCAATAGCTAAGATGACATTATACTTGATTTTTAAAACACACACACACACACACACACACACACACACACACACACACACGGAGGAGATTGCTTTTACAGTTTCTACGAAGAATTTTTCTAAAGCTTTTTGTTCTCTTTCAAGATTACACAATTGGTGTGTGAACATTACTATTCTCATAATATCTGCACATTTTGGAGTCAAAACCACTTACTGAGAAAATTCAAGACATTGAAACTACCAGGGTGATGACCCAGTTTTGGAGGTTCCATAATTATGTCTAAAACAGAACATGCTGACAGAGTTCAAAGCTTTGGATTTCAAAATTATTGGATTTTGAATGCAATGAAATGCAGTGAAGGGCCTTCATTGGCCTCAGTAGGAAAGAGGACTTGCCTAGGGACTGGTCTGAAGGAGATAAACAAAACGTATTCTAATGTGATCCAAAATTAATGAACTTTCAAGCATGCACAAAAGGAACAAAATTCAAATGCACACATCACTGATTTATATAGCTATAACTTAATTATTTGGGAGGAATTTCCATTTGTGTTATATGTTCTATTATCGATGTAACTCAATTGGATTGCTTTCTTATATTTGCATTTTAATGCACTAAGAGGATTTAATTTGAACTTTTCTCCCACAAGCCTATTCCAAATGGAAATTTATTTCTACGTTACTATTTGAGCTGTATTCCATTCATTACAATCAAACATGTCAGAGTATCCTATGTTGCATACAATCACTCAGACTGTGTGATTAGCATGGAATCAAACTCAACTTAATTTTTTAAATAACTTTGTCAGCTCTGGAAAATGACACCAATTCAAAGCTGTGCTTCATCATGAGGTTGTAAACATCAAGAACATCATGTTTATTTTGAAAATTTGATTAGACAAATATAATGATTAATGGGAAAAAAGTGAATTCATATTTCACAAAGGAACCAATGCAGAAAAATAAAAAGAACTAGGTAAAATCTGATATACTATACACACATCTTGTAATCTTGTTTTGTTAACTTGTTATTTTTATAAATCTTTTTTTTTGTTTCAGGGTTTTCTTATGACAACACTTACAAAAGTATATATTTTAGAATGTGAAGTTGATTCTAAAGAGCAGATATCCACACAGAATTATTGTTATAGTTTATAAATTAAGAGGTGAGATTCCTCAAAAATTCTTTAAAAATCATGTTTTTATATAATACAATAGCATTTTGAATAAACCCACATCTGATACCAGTACACACACAATCACACACACAAACACACAAGTGCAAATCTGTACAAACATACATATTTACATATATAGTTATACACGTAAAATGTGAAATTTATTTTTTAACAAATAATGAAATGGAAGTATTATAATTATCTCAACTTCTTAATCAGTTTTAAGAAGTGAAAATCAAAATACATATTTAGAAATATTTAGGGCATGATGCTTATAGAATTATTGTCGGTAAGTATGACAGAAATAAAACTTTATTTTCAAGGGGTGCCTGGGTGGCTCAGTCATTAGGCGTCTGCCTTCGGCTCAGGTCATGATCCCAGGGTTCTGGGATCGAGCCCCACATCGGGCTCCCTGCCCAGCAGGAAGCCTGCTTCTCCCGCTACCATTCCCTCTGCTTGTGTTCCCTCTCTCGCCGTGTTTCTCTCTGTCAAATAAATAAAATCTTTAAAAAAAAAAAAAAAACAACTTTATTTTCAAAATATCTTTAAAAAGGCAGTTTATAGAGGTTTTTATATAGTATTTATAGTCTAGATTGCCTACATTACACAACAAACAATTCCAAATCTCAGAAACCTCTTTGTTTTTCAAAGTGAATGTTTGTCTGTGCTATGTATACATTGATATGGGCAGGGAAAAAGTCTTTTTGTGGAATTACTAAAAAAAGAAAAAAAAAGAAAAAAAAGGCCCAATGAAGAGTACTCCATTTTTTGACACCCTCATCTCAACACGAGCATCAGGATATGCCATTGCAAGGGAAGAAAACGGAGAATCGGACACCAGCTCTTAAACACTGCCAGATAGGGGTTCTCCTGCTAGGTCTATTTCCTTTTCATTGGCCAAACAAGTCACATAACCACACCCAACTTCAAACGGATGAGACAGTGTAATCTCTATATATGCTCAAATAGTAAAGTGAATTAAAAAAAATAGAAATAATAATTTCTACCATACTTCAAGATCTTTTCCCTTTTTAACAAAACTGAACCTCCAACGTGGAGCTTGAACTCATGACCCCAAGATCAAGAGTTGCATGCTCTACCAACTGAGCCAGCTAGTTGCCCCTTAGGCCCTTTTGCAATGTAAAGTTTATAACATCCTAATGTGCATTATGATTCTTAAAGGCTGGTGGTGAGACTATACTGAATTTCCTAAACTTTCTGGAAAAGTGATTTTTTTAAAAGATTTATTTATTTATTTATTTATTTATTTGAGAGAAAGAGAAAGAGAGAGAGAGCACACAAGCATGAAGGGGAGGAGCAGAGGGAGAGGGAAACTCAAGCAGGGAGTCAGAAGTGGGACTTGGTCTCAGGATCCTGAGATCATGACCTGATCCAAAATCGAAAGTGTGGCTTAACTGACTGTGGAATCCTGACACCCCTGAAAAAGTGATTTTTTTTTACCTGGGATATTTTTGCACTAAATTTCTGTGAACATACACTGAAATAGTAGTTTATGTTGTATTTTAACTTAGAGATAAATAAACTAAAAATATGTTACAATTGCACTATAGTAATTAAATTTTGATTTTTTTGGTTACTGAAATACATCAAATTATAATAATTCCTTATTCATATAGCATGATAGTGAAGGAAATAATAATGATTTTCTTAGCCCATTAAAAACCCAATGTTATTTTCTTTCTTATATTCGAATGGACTATCTATGTATCTATATCACCCCTATCTCTCTCTCTATGTGTCTCTGTATATCTATTTATCTATTATCATCATCACTGAAGTATCTAAAGAATGGTTCCTCTTTAACTGAAGTAACTGAAATTTTGGGGTGAATCTATTTTTTTGGAAAAATCAAGTACAGGATTTCCTTTCTAGAATAAATCCCTTAATAATGCCATTCTGCCATAATTTCCATTCTCCTGATAAAGAGGAGTAAAAAAATACGTTCAGATCTGTGATTTTCTATATACCATAAAATTACTAACTACCCATAAAATAAATCACTGTATCTATAGCTAAAATAGCCTTGTTTTACATTATCTCAATGTCTAGCTCATTTTATAACTTTTAGGTTACAGAAGGTTGCAAAGATAGTACATATCCCGTGCTATGTAATAACCATGTACCCAGCCAACACTTGATCCCCTATTGTAAACATCTTATATTAGTATGATACATGTGTCACAATTAATAAACCAATACAAATACATTACTATTAACTAAAGTTAATAAAGTCCATACTTTATTCTGACTTCTTTAGTTTCACCTAATGTCTCTTTTCTTTTCTAAGATCTCACTGAGGACATCACATTACATTTAGTCATAAATTACATAAATATACATTTATATTTCTCTAGACCCTTCTTAACCGTGATCTCACTAATTTCTTTTTCAAAGAAATTGAAACTTTTTCAAGATTTTGTAAATATTCTTATCTGGTGATTAGTTTCTAAACATCTTTTTAGGTCACTCTACCTCACTTAACATTGAAATGTTTCTTTTCAAATAATACCAAAAAAGTCCAACACCACTAAGCATTTCACAAGAAACTGTTTTCACAATAACAGGCAAAAATTGGATTTCAAAACTATGGTGGCTCTTTGATGCTTGGTTTTTCTAAGTGTGTCCTATAATAAAAGCTGTAAGATTTTTTTGTAGCACAGAATTATAAATTTACTCTTTTGTTGTGAGAAAATACAAAACAGAGTGAAAAGTACAAATTGAATTCACATTTTTATGAATCATTTAAGTTAAAATTCTATTTTATATCAACTCACTATCCTTTCTCTAAAGAGGTTTTCTAGAATTTTTATTGTTTGTACTGTTTCCTTAGTTTGTCTATTTCTTATTTATATGTATTTACAAAATTAATGTTTTAACTATATAGATCACTTAGGTAAATGACAGGCATTTGTACCTATATGACTGACCCACCCTCATTACCTAAATCACAATCTGACTTACCTAGAATATGGCAGATTAGGGGTCAATATTTAGCTAAATTTGATATCTAAAACTAATACATATACACTTACAATTGAAACTATCAGAACTTTACCATATTAGATGAGTTTGTGAAAGATCATTCCATACAGGTTAACCAATTTTTACCTCTGATAAACACAGTAAGTGTATCATTAAAAAATTCTCAGACACAATTCAAAGTAAAATGAGATAAAATGCACTATTAGTATTTTTTAGTGTGATAACTATTGTGTCGTACTAAATTTCTTTTATTTTATGTCTCAAATTTAGAATATTTCATTTTTAACCATTATATTTAGTATATGAATGATTCTAGTGGCTCATCAACTTTTAATATATCAATGTAACCTTCCATTGAAAAACTTATCAACACATTAGTAAGTATAAAAATTCCAATGTATTTGAGGATTTTAGCAGGTATATTACATATAAATATATATAAAATAGAATATAAAATAGAAAACTACTTATTTCAAGGTAAACATGATTAAAGTTAGAGTATTCCCTATTTATAATAAATCATCATGTATATAGTTCACCCTCCAAACCCCAAAGAGATAATCATTTTTATATTAAACATGTAAAAGTATCCCACAAGGTAGCCAAAAATGATCTGAAATTTCTTGAAAACCATGTGATTTAGCACCACATTTTGGCTTTTTGAGTCTAGTATTATTCACTTACATTTCCAAAGAAATGACTACCAAACCTCTGTACAAATGAATACAACTTATATAATTTGAAATTCTAAGTGCTATAAGGATTACAAGGGGTAAACTCTGAAGAAGTACCATATGTATTACCCAGCCTGAAAAGCAAATACATTAAAAAAATGTTTGACATTACTCTACCAAAGTTTGTCTTGGGAAAAATACTGCAAATTCAAAATCAAAACCTTCTGTTTGTACCATTCACCATATGATAACACGTATGAGGCTCACAAATAGAGTTCTAGGGTTCACAAGTACAACTATCTCCCAAAAATGAAATGTCTGAAAGTATCTTGTTTAGGATTATACACAAAAATCTGGAAGTGGGGAATGACTGAAAGGATACCTATACACAGCTGAGTCTAATCTCAATTAAAGTGAAATGGTTTAGTCTCTGTATTCTCATTATTGAATTGGATGATAATAAAGATTTCTCCTTCTGAAAAGTCAATGTAGATTCAGTTAATTTTTCTATATATTTTATATACATTGGTATAGACACACATATATATATTTAATTTTTATTAGAAAAATAATAAATTTTTTAAAAATATTCTTGTTCCCATTAAA
>CM053604.1:116906376-116931815 GCA_028646535.1 Procyon lotor
TCCAGTCAAGAAATGGGGAGTAGACATGAACAGAAATTTCTTCAAAGAAGACATCCAGATGGCCAATAGATACATGAAAAGTGCATCAGTTGGCATCAAGGAAATACAAATCAAAACCACAGTGAGATACCACGTCACATCAGTCAGAATGGCTAAAATTAGCAAGTCAGGAAATGACAGATGTTGGGGAGGATGCAGAGAAAGGGGAACCCTCCTACACTGTTGGTGGGAATGCAAGCTGATACAGCCACTTTGGAAAATAGTATGGAGGTTTCTCAAAAAGTTGAAAATAGAACTATCCTATGACCCAGAAATCGCACTACTGGGTATTTACCCTAAGGATACAAATGTAGTGATCTGAACGGGCACGTGCACCCGAATGTTTATAGAAGCAATGTCCACAACTGCCAAACTAAAGAACCTAGATGTCTCTCAACAGATGAATGGATAAAGAAGATGTGGTGTATATATACAATGGAATACTATGCAGCCACCAAGAGAAATGAAATCTTGCCATTTGCAATGACGTGGATGGAACTAGAGGGTATTATGCTAAGCAAAATAAGTCAGTCAGAGAAAGGCAATTATCATATGATCTCTCTGATTTGAAGAATTTGAGAGGCAGGGTGGGGGGGTGGGGGGGTTGGGGAGGGAAATGAAACAAGATGGGATCAGGAAGGAGACAAACCATAAGAGACTCCTAAACTCACAAAACAACCTGAGGGTGGCTGGGATTAGGGCTGGGTAGGGATAGGATGGCTGGGTTATGGACATTAGGGAGGGTATATGCTGTGGTAAGTGCTGTGAAATGTGTAAGTCTGATGACTCACAGACACGTACTCTGGGGCAAATAATACATTATATGTTAATAAAAAAATTATGAACTATATAAATATGGGACTTGACTGTCAGTATGAAGTTGCTAAATGAAAACATCAGGTTTGCATAGGAGTTTCCTAGGATGGATGTCCTCTACCTTTGTGCCAGTTTTTGGAAGTTTAGAATGATGCTGCCACAGGTACTGGCTAGAACACAAACCTATGTTTAAGTCCTAGTGTATTTAAGCTAACCAGTAACATTTTTGGATAGGACCCAACTTATTCTTAATACTATCACAGATTTGCAGTGCCTGGGTGTTCAGTCAAGCATCTGCCTTCAGCTCAGGTCATAATCCCAGGGTCCTGGGATTGAGTCCTGCATCAGTCTCCTTGCTCAGTGGGGAGCCTTCTTCTCCCTCTCCCGGCCTCTCCCCCTGCCAAATAAATAAATAAAATCTTTAAAAGACTATCACAGATTTAATTTAAGTTGACTAACACTTTAAAGAAGTCCCTTGAATACTAGGCATCTATTTCTGGTGTTCTTTTTTCTGTATCAAGAACCCTGTGCTAGGATCTAAAAACTGAGGCAGGAAAGCTTTGCTATCACAGAGTGGGGTATTTATCGTGTTCCAACAATTTATAAATCAAACCTGTTTACCTTCTATAACAAATAGAACCAAAAAACTTGGGAGAAATAGTGAAGCTTCTTAAAGTGTTTAAATAACCATGGATCTCGCAATTTCAAAAAGATTATGTTGCACTTAAAGATATATTCATTCTCTATATATGAAAAAGATAATTTTTGAGGGAAAGCATAGTGACATAAGAAAGGTAGTATCAAAATATACTTAATGCCTTTTTGAGCTCCCTCTACTGCTTTTTAGACAGTTGTTAATCTGATAGAAATTTCTAACAAAACATATATAATTGTCAAGATGTCCACTCAAGTGCAAAGATCAAGAGTGGTTTTCACAGCTGGGCACAGAATTCTACTCCAGACATTTTCAATTAAATTGCACTACTTGTGCACAGAAATGAAAACAAACTCAGTGAAAGATTTTCCCATCCTCAGACCTCAGTAAATAAGAAATAGGACACTTGCCCAAAGAAAATAAACATAGAGAGCATTTATTTTAAATCTTTGTTGTCATTAATTGTAAATACATAGACTTAAAATGCAAAGCATTTCTAGAATTTTTTATCTTCATTTTTAAAATTTTTTAGGTCAGTTAATTATGACTTTAAGAGAAATATCACCAAAAGAAGTAATTTAGGCAAAGCATTGCCACAATTTGTGCAAGCTCTTTCAAGTCATACTATTTTTTTTTTTTTTTTTGTAAATGCACCAACTTTTGAGATTCTGCCAAAGGACTGAGATGTTGTGTGTCTAAGTGTATCTAATTGTTGCATTTATTTCATAAAGTTGTGGATGTATCTAGATCACATTTCTTTTGCTTTTTCCTTACATGGTCCCATGATGTCATACTTTTTAATAAACACTGTGGTTTCTCAAGCATGTGCCCAAACCCAAAAGGCATGCTAAGCATTTCTCTTTCCCTAATAATGCCATAGTGTCTAGGATAATGAATCACTTGACATAAATACCAGCTCACTGGATCATTGCCTCAAAGGAACATAGATTTTAAAGCCCTTAAATTTTCTATGAAAGAATGTGAAGTTCTGAAAAAATAAGCTGTACAATGCACAAGGAGAACAAACTAGTTTTCAGAAATTAGCTTTAAGTCCCAGAATTTGGTTGCAATATCTGTTCTGTATAGTGTATTTAAAAGTGGAAAGAAGCAGGCCTGAGTGGCTCAGTCATTAAGTGTCTGTTTTCTACTCGGGTCATGATCCCGTGTTCCTGGGATGGAGCCCTGTACTGGGCTCCCTGCTCAGCAAGAAGCCTGCTTCTCCCTCTCCCACTCCCACTGCTTGTGTTCCCTCTCCCACTGTGTCTCTCTTTGTCAAATAAATGAATAAAATCTTTGAAAAAAAATAAAAGTGGAAGGAAAATTAATCTAACTAACACATTTCAAATATACTGTAGTGCCAAGCAAAGAAGGATGCTAATTTTCACTAAAAAAAAAAAAAATCACAAATTAAAAAGGAAGAATAATTTTCACCATGATGGGAGCCTTTGGATTTTGACAACAATTTGACATTCAAGAATGGAAGAGATATGCCAAAGAAAACATATAAATCGCCAACAGTACATGAAAAGTTGTTCAATATCACTAATCATCAGAGAAATGCAGACTGAAACCACTATGAGCTATCATCTCACACCTGTTAGGAAGTCTATTATCAAAAAAGAAAAAAACAAAACAAAAAGAAAAAAAAATCCTGTGCATTGTTGGCAGGAATGTAAAATGGTATAGGCACTACGGAAAATAATATGGATATTCCTTAAATTTTAAAATATAATTATCATATGATCCACTGATCCAACTCTTTCTGGTGATTAATCCAAAAAATTAAAAGCAGGATCTCAAAGAGATATCTGCTCCCTCACATTCATTGCAATATTATTCACAATATCCATTAAGTAACATCAGTTTATCAGAAACTATCTGATGGGTACCACAGAATGCCAGAGTTGGCACCCAAGATAACCCCTACCTTAGATACCACTTTAATTTCTTAGTAATGCTTTACCTGTTTTACTTTAGATCAAGACACTTATCACTAACAGACATGATCTTCTGTCTATATTAGTCTGCTTATTGTCTGTCTTCCCACAGAAAGAGTAAGGTAGGAACTTTCTATCATTCTCACTCAATCCCCAGCACCCAAAAGGGCACCTGAAACACAGGCACTTAATCATATTTATTGAAATGATTATTTTATATTAAATATGATCTTAATGTTTTAAGAAAATTACTGTTTATTAAAATTTAAAATTGAATATATATACTAGTTAATTTTCTTTAGCTTTTATCAAGAAAAAATTACCATAATTGTATATAAACTATAAAAGACATAAGTGCAATAAAATTTCTTGTATAAAAAATGTAAGTAAAAGTAATTACCTAAATATTTACTAGTTTTTAGATCAAATAAACAAGAACAAAATTACTAGTATCATAAATGTGATATTCTTTTGAAGATGACATTCTTTTAAAATGTAAAGTTTTCCTTTCAAAGTAAATATAAATGTATTGCATTTTTAAATAAGAAATGTAAATATAATTTTCACTTTCTATATATTTTCTGTATAATATATAAAGCATAATATTAAATATAAATCCCTGATTTGCATGGAAAGATTCTATGTTGCATAAATAACATAATAATACTAAACCCTTTGTGTGGTTTTCAATTCATCAGAGACCAAAGACAAAAAAAAATAGATTTTAGATTAACAAAATCTAAAATCTAAAAACATTAACCAATCCACGAGCATAAATTACATGTACAAAACATAATAGAGGCAAACATAAATAATAAATTTCAATGAGCATTATATAATATATAAATGAAGTAATTTTAAACCACAAAGTTTTGCATACATGGAAGGAATTCCTAGGGTTCTTCCTTTAAAAAGAGTTTAAGATTAATAAGAAGAATAACCTAAGACACATAAAAAAATCCAAAAGCCACACCAGAGTGTTCATTGCATAGTTCAGGTCATAAATGCTTAGGATTAGTGGCACAACAGTAATGGAGAAAAGGTTCTAGGGTTCAAGCAGAACTTGAGTCAAGCATAGTAGGCAGAATTCTTACATGCATCCCAATGACCCACAATCTTGTATAATCCCCTCACCTTGTGTGTAGGCAGAACCTTTCACTTGCTTTTGACCAATGGACTATGACAAAGGTGATACAGCGTTCTTGTGGTTATTACATTATATGGAAAGGAGGAGAGATGTTTTAAGACATAATTAAGGTTCCAAGTCAGCTAACCTTGTTATCAACAAGGGGATTATTCTAGTTGGACCTGATCTAATGAGGCGGGCCCTTTAAAAGCAGATTTATGGGTCAGAAACTGAAGGAATCAGTGAAATTCTTATCTGGCCTTGACGAAACAAACTTTCATGAGTTCTGAGCTGAAAAAAAAAAAAAAGAGAGAGGAAGGAAGAGAGAGAGAGAGAGGAAGGAAAGAAGGAAGCGAGGAAGGAAGAAAATAAACCTTGCAAACAGCCAGCAATCTTGGAGGTGGAACCTGGGTCTCTAATAAAAGCCCACTCTTGGCTGAAAACTTGATGTGAGATTCTGAGCAGAGGACCCAGCTAGTCTGTACCCAGACTTGTGACTCATGGAAACTGAGATAATAAATGTTTAAACCACTGAGGTTATGGCAATTTTAATACAACAATAGAAAACAAATATATACATGTGAAAAAAATTCATATCTTGGTGATATTGAAGGTGATGCTGACATGACATTAATTGCAACCAAAACCGGAGCCTCTGAAAAGCACATGTGAACACAATGTGCTCTTATATTATTAAAAACTTGGCTGGAAATAGAAGACTGAGATGTAGGTGGAGATTCTTGAACACACAACAGTGCAGATAGGACATTGGTTTTGTTTGGAGGAAAAGAATCATACTTTATATTTTGATCCATCTCTGTTTTACACATATGCACTGCACCCATGAGAAAATTGAAAATCAGATTGATTACTCACAAGCTATAGAACCAATAATGACAAGTAGAAAATTTCAACTTACTATAGTAAAAAGTAGAGATCCACTGATGATTTCTGAAGAACACAGTGACATTTAAAAGCGTCCTTTAACTGAGAGGAATCTAGAAGAGGTATGAAGTCTCTATCAGCAGAGAATCATGATGATGATCAGACAGCTGGTTTCAGATAGAGCTTGGTCTGAGCCCCAACTCTGTGAGCAACACAACTCTTTAAGCTTTAGTCTTTCACTATCTACCTCATAGGGTGTTGTGCATTTAGAATGTAATGATGTTTATAAATACTTAACATATTGTATGGCGCACTATGAATTCCCAAAAAATTTACTTGCTATTGATGTCATCCATTATTATTACTGCAGGAAAAAATAAGAATCGGGGAGATCAAAGTAGAGGGGGTCAAAATAATTCCTATTGAGATGGGATAGTGTGGGTCAAGGTAAAATTGATAAGATGAAGGGATAGCAAATAGGAATTAGATAAAGTTATATAACAAAGGGAAGAATGTCAAAACTTGGGGAATCCCTGCATATAGTATAGTAAGAATGATTTAAGTTTAAAATATCTGTGCATTTTTCAGACCTAGGTGAATAGGAAAGTGTGTCATTAATAGGAAAGTGTGTCATCATTTTTTGCCTGTCACTGACAGGCAAAAAAATTAGGATGGGAGACCACCATGGAGTTTGTGCTGTCACCAGGAAATCAGAGTTAAAATGTCCAGCAGACCTTTGTAAATACATTAATGGAATTCAAATCTGGGCCAGAGCTATATATTTGGAAGATATCTGTGAAGAGAGAATAATTGTAGCTGTTGGAGTGAACAGACTTCCTGCAGGGCTCCACAGAGAATGAGGAACAGTGAGTCAAATGAATAGTGTACAAAATGGTGCAGAAATGTCAAGATTAAAAACTTTTATACCAGGCTTCATTTCAAAAGCAAAGCACCAATATTACTAACTGATATGTAAAATATTTAATAAAAGCCCTATTGTCTTTCACATTTAAGTTAATTTCCTCTATAAATCAAACTTTTCTATCTCCTTTGGGATCCACTTAATAAGGACAACCCAAAACTTGGATAATGAGGATCCACTAGGGAATCTGATGCAACTCTGTGGCTCACCTGGGAAATGTGTTATAATTACGGCCAGCAGTACTCACCTCTTCTACTCAGTGAGCTTAATCCTATACGAAAACAAAGAGCATCGACTAGTGGTCAATATTTCCCTTCGCACCTCAAATAGAATAAAAAAAAATAAATGTGATATTTAATGTTTCCTAACTGTTCAAGAACCCACTTTAGACTACCTCTTTTCGTATTGTGCTTAAAAACTACTAATTTTATTTTGATTGATTTACTTCATCTCACAGTCCACTTAAAATATTAGCAGCTAACTAGTCCGAAGTTTTAAATAGGACTAGTGGTTGATAACACAAGTGGTAATTGCTTGCAGTGGGCTGAAGTTCAAGATGTCTTTGATAGTCAGCAGGACTTTTTAGGGGGAGAAACCTAAAACTTCTAGGACACAGTAACTACTGTATTCTACTGTTCTTATTCTGTATAACATAGAAAGGGAAATATTGTCTGTCCCTACTGTTACTAATAGTAAATGAAATCAAACAATGTAACATCTTTCAACTTAATATAGTAAAAGTAGAGATCCACTGATGACTTCTGAAGAACACTATACTATTTCTGGCCTAAATACAAAGTAAAAACTTCTTAAAACGTTTGTGCATTCTAGAGTGTATATACTAAAGAATAAATGCCATCAAATCATTTCCATATAACTTAATAATTAAGGGAAAGACTTGGGGAAAGAGTAAAGGAGGATTCACGTTTAGTAAAGAAAGTCTCACAGAAAACATATAGTTTTAAATAAGGCACACCCAGTTGAATATTTGACCTAAACAGAAGTGCTGGAAATGCACAATGTAGCTGCAAGAGGGATGAGTGAGGTATGATTGTCTAATCCACCTGGTCCTCGTTGTGTGATCAGAGGCTGGAGAGGTGCACAACTTGGATCTGAGTGTTTACTTTCTCATATCTTAAATGAGGACAATATGAATTAATTTTTCAGCTATACAAATGTTAGACTTAATGTAAATAAAATGGCCTAATATGAGTAAAATATGTATGTACATATATATGAATAAAATATATGTACATGTATTAATACTTTGAATGGCATCTCTATCTTCTTCTTCTTATTAGCAAGGCCCCAGGCTCAAAGACTTTATGCTCAAGTATCAATACATAATTTACTGTGAAATGTGTTTATTAGTAGCAAATCACTCTCTTTCTTTCTTTGGAAAGATGAACGGAACCCCCCTCCTTAATCCTGAATGTGGCAGTTTGGAGGCTGGTTTATATCAGGATCACAGCAATTACTATAGCTTTGAGAAAAGGAGGCACATATCTACAGGGTACATGGGGACATTTGCCACTTCATGTTAGTAAAAAATCTTTACTTTGAGGGCTTTAGAAATTATAAAAAATAAAGCCTTGATGGTCATTAGAACATTACCTAATGTGTTTTGTGGAAGTGGTCCAATCATGAAAGGCAAATTATTTCCATTTCATCATCATCTTTGGGGAACGTAGTTCAGGCTTGTATGTTTTAATTGCTACCTTAGTGCTACTTACACAGAAAAAGTATATCACTAAAGTAAATTTCTCTTAACTGTCAATTATAATGGATATATTTAAATAAAACTGAACGAGAAAAGTATTTTCAAATCTTTTGCATTGTGTTTTAGAATTGCTAGCAGTGCTATGAACCAGTTATGAGTTGGAATAATATTCTCTGTATTGACATGCAAATGAACTCACTAAGCAACTACTTTGCTTTAGAGATTTACATAATTTGATACCAAAAGCCACATTAAATTAATATTAATTACTTGGTTTTAAAGAAAGAAAGTTCAGAGTTAAGCTGCTCTTCTTCCCACATTTTACCACAACTATGCATGAAAACACTGATATATAAAGAATCAAAGTATCTTAGATATAGGGATATTCCGGCTGTATCCCTTAGAAGTGCATGGCTTATTACCCAAAAACGTATATGAAGTAAATGTGATGTATCTCTTTTAGAGATAGAAACTTTCAAATCCTTTATCAGCACTCATTTTTTCGGTATCAGTGTGGTACTATTAACTCTTCATTATGTACACATCCATTCTGCTGCTTATTTCTGGCAAATTTTCATTTGCAATTGTCCTTCCCTTGCCAATCACAGCATGAGAGCTTATGAATGACATTTTCATGGCAAAAAATTGGTGTGTGCTAAAGCATAGCAGCCTAAATAAAAATAACAATAACAAAAAGACACATTTGTCACTAAAAATTATATATTGCACTATAGCTTGTTATGTGAATTATTTTTGTATTAAGTAGCATTTCTTGAACTTGAAGATGGTTCCCACTGCAGGTTTGTGGTAGAGTACACCAAGAAATATATATGTATATACACACACATACACACACACACACACGATGTACATACATACACACTCATTATATCATGCACTTATACTATTATTTAATACTTTCTCTAAAAAAGCCCATATTAAAACTTGTTGGAATTCTGAATTTATCAAAAATACTATCTCATCTATTGTAATAATTTAACTTCTTCAATACTAAGGTGATTAAAGCACAAAGGGACCAATTCTTTTGTTGTGTGGTATGGTGACCAATTTAATGGGAAAATCAGGATTTTCCACAAGGGACCCTACAGTTCACCTTAACTAGACTATGCTCAAAGGACACTGGAGGTGTTGAAGCAGAAGGTGATTAAGTCTGTTTGGTAAGATAATTGGTCACATGGCCATTACAATAATGATAACAACAAGAAGTATATTTTCTGGCCTATTAGTTCACAAGAGTGTTTAGAACTTTATAATACATTAAATAGTAAAAATACTAGCATTAGTATGAGGATTTGGGGCAGAACTAATAGAAATATATTATTGAAGTTGCTTTGGTCTCATTGATAAATGAGAATTAAACATGAAAAATGGCTATTATTCAAAGAAAATTCTCAATAAACTATAACTTGCATTAATTTCTTAAGTATAATTTAAAAGTTACTTTTAAAAAGTCAATCTCCTAAAACTTTTTAGCACATTTCTGGTTTATTATTATTTTCTTTAATTCTCTATTGTACATGTTAGTAAATAGATTTTTTAAAAAGCAATGTGTAGCCTTAATAATAGAAATTCCAATTGTTTAATCTTTGTCTTAAATATTACTAAACATGCATAATTATTCATCTTATCTGTAAGAAAAAAGACATCTATCCAGCAATATCATTTTTAAAGTTTTGACAAGCTCACTGTGGTTTAAGAAACTGAGGCGCAATTAGGACAACTTGAGCATGTCATGTGACATATAATTATTTCAATAATTTTTCTACACACTTGGTAAAATTTCATCATCTTGGAGTAAAAAGTGGTGCATATACTTATAGTACCTATGCAATGAAATGAATTCATGCTTTAGCAGGCTATCTAATAACTGTGCTATTGAATATTCCTTTGAATTTCACATGGATAAGTTGAAACTCCAAAATATGGTCATTTTTTTTGTGTAGCAAAAAAATTTATGAAGGGTCACCACATTTGAATATCTTTAATAGGTGTCTTCAAAGTTGGCAATTTTATTTGTTTACAGTAAGAGTCAATTCTGTATCTAAACAGTATCTCCTATGTGTTAAGTTTGGGCTCATCATGGTCATCTAATTATCTAATTTTATCTTACCTCAGAACTAAGATATAAAAGATAATAATATGTAAAAAAAATCACAAAAAATGTCTCTAATATTTTAAATTTGCAGTCTCATTGAATCTACCTTACTAGTTTCATGGTTGCCAATAGCATACTTTGATTTTAGTGCTCACTGTGTCTCACTGTGACAACACTAAACTTCATCTGAAAGAATTCCAGATAGTGGTAGTTCAGGGGAACTGTTTATACTCAAACGAAGATACACATATGAGAAAACTTTATGCAAAAAGAAATCAATGAGATACTGAAATACATTTAGGTGAGCATAGTGTTTATTTCTGTTCTTGCCCTTCCAGTAAGTTATAAAACTAAAAATATATTGATGTTTCAATAAAGAAAAGAAAACTGAAATTAAAAGAAGCCATAATTCTGTTTGAAATTCCATAGTCTGAGTACTTATATAATTAGTTTTAAAAAGAATATTTCAAAATGTATTGAAGAAAATAATTATTCTAAATTAATTTAAAGGAGGATGTTTGGTAGGAGTTTCCTGGCCCAGTGTTTTATATATGCTTTGCTTCTCTACCTGTTCAGTGTTTAAAAATTTTGTATCAATATTTAATGTAAGATCACATGACTGACAGGAATCCTACAAAGAACAATCTACTTAGAGTAAAGCATGGGAACAACTTAACAGGATTCACATTTAGCCTCTAGTGTTTGCAATAATATCCATTTCTTGTAACAATCACTTTCATGTAAGACTGTGCTGTAAATAAAATGAAACATCTCTATGCAGAGGAACTATTTTAAATCATAAACTTCAAAGCTAAAGTTCATACTTGCTAAGTGTAGTGCAACCAGAGCAGAAATTTTTGTGATAATTTAAAATACACAAATATATAAACTTAAATTAGCATACTCTTGAGTTGCTGAAAAACATAGCCCTAGTCAGATGAATGATACTTATTAAGTCTGAAACAGCTTATATTTTACATATTCCTATGATAGGATGTCTAGTAGCAATCTGAACTCTCTCCCTGGAAGGTAAACCTCTCCTCTATATTTTTCCAGTCATCATTTATCCTTAATCTAATGTCACTAAATGACATAAATGAAAATTAATAATTCTATTTATCAGACAAACAGCATGCCTGTCAAATAAAGTCATGAATAGTAATAAGAAATACCCAGAGCACCAGTTAACTTCCATCATTTAATAATTGTTCACTATGAGAAGTACTGTTCAGTGGTTTTCTGTACTGAATTCTTTCTTCATATACACTCAAACACATTGCCAATTGACAAAAGGAACATAGCTTCAAAAGAAAATCTCTTAAGTAGAGAAAAGCTCTCTGTTAAACATGCAAGAGGTTAAACATTGCTGAAATAGCGAGACATTTTCTCAGCCCACGCTTCCCAGTTCCATTCAATTACCAACAGCAGTAGCGACTATAATACAAGCTAATATTGTATTATTAAATCAGAGCTTCCCATTTACATCCACCTCTAACCTGAGGGGGTGGGAGGGGATGACATTTGCTAGTCAATAGCAGAACAAACAGCCCCCAACTTGGAAATACACATGACCTTGGGGTGTAGAATTCTCAGAGACTGAGTTTCACAAGTTTTATTTGGATCTACTGCATAACAACACATCTAAATGAACGCAACATGATATAAATGCTCTTATCCCTCCCACCTCCCCTCCAAAAATGTTAAGAGAGCTCTGTACTTTGCAGTCTATGCCATAGATATCAGAAATAATATTGATTAATCAGAGATTAGTCCACTCAATTATTTTTTAAGATTACATTTGTTTTAAACAACTTGTTGGTTGATTTATTTAATATAATTTACTAACATTTTGGGGGGATTGGACTGAATGTTTCTTGTTTCTCGAGCCATGCTGGAAGTGTTGCTCTACAAATATTTATATTTATAAACCAGATGTAACCTGATGACATTAACTTCACACACACACACACACACCCTCAACCTCCCCTCTAGAATTCAGTGCTTAATCACTAATTGATGTTCTTGTAATAAAAATAACAGTAGCAATTATTAAAATAATTATTTCAATCATTGCCAAAAGTCCTGTTTGAAATTATAAAAATCACAACTTGCTTTTAAATTTTCGTATAGCACTCTGCATTCCTCCCCCATTTGCAACAATTTATAATATTCTTTTTCTTACCTTATTTTAAGAGTCAAAAAAGTCTCCCAGAAAGATTCCTAAACGGTGTGGATATATAAATCACAATAATAATAATAGGTAAAAAAAAAAAAAAAAAAAACCCTAAAAGATCGTTACAGCTGGGAAAAGAGGAAAATAGTTTGGTCTAAAACTATAGAAATCTCCA
Organism: Procyon lotor; assembly: GCA_028646535.1. Lineage (NCBI taxonomy): Eukaryota > Metazoa > Chordata > Mammalia > Carnivora > Procyonidae > Procyon > Procyon lotor. The sequence continues at coordinate 116,918,941 of CM053604.1, forward strand.
AAGTCACGCTTGAATGGGAGCCCAGGTGGCAAACAGAGGACTCTCTCCCACGTCCGATGCCACACTCCTTTGTCAAGTTGATATGGTCCTGCTGGTGAAGCGGGTCCCGCAGGGCACAGAGAGTGCAAGAGGGCGTTGCCTCGAGGTGCTAGTGCAACCCGTCCGCTGGCGTCCCAGGTTCAGCACCGACAGCACAGTGGACAGCACCAGCTCCTCTCACCTCCAGTTTGTCTCAGTCACTGAACCAGGCTGATTCTCGCGCCTCCTCCCACAGCAAAAGCTGCTGCCACTCAACCCGGGCATGCCCCGCCCCCACCATCTGACGTAACTATTTTGCATATCAACTCCCTGAGAGGTGCGGGGCCGCCCCTTTGACTGGGCTTCTGCTAGGGTCAGCTGAGGCTATCGAGGCAACAAAATCCAGGCTATTGACCAACGTTGGCTTCATTGGACTTCACGACCGGTCCTGAAGAAACTAAATGCTTTTGGCGTGGCCTGAGCGTTTGCCTTCGCTGGGACTGCCGTTTCTGTGCGCTCTAAAGATCGCTGCTGGCACAGCTCTGGCAGAAAGAAGGGGCGGAGGGTGGGGGCAAAGGAGCACTGAGAGGAGAGGCTGGGGAGGCGGGTGGAAAAGGGACTGGGGATTGGAATGAATTCATCCAACCACTCCAAAAAAAAAATCCCCGCTCCTTTTGATCTGCCTGGCCAAACTTTCCTGCTCCCTACCATTTGTTTACTGGAAAGGATGGGTTCGGTGTTCCGTTCCCTTTCCTCGGTTCACGGAGCTGCTAGAGGGAGTCGCTGCAGCAGAAACTTGTCCTGGAGGGGGAAAAAAAAAATTGCTCTAAGCACTGGCAGAAAATGTGAAAGCTGGCAATGCTTATCATCATCCGTAAACAATTCTTTTTCTTATTTTTTATGTGAATGCTGTATAGTATATATCAAGAATTCACGTGTTCTCTTAAAATCTATGGAATCTTCCCTCTTCATTCTTGTGATTTAAATGCATCATCAACCTGTGAGAGAAGTTGGAGATTCCAGGGTTAAAAAAAAAATCATTTAATAATGAAAAAAGTGAAAGTTCTCAGCTTCAACTTCCACTGCCAAAATCCTGAAGGTTATGTAATATTTATTATGTCTAATATATCAATTGTTCTATGAAAGATGGGGTATGCTGGAAGCATTTCATAGCCTTTAGCAATCCTCTTAGTGTATGTGATGTTTCTCATTCCCGTGAGGCTCTAACGGCCTTGACAGCAAGAGAAGGGGGGGCTGCTATGCCAGATTCCTAACTGCTTAAACTTGTAAACAAACACTTTTAGTGAACTGAAGGAATCAGTCATCTAGGAAGGTCATTATGCACATCCCGTCCACATGTCCCACCTACAGCCATCAGGACTTACCTGTACAAAAAAATGGGCAACTAAAATTAAGCCCAAATTTTCTTAAGTTGGATAAAAATATTTTCATAAAGTTATTTATTCAAGAAATATCATAGCAATCAATGCATTGTTTTCCATCAAAATACATACATCCTGATATTCCCAGAGTCTGATATAATTCTGCACTGTATCCCCTAATGAGTGTTTTCAGGGACTTTGATGAAATTAGTACACTTGTTTATTTTCCTATCAAGAAACATAATAAATATGATTTTCTGCAATATTTAAGAAATTATTTGAGGAAGCACATTTATTGTGTGGGCATATTTACCAAAATCCTTTCCTGAAAGTTAGTTAGCAAAATTGAGAAAAAAAAAAACAACATGGTAATTTTGCTTCTGAGGGAACATCTTTTTCTCCTTTGCATCCACATAAACTTTCCTTTCCAGCTTTATTAAAGCATTTGTCAGTTCCTTTCCTAAATATTCAGTTCCCTGGGAATATCCCCCAACATATCTAGGCCATAATGCCTGCATTCCAGGTAATCTGCAATATTTTATTTTCCTCTGACTGCTATTGATTTTATATAAATATATAAATGACTAGTGCAATGCCTTTTTGCACTGCTCATTACACACACACACACACACACACACACACACACACACACACACACATTCCAAAAGCATTTCAGTTCCCAGATTGATTTTATAATGGTGTCAGATACCATGGTAGGCATAAAAGATGACATTTAGGGGCAGATGGGCATTCTACAATTATAATTACAATGAAGCCAACTGAATATCCTGTACTTAGGCTGATCAAAGCACACATGTCATGCTTCTTTTAGAAATGTCACATGGCATGCTTTGGTCTGCTTCATGCTAACACGTCAAAATGGCAGAGAAGACTTAAAAGTTCACTGTGAAAATATACAGCGTGCATTATAAAAATTCTTATAAAATTCCACCAAAGCTTGTGTCATATGCTGTTTAATAGACACTATTTTTCAGTTCACTTCAGTGATCATATTGTTTGGGGCTATGAATTAAATTAAGGCGGGCATAATATTATTCAAAGGCCTAGGGGGATAAAATTGGAAAACAAATATGTTTCAAATATAAAAAAAAAAATCACTGTGTCAGGGTTGGGGGAGAAAATAAAATGAAAAAAAAAAAAAATAGAACTGGGAGGACTAAACCTTCCTAGGAGATTCTAGGTTTTGTTCTGTCCTAAATTAGCTGTGTGACCAAGATCAAGTTACTTAAACTGCTACATCACACACCATTTGTGAAATTTGAGGATTTTATTGTACTAAATTATCTCTAAAGTTCCTTACATATCTGTCATCCTGTAATTCTATGGTGGAATTTTAAAACTTCATAAATTTCTATATTATAGTGATATTGTGATAGAATTCAAGATCTTAAGAACCTTCCCCTTAGGTAGGATAAATTGGCATCTGGTTACAAAGACTGTGAAAATGGTACCTTAGGGTAATTAGTTTGGGAAGTTTGCAAAGAAGATGAGTGACTAGGACAAAGGATGAGGTTAAGAGAAGTCAAAAAAATAAATTTTACCTACTGAGAACGAAATTAAGAGAGGACTGAATGTGTCTGTTAAAGTAGCCATTTATTTTTATATAAGCAATATTACAATATCCTCACATATATTCACACATATAATTACTGTATAAGATATTTAAAATAATTGTAAAGCAACAATAAATATAATGCATGCAAAAAGTCATTAGGTGGATTTTTAGTTGTAAATTGTCATGGGAAAGATGACTAAATTATTAAATATGAACAAGGAAAATATCTTTAAAGCTGAATGACCAACATGTATTTAGGGATTTTAATTTAGGTAATTTACATGAACATATTAAAATTTAATACACAGAAATTATGAAGCTCATTGTGTTGTTGTTGCCTTGTGAGTGTGTATTTATACTTGTATGAAAGATTTACCTTTTAACCATATTGCTTTTTGGTTCTCTATTTTTGGGCTCCTCTAGTTTCATCAATTTTACAAGCTCCTTTTCAAATTATAATTATTCTAATGTATATGTAGTACATTAGAAATATACTCTAAAGATAATAACAGTGTATGCCTTAATTTCTCTTTTTGCATCAATTATGAGAAGGTTTGCTGTGAATTAAGAACATGCTTATTTTGAAAAGCTCATATTCACTATTTTATGCTAAGTAATTTTCACTCTTAATTTTGGGGGATCAAAATAAAGCAAGGCCAGGAAAAAAAATCAGAACCACAAATGACCAAGCCTTCCTTAATTAAAAAGAGTCATAAAATTATAACAAGCACAAAATGTATCTTAGAGATTTCAACCCTCTTGCAATGTGAGCTTCCTTATAATTGTGCTTTCCTCCTGATATATTATATGCACATAGTGTTTTTAAAGCATGAAACCTGCACTTGATAATTAGTTCTTAGGCAAAAATAATTCCTGAAATTTAATATATGCTCTTGGTTTTTAGCTTTTTAATAGCAATTCCAAAAGCCAGATATGCAGCGTTTTCCCACATTATTTGAATATATGACACTTGAAAATATATTTTTCTTCCCTTACTTCTACTACTGTTTTTCTTCCTACTTCCATTACTTCCTTCCCTTACTTCTTTCTAAGCTTTACTCTCTTATGACCTTCTCTCTACCTTTTATTTTAACATTCTATTAATAAAATGTTTATAGTGATATGTCTGTTGTGTTATAGTATATTTAAATACAGTATCATATTATTGAATATAGTGTTGATACGACGTGTTTCTATCTACAGAGCTAATGCAGAATTTCCATCAAAATGCACTTTATGTGTATGTGATGGGACATGCACTGAAGAGGATTTTCAAATATATTTTCTTCAAAATATGTGCATAAGCATTAAGATATAAAAATCAAAACATCAATTCTAATATATAAAGTTACAGACTGAAGAACTGTTTAAGTTAAACACACACACACACTCACAGACACACATTTTTTTACCTCAGTGGTATTTGTAATCAACTACACGCTTTCCTGAGATTATATTTGCTTAATTTTTAAGAATTTCAGTATATGCTGCAAATTCAGATTATGTTTATTTTTGTCTCTATTGTCTATTATAGTACAGGCATTGTGTTGGTTTCACTTTTTTATTACATTTTATTACATTTATTACATTATGCTGAAGATCATGAAAGTTAGTTCTTTTCTTATTGGTATTAACTTTAACACACAGGAAAACACACAAAAGACTATTTTTACAATTTTAATCATGAGCCTACCATCAAAATGGAATATTTCATAAAGGGTTGAGGTCACTTTACAGACATACCATGCTAAAACTTGGATATAACTCTTTATTCTATACTTCAAATTCTCACATCAATGCCCATATGAACTCTTTAATTCCTATGTAAATGGAATTTTCAAATTCCATAAGAATCTTGGCAAATGTATAATATGAACAAAAGTTACAAGTTCAAAAAATTGGTTGATGTTAATCTCCATTGAGGTAATATAAAGAGATAAAGAATAGAACATTTTTCAAGAAATGCTGCCTAACTTGAAAGCTAAAATCTATAGCATTTAACAGAGCAATTTGGTTGGATTTTAAGGACTAGATTTGTTCATTATCATCAATAATCTGGGGCTTATTATCATCACTAATTATCATTAATAATTTGAGTCAAATCAAGTTCTGAATTTAAATTCAGAGTCAAGTACTTATGGGCCATTCAGAAGACCACTGTAGACTACAAGGAATGGTATGTACTATGGCTGCCAGGTGTGGAAAGACCTGTAAATATAATATTTTTCTTTTATAAACATGGATCCTTAACTTGGTTAGTTTTATCTTCTACACTGAAGGGAAAAAATAAAGGTACTTCTTTACATAAGCATATCAAGGGAAATGAAAAATAATAGATTTGCCAGACTCATGTTTGTGTTACTTACTCTAGTTTTTGAGTTTCCCTGTACTTTTATATTCCTCATCTAATAACTCTTTTTAGACATACTCTCTCTGACTTCCAAATGATACCACTATGAATTTCCCAGAGCTATATTTTGCTTTTCTTATTTTGGCTTGGTAAAAAATATTTACTTTTTCTGTCCTAGTCAGAAAACAATGGGAATAACTTTTCTATAAGAACTGTCATCTACCAATATGTCCATGCACAGAATTCTCTGTGCTTATAGGGATGGGGCCAGAATATGTTGCTCTGTAAAAGGGAGGACCAGACGAAATGAAGAATTAAGAAAATATATAAAGTAAAAAAAAAAAAAAAAAAAGAAAGAAAATATATAAAGTAAATGTAATTAAATAAATTAAAAATTGTTTTTATACTGCCACTTATCTATACAATTTGGGATAGCCTCATTAGGAAGATGGCAAATATGGACATAAGCCTAGACAAAAATACTTGGATTAATAGGAAAAAATATCTGGGAATGTGTTTTTTTTATAAACTAAAGGTCTTCAGAGAAAACAACAGAGTTCTATTTTCTCAGATTTATATAATAAAAAATTTAAGTAATCTTTTTTCTTATGAATAAACTTCAATGTTAAAAATATCTAAATGTAGAGAACCGTAATTAAAATACCTTCCATTAATCAACTCAATGCATTCTCTGCTAATAGCTATGTTATAGAAAATAATAGAAAATGTAAAATCTGAAAAATCCAAATGTATCAGCTAATTCATCTGAGCAAATGCTTTACAACTCAATCTAATCTTCTATGATTAAATTAACCTGAGAGTTATAGTTACACACTGTAGTGCCGGCAGTATTTATTGAAATTAGAAATCATTAATCTAAGTGGATCAGATGTATCACTGCCTTCACTGTAGTTTTAAAAGCAATTCTGGAAAAGTTTCCTTTTCTTTCCTCTGTTATTTTAATCATCAGTGTTTGGGGCAGGTAATTTGGAATTTGGTAATCTTAAGAATCTAGTATCTAAAAATATTGTACCATTTTACAAGTGTAATGAAAATTGAACTATGAAAATAAAGCATAAGAAGCACTGATTCTCAAATAGGTGATTTTAATTCTTTGAATTCCTGTGTTTAAGAGATCTCTTAGGGCATCTATTGGCCAATGTTAGTATTACATATGAGAATGAGTAAAGCAGTGTGAACCCTAGAGTTCTGTGTTTCAAAATAATGATTTATATACACGCTGCTAAAATTTTTATGATGGAAATGTTCAGTGTTTATTGTTGGACGTAAAGTGTCATGCAAATACATGAAAACTAATACGGTATAGGAATTAAGACTTCTGAAACTTTTGTGATAAAGTATTTGCATTTCAACATTTTCAAAATTTATGTTGTCTCTTAGAATCTGTATGTCACTGGATTAGCTCCCTTCAGTATTTTATTTAAACTTCTGAATATTTTAGAAGTGTCCAAATAATTATCTTTTCATATTTCAAACGGAGAACACACAGCAACATATGTTCTCTTGTTCTTCGAGAGAGGAATGTAAAAAGATAATGAGAATATGGCTATAAGTCTCCAGTTCAGAAAAATTATAATATGTAAGAAAATACACTGTTAGAAAAAATATATTTGTTTGGCCAAATGAAGAAGTGATTTTACCCAAGCAGCTACTTCCTAGACATTAAGCACAACAATGAGAAAGGATGGAAAAGGATCTAGATCTTAAGGTCTAGCATCTGTGTGTGTGTGTGTGTGTGTGTGTGTGGTATATAAATATATATTATAATTAAATAGTATATAAATTAATGATGCCATAACTAAAATTATTAGATATAATTAAGAGAGAAATCACAAATATTATAAGCATATATAAAATAGCACAGGTAAAAATCGGTAAAAGGCCACATGTAAAAAGTGATGAATCCTGAAAGAGAAATACAGAGTTTGGTGAAATGAACAATTACTGTTGATTTTCATTGTTCTTTTTAGACTTCCCTGTATATAAGATCCTTCCAGAGCATATGAGCCAAGGCAGCTCTCAGTTTGTTCCCAAAAATGGTACTAGCATTGTCTGGGAGGAAATATGCTAGGGACCAAATGGAGATACGTTACCTTTCTTGAAGTCTCACTCCATTAATGTCTATTTCTGCTGGTTATTAATATTATGTGGAAATTATTTGAATTTAGACCAACATTGTCAAAAAAGAAACTTGAAAACAGTCCATGTAACAGAATAGTACTTTACAATATTATGTCTTTTGTATTTATTAGTGCATAATCCCAACTTCCTCCTGTGAATGTGTCTGAATCACACTTTGTGGTCTCCAGTGGTTGAATGGAGCCATGTACCCACTTCCGTACAAAGGATTATGAGTAGAAATGACACATGTCACTTCTGGACTGAGAATTTAGCAAGATCCTGCAGGGCTCCTTTTTCTCTGTCAAAGAAATTGACAACATCTGAGATAAGTGGCTGCCCAGCCTGGATTCCAAAGGGACAATGTGAACTGAGAAGGGTTTGCTGACTGTGATGGTTAATTTTATGCCCCAATAGCTGGTAAAACATTATTTCTTTGTGTGTGTGTGTGTGTGTGTGTGTGTGTGTGTGTGTGTGTGTGGTTGTTTCTAGGAGAGATTAGCATTTAAGTTGGTAGAATCATCAAAGATCTTCCTTACCAATGTGCATGGGCATCACCCAATTTACTGATGGCACTGATAGAACAAAAAGAAAGAAGAAAGGCAAAATCCCTCTCTACTTGAGCTGGGATATCCATCTTCTGCCCATCCTGCTTTCGAACTCAGACAGGATTTACACCATTGCCCTCCCCACACATTCCAATTCTCAGACTTTTGCATTCAAACTAAATTATACCAGCAGCTTTCCTGGTTCTCTACCTTGCAGATGGCAGAGCATGAGGCTGCTTTATCTCCATAATTGTGTGATCCAATTCCTATAATAAATTGTCTATTGGTCTATCTATTGATCTATCGAATCCTTTTGGTTCTGTTTCTTTGGAGAACCCTGGTTAATATATACTGATTCATGATGGACATGAAACATGAGGAAGAAATAAACCTTGGTTATTTTAGGCCACTAAGATGTGAAATGTGTTCAATCTCTGAGAATAGAGATTTCTTAGTCTGTTACTGCACATAAATAGCTTAAACTAATTAATAAATAACAACAATTAAGTTGATTTTGAAATTGTTACATATATATCAATCCCTTACAACACCTTAGTTATATATTAGCTGATATCTCTAGCTTCCTACATAAATGCCACTGGTCTCAGATATAGATTTATTTATTCCCTAAGTTTCATATTTATCTGGAACTAAATAGAATAAATCTCATCTTCTTTCTGTCTATCCTAAATAAAATAGGTTTGGGTTAAGTGAGCAAAATAAAGTAACCCTGTATTGACCTGAACCAAGTTTCTATCATCCTGACCTAGAAACATTATTCTAGAGCTAATTATTTGATTTCTCTTCTAGACTTTGGAATGGCTCACGATCTTCCAGTTAAGGATTTCATTTCCACTTACCAACTTTTATCCAAAATAAGAACCAAGCCTCTTCTTTAGTGGTAATTTCCAAGTATCCTTTCAATTATCTATTCAACAAGTACAAATCAATTTTCTACTCTAAAACAAAAATACTGGGAGTTAGAGATACAAAAAAAACCCCCATATAATACCATAATCAAGATCCATCCAAACCATTAACACTACAGTGTGACAAGTATTAAAATAGGGTAATGAGCCTAGAATCATCACAGTCTAGTGTGAGCCTTACAGATACGAGGGACTAAAGTTCTGCCTTCAAAACTCATTCAGGAGCTTTGGTTGGTATTATCCATGACAATGCTCCCAGATACATAGGTTTTAAATATTGCCTGGCTGTATTCTCTATTTTCATATTCTACCCACCTGACTCACCAACAGCTAGTTAAATGCATATTATCCTATACTATCTACCTAAAATTGATGGCGAATGACTTGCTCCTTTGACTACTGTGACTTAACCAGATGGCTCAAATCAAAGCATTTAAGCATCCTCGCTTTTTGAAGCTAGTGAGCTTATCTAGTTTTGTTAAGTTCCCCTGTTTCCCTCCCAGACTCATAATGGTATTAGTCTTAAACTGTTATGATGAAAACTGACTACTTCATATTGTCCAAGGAATTTCATCTAGAGTGCTAAGAAAATTTGCAGGGAAGTAAACTAGCTTTAAATCAGAAAATACTTTGTATCAACCATTGCTAAGACCTTTAAATTTGTTATTTCTTTTACAACTCTCTATGGCACTCTGAGTTTATTATTATAATCACCAATTTACAATTGACTGCAGAGAAGTAAATTGATTATTCCATTGTTGAAGGTCAAGTTAGTGAAACACACCAGAATTATTCCAAGTATAATTCAGAAAATCTTTCCACTTTACCACCACAGTATATTTCCAAAACCCTCAGTATTTCAAAATTGTTTTATTGAGGTATGATAAAAAGAGTTAGGATACAAGCACTTACATTTGGAGTAACAAGGGATTGCTTCACAGGTGAGAAAAAGGTATTCCAGGAAGAGAGGGAAAGTGCAAAAGAAGAGAGGAAGCATGAAAAAAAAAATGGAGCTGGTTGTTTCATGGTTTATAAAATAATCTGGTCTAAAAAAGCATGAGGTGCATAAAGGTCATGGAAGAGAATCAAATGAAACAAGAAGAGTTTCTTTTTAAAAGTTGTATCCAATTATTATCTCTCTTTTTCCTCTTCTACTTAATTCTCCAAATACTGCCATCTTTAAAATGTCTGCAGCATATAGTCCTTGGAAATTATTCTGGTCAAGACCATAATAATCCCTTTTTCAATCTCAAGGATATTTTTCCTGTCCTGAGCTCTCAGACTCATTCAACTCTATTGACCGTTCCTGCATTGAAACATAGTCTTTATTTGGCTTCTGTGATACTACATCCTCCTGTTTTTTTTTTTTTTTTTATTAACATATAACGTATTATTTGCCCCAGGGTACACCCTCTTGTTTTAAATGAATTGCCTGATTATTTTCAATTTTGCCTCTTTTTCTTTGCTTTCCTTCTCATATCCTATCCTTTATTTTTCCTTCTCTCCGACACTCCCTCCCTCTTTCTCTCCTTCTTTTGCCCTTATGACTCCTCCTCTTCTGCCATTCTGAAATGTTGTTTTTCAGGGATCAAATTCTACTCTTTTCAATTATTCCACATGTCCTCTGGGAATTTTCCAGTCCTTCCACAACCCTCTACATTTTGTTCACCTGATTCACAGATCAAAGTCATATGTCTTACCAAACATCTGCAATTAAATACACAGATACACAGATAACTAAAATACAACCTGTGCCAAATCCAATTAATTCATCTATCTCACTGAAAATCTTCTCTTTTTATGATCTTTTCCTTATTGAATGGTACCTCCATTCATCAGAGTTAATACCTCAAAACCTGGTTGCTTAACTTTCGAGTTCTTTGTATCCCAACTTAGATGTCACTTTCTTCAGGTAGAATTTCTAATTCTACACTTAACAGTCTTTTAAAAAATTTTTTTCTTTTTTTGCAGTCTTTATCAGGCATCTCAACATGATGGTCACTGCATCTTTAATTTCTTCAAATTACTATTTTATTACATTATATGTAATTACATATTTAAGCATGTATCCTGTTTCATACACAAAGCTCATGGAAGATTTCAATATGGGATTTCTAATCTTAACCCATACCTGGCTCATAGTATAGAACAAATACTTAATATGCTTAGTTCTGTAAGTCCAGGAATTTGAGTTTCCAAATTTCTAAATGGTGACCTTGAATAGGGGAATAACAAAGTGCACATTGAGAGTAGGCTAGAAGGGAAAAGATAAAATAATAGCCTCATTAAGACTGCAAAAGGGGGGAAAAAAAGACTGCAAAGAGTGAAATTAGGAATTCTCTCTGAAGAAAGTGACATCTAAGTTAGGATACAAAGAACTCAAAAGTTAAGCAACCAGGTTTTGAGCTTTAACTCTGATGAATGGAGGTTCTGTTCAATAAGAAAAGGATCATAAAAAGATAAGATTTCAGTGAGATAGATAAATTTGATTTGGGACATGTTTAGGTAACAGTAAACTATTTAACTGCAGATGTTTAGTAAGGCATATGACTCTGAGCCCTGAATCATGTAGTTCAAGTAAAAAGATAATAGTTATCATAAAGATAATAAGAGAGATGACCAAAAAAAAGTGATAATCATGTATAAACTAGGAACAAGTCAGGGGAAACCGCAATCACCTGGTGAAGTTTCTAAAGAACTGTACAGACTTTATGTAATTTAATTTCAACAAGGGATTAATAAAGCTTCAATTAACTTTTTTTGAAAAATCAAGAGTTAATGCATTGAAGAAGAAGAAATAAACTAGAACCACCACAGCAATAATAATGAAAAACCTTGAGAGTTACTATTGCCTACTAAATTAAATAAAAACTCCCAGTTTTGCCTTAATATCTCAATTAAAATTATATTAAAATTGAACAGCGCAAGTTTCACTGAACTTTGTAAGTTTATTTTGTCCCTGGCACACACCTTAGTCCCCCCACCTTCATCTATAGTAGATATCATCTATCATCTCCCATTATCTGGTTGCCTAATTGATCTCTTATTCTATTAACTCCTTTAAAATATATTTTCCACACATATATAAAATATTTTTTCTACAGTTATTTTTTAAAATATATATGTCACATTATGTCCTTTCTTTGCCTAAACTAAATTACTAAGCATTGTTTATAGGTCCTTCCCCCATTGGCACTCGCATCTTTGATGTCAGACTTTCCCCCTGCCCTTATCTTCCCTGAATTCCAATCATTGTAGCAATCTTGCTCTTTGAACATGTGAAGCTTATATCTATTTTAGTATCTCCATACTCAATGCTTCCACTACCCAAATTCTGTTCCCCTAGATTTCCCTATGGCTGAGACCTTAACATTTAGCTCCATGAAGTGGCCTTTTCTGCCTATCAATACTCTACACTACCAACTTTTAACAATCATACTGCTACTTATAGGCCATAGTCACATTTGAAAATGAATCATTCATTCATTCATTTATTTACTCATTCCTCCGTATTGTTTTCTTTTGCTTGACTGTTAGCTGAGTGTAAAACCCAACTTGTTTGTACCTGTATTTTGTGTGCAGAGAGCTGCCTTTAGTATAAGTGCTCAATATATATTTATTGAATAAATGTATTAATACTTTGACAACACATTCACTTACTACACCTTTTAGCTTTTCTAAATCTACCTATTCTTCACAAGTATACTGAATTCGGTGTGCCTGGGTGGCTCAGTCACTAAGCTTCTGCCTTCGGCTCAGGTCATGATCCCAGGGTCCTGGCATTGAGCCCTGCATTGGGTTCCCTGAGCCTGCTTCTTCCTCTGCCACTCCCCCTGCTTGTGTTCCCTCTCTCGCTGTGTCTCTCTCTGTCAAATAAATAAATAAATAAATAAATAAATAAATAAATAAATAATTTTTTAAGATCTTTAAAAA
>CM053604.1:116932315-116950587 GCA_028646535.1 Procyon lotor
TGGCTCAGTTGTTAAGTGTCTACCTTCGGCTCAGGTCATGATCCCAGGGTGCAAGGATCGAGCCCCATATCAGGCTCTCTGCTTAGCGGGGATCCTGCTTCTCCCTCTCCAGCTCCCTTGTGCTTGTGTTCCCTCTCTTGCTATCTCTCTGTGTCATAAATAAATTTAAAAAAATCTTAAAAAAAAGATTCTCACACAAAAAATACTGATCAGAAGACATAGGAATAATCACAGAAGATAGAGAGAAGAAAAATGGCTAGTAACATTCGTTGTTAAGAAACAAAAAAAGGGGGCACCTGGGCGGTTCAGTGGGTTAAAGCCTCTGCCTTCAGCTAAGTCATGATCTCAGGGTCCTGGGATCCAGCCTCACATTGGGCTCTCTGCTCAGCGGGGAGCCTGCTTCCCCTTCTCTCTCTGCCTGCCTCTCTGCCTGCTTGTGATCGCTCTCTGTCAAATAAATAAATAAAATCTTAAAAAAAAAAAAAAAATTAAAAAAATAACTTGTCTATAATTTAAGCATTTTTACACACATACAGTGAGAAATTATCTATTTTATTTGAAAGTTAAAATTAACTTAAGAGAATATTATTTAGGGGTGCCTGGGTGGCTCAGTGGGATAAAGCTTCTGCCTTTGGCTCAGGTCATGATCTCAGGGTCCTGGAATCGAGCCCCGCATCAGGCTCTTTGCTCAGCAGTTAGCCTGCGTCCCCCTCTCTCTCTGCCTGCCTCCCTGCTAATTGTGATCTCTCTTTCTCTGTCAAATAAATAAATAAAATATTTTTTAAAGTGTTATTTATTATAATCAAAAGACGTTCTTTACAATATACATATTTACAACATATATGTATTTACAGTAAATATTATAAATATATGTTTATACAGCCCTGATAGAAGGCTGGGAAATAATTACTTTTAATTATCCAGCATTGACACAGACATAAAAGACTGCATATTGGTGTATAACCAGCTATATGTGATAACCAAGCTATATGTGATCAAATACCTACTTATGAAATATTCAACTGTTAATCTTTTAGAAAATCTCTGGCACTCAAGGTCTAAACTACTGAATTGGTCTAGAGAATCTGTGGGTTCCATAAAGGCTATAATCTTAATTGTCTTCAACAACAGAATAGTTTCCAAACTCCCATGAGCAGAGGGGACTTTAGCAAGGTGTATAATCTTTCTAGACCTCAGTTTCCTCATCTGCAAAATGGACAAATTGATCCTATCTCTTAACGTTACTATGATACAGTAACATTGCACAGCTTGTGTAAATTGCCTGGCACATAACCTGATAGGTGATAGTAATAGTAACAGTAGGTATAATAGTGGTGGTAGTGTATCTATTTTTACCCACTGCATGGACTAGACATATAAACACTAGCTTATAAACACTGCACTTAAACCTTTTCTTTGGATACGACATCCACTCATTTCATCAAACTACAAGCCATTCTTTTTATAGCTACGCTGTTCTAAAATAATGACACCACTTAACATCTTGAATGAGCTGTTTCTCCACATGATTTATCTTTTTCCTTATACACAGGATTCCTTCATAATTATTTACAGGATTTTTTTTTTCTCACATCTCACTGTAATCTGCTATAGATATTTTCTTTCTAGGTGATATTCTCTATAATATCCTCATCTCCTGTTACCTTCTGTTCAAATAACTCAAGAAAATATACACTATCCTTTTACATTCTGTCACTTTTTAACCCATTTATAAGTTAAAATTCAAAGGCTTAGAGTATAAAGTTTCATTTATTCAAGGGAAATAAGCCCTAGAGATTTACTGTACATTGTGAAGCCTATAGTCAATAATACTGAATTGTATATTTTCAACTTGTTAAGAGGGTAGAAGATCATATATTAAGCATTTTGATTAAGCATTTTTTATCACAAAAAATGAACCAAATAAGTAAATGGAGGAGGAGGAAACTTTTGGAGGTGATAAATATGTTTATGACATAGATTGTGGTGGCCATTTCACTGGCACATATTAATTTCTAAACTCAGACTTGTATACATTAATAGGTAAAGCTTTTGGTTTGCCAATTATGTTCAATAAAGTGGTATAAAAACTGCAGAATCAGATCCGCAAAGAGGGCAGATATTAGATTTACAACTGTAAAATACAAAATGCAAAATCATTGCATTTAAAGTAATAAAAGAGCAAATTTAAAACATGAAAAAAAGCCCTAATAGAAATTGATAAATGTAAGTAGGGCTAGTGATAGGTCTATACAAATCCAAAGGAAAGACAAATATTAAGAGTTCCAAAAAACTGAAAATCAATAATGCCAATCACTTGATTCCATTAAAAAGTCTTCAGTCCCCTTCGTAACCCCCTCTAGGCTTTCACTGACCTCATCAGTACTCTCTAAGAGACATGGTTTTCTTCAGGTATCATATTTCCAGATAAAATATTTATCTCTTTATTTAAAGGAACATAATGTAGTATTCTCAGAACCACTTTAAAACTTTATTGATAAACCTGGCACATCACTAATATTTACCAGTTAGTATGATTTCCTTGATTTTTAAATATAATATAGAGATAATATAGAGTATCTCAGCATCGTTTACTTTGAGTACTTGATCATAGTAACCTAGGGCTTCTAACCTCATTATATATAATGTAAATTGTGTGGGAATATATGAGAGACATCATAACAACTTATAAAAAATTACTGTTTGTGTTAGGGTAGCAGGGCTTGGTATACAAGATAATATAGACAAAGGGAAGAAAAATCAATTGTGAAAATATTAGAGAATATGAGTCTCTATGTTAATATAGTTTTAAAAATCAACTGTACACATAAAAGTGACCTATATAGCTAGAAATCCTGCAGACAAATATGAACTGTCATCTTAGTATCTGGAATGGAATAATTTACAGAAAAACATTAAGTTAGAGAATCCATAATAATTGAAGCAGACTTCGCAAAAAAAAAAAAAAAAGAGAGAGAGAGAAAAGAAAAAAGATAAATAAAAATGCTCCTAGGCCAAGAATGCAATCACAATGCCTTCCACATGTTAGCAGCATCATATTCCCAGTTACTCAGGATCTGAACCTTGTAGTCACTGTTAATTCCTCACTCTCTCTCATAATTAGCATTTAGCAACTGTGTGCTGTTTATTTTATATCTGTAACATTGCTCCATTCAGTTTGTAATATCAATTATTTCCTTTCCGTTTTCCCTGTCCTAATTCAGATTTTCAGTACATTTCCTGAGATGATGGAAGTGGATGCCTAATCAGTTTCTCTGCTTCAGGTCTTTCTTCTCTCTATTTCCATGTATACATTTGTTTCAGATTAATCTTTCTGGAGCACAGCCCTCATCATGTCATTATCACGCTAAAAAGCCTGTCATGGTTCCTCATTGCTCCAGTGACCATGTAATTTGTCATCCAAACTGGAAGACATTTGAGAGCGAGAGGGGAATGATTAATAATCACTCTCAGGCAACAGGTGGAAACCAGGATTGTTCTGGCTGGATGGAGAAGTACGGTCACTCTACCCACTGCCACAAACCACTCATCATTCTCCACGACCTATTCTTCTATTCAAAAATTTTCACATCCGGGGCGCCTGGGTGGCTCAGTCGTTAAGCGTCTGCCTTCGGCCCAGGTCAGATCCCAGGGTCCTGGGATCGAGCCCCGCATCGGGCTCTCTGCTCTGCAGGAAGCCTGCTTCTCCCGCTACCAGTCCCTCTGCTTGTGTTCCCTCTCTCGCTGTGTTTCTCTCTGTCAAATAAATAAAATCTTTAAAAAAAAAAATTTTTTTTTCACATCATTTTCAGACTAGCCAAATTACTTTATATTCTTACTACTCACCTCAATTTTCACATCAGTGAACTGTGGATTGTTAACTCCAGGTTTTCATGAGAATAAAATGAAAGAGTATGTAAATACATAAAACATATCAGGCTTGCAATGTTATTATCCCTCTTATTCAGCAAACGTCATTAAAAAACACAGAATATTCTCAATATAGAATATTGCTAATCAGTGTCATGTAGAAGTTTTACTCCTGTTGACACCATTAAATGATAATTAACTAGTGTGTTTAAAAGAAGTGGAGGCACGTCTGGGTGGCTCAGTCATTTAAACATCCGCCTTAGGCTCAGGTCATGATGTCAGGACTGTGGGCTCCTTGCTCAGCAGAGTGTCTGCTTCTCTCTCTCACTCTCTTCTGTGTTCTCTCTCTCTCAAATAAATGAATAAAATCTTAAAAAGATATAGGTTGAATAAGTTTCTGTAGAAATTTTTAGTATTCAATTCTACCCTTTAATTATGGTAAATCCAAAACTGGATGAATAATACTATAATTTTTGGATGCATGTACACATAATCCCATTTTAACACACTGTTTTTTTTTTTTTTTGTCTTAACATTGGAATATGCACACACACATTACTGTTTCTAACAACATATGAATAAAGTAAAAATGTATATTTGCATTCAAATTAAATTATATCATCTGTCTTCCTTAAGAACTTAAAGATTTTATTTATTTATTTATTTGACAGAGGGAGAGAGATCGCAAGTAGGCAGAGAGAGAGGGGGAACCAGGCTCCCTGCTGAGCAGAGAGCCTGATGTAGGGCTTGATCCCAGGACCCTGAGATTATGACCTGAGCTAGAGGCAGAGGCTTTAACCTACTGAGCCACCGGAGCAACCCTTTCCTTAAGAATTTAGAATTTGTGTTTCTAAAAGACTTATTTTTTAATTAGGTATGGTACTTGATGCCCCCTTCATCAAACAGTTACAGACATGTTAAATTATATCTTGATTAGGAAGTTAAAAATAAACACTTGCATTCAGGAATATCTCTGGCATATGTCAAAAAGATATTCTGCTACTAATTCTATAATCAATTCATTACTTCATAAGTAGATTTATTAAAAATAGTCTCCAATAAAATAAATTTGATCTAATTTGAATTATACTTTCAGTGTGTTATGAATCTGGCCTATATTCAGACATCATTTTCTACAGTTAAAAATCAAATTAGTAAGAGCCTGTTTCCTATATTTAAATTTATTGAATTAAATGGGTAGTAGTAATGACATTTTTCATCTCTTCTTGTTTCCTTAGTCATTTGATAAAATAGAATAAAAATTACTTCTAGTATCTTATTTTTCTCTTTTCAATTTTTATGTCACTATGTACATATTAATGGATCATTAACTCACAGTGACATAGTTCTATATTTTTATAGTAAAGAGATCTTTGTGTATCCTATTTTTGTTTAATTATTTCAACTATCATTTATATTTATGGTTAGTAAACTATAGGATAACAGTTTAAATTTGGCAAGATTTATCACTATTCATCTGATGATGAACAGTCTCCCTCAATACTCACAACAAATTAGAAATAAGGTGTATTTTCTATGTACTAATCTGTGCCAACCTTTAGAACCCATTCAAACAACTGTGTTTTGCTTCACTAAAGAAAAGTATAATCTTTCGTAACTCCTTGTCAAATCTACTCCAATGTATATGTAGAGCATTTTTATATTACTATTTCTATGATTAATATTTTAAAATATCAGAACATTCTTAACTGTATACAGTTGAGCCATTTGAATACGTTACAGCTGGTTTAAAGTGCTATTTGTTGAGAAACTTCTCTCAGTAGCAAAGCAGCTTTAACCCATTCCTCTTTTCATTACCACAAGTTCCATATCAATGACACCAGAAATAGTGATCGGTTCCTTATAATCTTGTAAAAAAAAAAAATCCATAATCCTTTGGGGCACCTGGGTGGCTCAGTCAGTTAAGCCTCCTACTCTTGATCTCGGCTCAAGTCTTGATGTTGGGGTCATAAGTTTAAGCCTTGCTGTGGGCTACATGTTAGGTGTGGAGCCTCCTTTCAAAAAAAAAAAAAAAAATGAAAGGCAGTCTAAAATCCTTTGGGTCAAACTGTATTCTTGAAACTACCTTCATTAAGTAAGAGTCAAATTTAGCATATAAAGTGGAATTAGTACGATAAAAAGCCCATTACCTAGAATTGCATTAGTAGAAATTCTCTACAAGAATTCTCCACTTGCATATTTTTAAGCTAAGAATTCTTAAAGTTTATATTTTCTGAATCAAAGTTTTAATTATTACGGTAAGTACATACAGAATAACATGCTCAAAATATAAATCTGAGATTTTATCCCAATACTTTTTAAACCTCCCTTCTGGTAACCATGTTTGTTTTCTCTAGTAAGGAGTCAGTTTCTTGGCTTGCTTCTCTCTCTCTCTCTTTTTTCCCTTCACTTGTTTGTCTTGTTTCTTAAATTCCACAAATGAGTGCATATGGGAAAAGTTTAAATCTAATTATTAAAGTAACTATAAGTGGTAGTTAAACCTATTTGGAGATCAAAAGTCACCTGGAATAACTTGCTTGGAATTTCAAATAGGGCCGAACTTCATTAGTAAGGGAGTATGTGCTGTATACTCTGGCTTCTGCTGCCTTACTCTGGTCACTTAAACAGACCTAATCCCCATCCCTACCCCAACCAAGCATTTCACAGGAATTTATAGTAACAGTTGCAAGATGTCCCTGCTGATCAGGTCAATGTGTATAAACCACATCTCATTTAGATTGTCCCTCTTTTATTTAGGCCTTTAGGCTCTAGGGCCTCTCTTTGCTGCTTCATTACTGGTCTGAGGACTCCTTGGATATACTATGATGCTCAACAATAAAAATGTCTTTAAGTAATTCTGATATTTGATTCCTTTCTCCACAGAATCTAGAATTTAATAAGAACAGTCCAACATTGTAAAGAAAAAAAAAAAACAAAAACTGGGCAACTAACCAGGACCACCTCACCTGGCCTTCTCGAGTACTGGGCATCAAGAAGGCCCTCTTGGAATTCTGTAAAATATTATTTGATTTATTAGTAACTTTATAAATCATAGTGACACTTTCTAGGAAAGTATCTTCTAGAAATCCTTCATATAAAAATAAAGGTAATGTTACTAGTTCTCACTATTTCATGTTCAGAAAATAAATGTGGTGGTACTTTATTTAGAGACTAGAATAAAGAAAACCAATGTTGTACAGGCAATAACGTAGGCAGACACAGGTGGGTCTTGTTACTTTATTTAATGATTATTTTAATATTACTACTACTTTATGAAAAAAGTATTTTTACTTTTGATATTAACACTTCCAATTATAATAATGAGACGTTTTTGTTATTAGTAGGTAAAGAGCAAAGTGTTCATGAAGGATATTTTGTTGGTGATGAAGTTTTCCTAAATTAGCATAGATTCACAACTATTCAACCACAAGTTGTAGCTCAAAAGCATCCATTTTGAAAAGAATGGAAGCATTATAAAATCTATTGTTGAGGTTATATTCAAAATTAGCATAAACTGATTTCACTGAATAAGTAATAAAGAAGTCACATTTAACCTTTCATTTGTTTCTTCCATTCTCAATTAAACATTAAACAGTACCATTATACAAATATATATATATTAGATTACTTAATCTATATAGATAGATTACAGAATCATAGTTCAGGATATTGAGGATTTTATGATACATGTTGATTACCTGAAAAGAAATCAAGGCCTTTAAGTGGGCTTATAAAGTTGAGGGCAATTAGGGATTTTTTGCTGTCTGAATATCCAAACTATTACTGAGCTCATTATTACACCTTACCTTTTTTTGCTGAAATATTAAAAAAATGATATTTCAATTCATTCCTATGTCTACTATATAGTACATTTGTTCATTTTGGAGATCTCTTTGATGATTTATTGAAATGTTTACAAATCTTTGTGATCTATCCATCAAGGTGATTGAACTTTTGAATTGTGAACAAAAATTACTTTGTCTACATTTTGCTGATACTAGAAAACTCCTATTTTGACCTAATGTTTACTTAGAGAGGAATCATGTCATTGTAGATAAGCATTTGTGTGCATGGAATCACACCCATGAGGGTGATACTTTGGAGTTGTACTGAGTAGGAAGGTCATACATTGTATTCAAACACTACCTTTATGTTAATTCAAACTTTCCTGAAAGCTGGTGTGATCATTTTAATATCTAATATTTGGAAGCCAACTCTTGACATTTTCTGTGTGATGAGAACAAATACACCCAGAAGAATAGATAAATCATTTATTAAACAAACACTGAACAAAAGCATTCCCTTTTCTAAACATTATGCTAAGAAGATAACATTTTCTTTCAGTCAGATAAAAAAAGAACAAAAATAGTGCAATATTTTAATGAAATAATGGGAATGTGCATTTAAACCTAAAAATAACTAACATTTTCTGTTTTTTTCCTGTGGGTGCTGATCTATCCTTTTGTACAGACGAGGAAGCTAAGGTCAGAGAATATGTTTAATTTGACTAAGTTTGCACAATGTGGAGCTGAGATTTGGGCCCATACTTCCCACACTATACTATTTTAACAAATGGCAAAGAAAAACATAGGTTAATACTACACATATTATGACCAGTAGGCTATAAGTCCACAGATAAAGAATCTCAATTGTGTATGGGGTAAATTTAATTTAAATTTGTAAAATGAATTTAAACACACAAAAAATATTAACTACATAATCTCTTTTGACCTAAAAAGTTAGTGGGGAGATGTATATTCTAAATTTTTTTTCAAATCTGAGTATCAACTATATAGAGATAGCTATAGATATATATAAAACTTTTTTTCTCTATTTCTGCTACACAATCCGGAAATGAGAAGCATCTTAACTGTCTCTCTCTCCAGAATTGGCACAATTATAATTTGAAATGCTAAAAGCAAAAATGTGTGGCTATTTCAAATGTAATCACTTATCACTCCGTACTTAATAGCTATGGTTGTTTCTCCTCCTTCTCCTTTTTTCAGTGTGATGAAATATTTTAATTAAACTTGAAACATTAAAATGATTTAATCTTTGGATATTTTGTCATGTTGCATCATATTTTTGTGTTGTTAAATTTGATTTGTTATATGGTAAAAAACTGTGTATCTGTATTCATGAGAGATATCTGCCCTCTTCTTTCCCTTTAATGCCCATCCCAGCTTTAAAAAGCGGGTAAAGTTGGCTTTATAATATGAATGAGTTTGGTAGTGTTCTTTTCCTACAAGTTTGTTCAAAGATCATTTCTCATCCTTAAATATTACACAGAAATCAACATCTGAACCATCTTAGTCTATGGTTTTAATTGTGGGAAATATTTTGAATACAAATTCAATTATTAAATACAGTGCTAATTATATTTTCTGTGACTATTCCTTATTACATTTGCCTACTCTTCCTTTTCAGCATTTATCCAAACTGTTTTTGCCCTCATGATAAAATCTTTGGGGATGGCCTAATTCTTCTGCAGCTTAAAATTATATATAATAATAAAAGCAAAATGAAGTAATAGTTTTTGCAACCTCTGATGATGATCTTGACATCTTTAGGACTGGGGACATATTTTCTGGGTGTGCTCAAGTACACTAAGGATTTTATCAGCACTTCCTTTTCTAAATCATAATTTTACTTTTTCTCATTTGAATCATGTATTTCCGGAAATTAGTCTGTTCAAAAGGAGCAGGAACTTTCTACCAAATTGATACTGGTTTCTTTGACAAGAGTGATATACAAATCATAAATTGGTCAACTCTCTTAGTTTTGATTTTATTTTTCATCTATTTTAAGGAGTAGGCAATTTCTCTTCTCTTCCACTACATAGCTTATAATAGGCTTTGGCTCATATATAAACAACAAACTATACCATAGTTGCAAGTACCAGAGTGTTTCTTCTTTTCTCAAGTCCCATAGACTGTTGTGTTTTCTCCTCACAAGAAAACATAAAATTGTAGACATTATTCAAACAATAAATATCTGTTTTACTACATCAGATGTAAGCACCCATTATTATTCCCAAGCTTTTTGTTTTAATGTCAAGTCATAGTATGCTCTTTTCCTTGAAGGTCTATCAAGTGATGGTTAAATTTAACATGGGTAGCTCCAAAAATAGACATAACTCAATTGAAGTGAAAACAATGTTAACAGCTCTGGTCAAGGTGTTGTACGCATAAGCATTTGCAATTGTATTGTGACTGCTGTTTGGTTGACTATGGTTATAAAATTGTAATATACAACCTGAGTTTTATTTACTTTTTCACAAGGTGAAAATTTGAAAATTTTCTTGTCTTATAGTATTAGCTAAGTTTCCCCCCAGTCCAATGGTACTAAAAGTATTAGTAAGAACTGCTCTCAAGATCTTATTCTTGAATTCAATGAGAATATGTTCCAGATTATTATATTTAATATTTTATTTCCTGTTATTTAGAGTAATTAGACTTCATTGTGTGCAATTAGTTTCCTGAATTGATATCTTATTTTAGTTTTTATTTTTATCAAAGCATCTAACTTAGTATATAAGTATATCAAAATGTCAAAGTATTTACTTTGAAGTGTTAAATAATTCAGTAAGGTTTGTTAAAAATATGTCCACTGCCCCCTTACATTAATTTCCCAAAAGAATTTCATTTCTGTGCTTTCATTTGATGCCTTGGTACTAATTTCTACATCTCTAAATTGTTATTGAATAAACTACACACACACACACTCACACACACACACACACAATTTCCAACTCCTTAATGTATTTTAAGTACAATATTTATTAGATCAAATTCAGACTTCACTGATTAAAATGACGTTAGGCACATCAAGATTGCAGAGAAAAAAACCCTCAGATCTGGGGTTCAGGCAGCTAAGAAAGGGGCACCAACTACTTGAGGCTGGCATTTTTGAGAGGTTACGGGAGCCTTGTTCTTAACAAGCCAAACGAAGCTGGAAGCTGGGGTGGGCTGGTGGCTCTGGAGAGATGCAGATAAGACCAGAAAAAGATGAAAAGAAAGGAAGTTGCTTCTGCATTTCTCTTGCCTCCTTATCTCCTTTGTGCCTCGATTTACATAAAAACAGCTGGAACCACCCTGTCTTGCCCATCTTCTGCCAGAGTGAGCTTCAGCCACCTCTTCCCATAGGAACAGTAAAAAGCTTGTGCTCACAGGCTACAGAGGCTGTCACTTCCCCCAAGTACCAGGAATCTATCCTCAGAGGTAGCAGCTAAATCCTGACTGCCTGGGTCCAATAGTCCACACATAACTTGCTGAAAAGGCTATATAAACAGAAGATAGAGTAAAAGGGCTAAATCCTCATAACTGCAAATCCCTAGTGTCCCGCTACAGTTCCTAACTGCAGCACACCCTTCTGCATGGAGGAGCTTCCCCTTCTCTTTCTGACCTTCAGCTTGTTTATTTTTCCAGCAAATATTATCTCTGGTCATATATCATGCTGAATTTAAACCAAGCCAATTTAAAACAAAGGCATGAAATGTCTTTCACATGCCTGATCCTACTACATTTAAACTGAAACAACTGGGGGCGCCTGGGTGGCTCAGTCGTTAAGCGTCTACCTTCAGCTCAGATCATGATCCCAGGGTCCTGGGATCCAGCCCTGCATCGGGCTCCCTACTCGGCGGGAAGCCTGCTTCTCCCGCTACCATTCCCTCTGCTTGTGTTCCCTCTCTCGCTGTGTTTCTCTGTCAAATAAATAAAATCTTAAAAAAAAAAATAAAATAAACTGAAACAACTGTTTTTACTAAACAATATTTCTGTATATTGTTTTACAACTCACACATACAAGGCCTATATGAATGCTAAAGATGTGTATTTTATGAAGAGTTAGCAATTATGAGTGTTTTTTATGACTAAGTAGATTTTTTAGAGGAGAAAACAAGAATTTTAACTAGGAATAAATACCAGCTGTTACACACTTAGAGAAACCTATATGGCCAATGCCTTAAATTGAATTTTTGAGTATGAGCCATATGATTTATTTAATAGTGCATACCCTATTGAAAAATCAATTAAGATTTTAGTGTCAATGGACTTATGGAACTGGACTATAAGAAAGCTGCCGTCAATGTCATCAAAATTTTCCAGTTAATTAATCCATAATAGGCAGTTATAGTCTTAGCTTTGATTCATTTAAAAATACAGATCGTTTTAATTTTTATGAGTTGAATACATACTATTTTAGTAATATTTGACATAGTGACTATAGTAATCTTATTACATCAAAAGTGAAGTAATCAAAGAACATATACCAATTATGTTCAACTTTTGAAATCACTATTCTGTTCTCTATGGACACACAAGAGCACATATAACTTAGTAATCTCATCAAGATTCTATAAATATTCTCTTTATTAATCCCTATTGGAAACAGTTTATGAAAAATTACACTTTTACTGTATCTCACATTCCTCTCTGTTGTAAAAAATTTACAGCCAACAATTGGCTTTAAATGACTCTGGGGCATCTGAGTGGCTCAGGCGTTAAGAGTCTGCCTTCAGCTCGGGTCATGATCCCAGTGTCCTGGGATCTAGCCCCACATCGGGCTCCCTGCTCGGCGGGAAGCCTGCTTCTCCCACTACCATTCCCTCTGCTTGTGTTCCCTCTCTCGCTGTGTTTCTCTCTGAGAATGACTCTGAGAAGGATGAATTTCAGTTACTACGATGTAGTTAAATCATGCAAATCTTCTAACAACGTAGTCCAATTTTTAGTTACTACTGAGCATTACATGTGAGAACTGTGAAGTACAAAATTCACTGCCACCTCTTCAGTCCACAAGTCAGTAAGTAAATAATAGATACACAAAGTGATCTGTGACCACTTCTGCCACTGTTCTTTTGAAGTCTAAAAGGAACTGGTCTCTATGCATGTCAATCAGTTCACACACTGTCAGCAGGGCATGGAGCTGGGGTGTCTCCTTCCCTCCCAGTGATAAACCCCTGTGACATTTCCCTGCATGGATGATAAAAAAGGAAACTGGCCCACAAATATGAAAATGCAGCAAAAAAAAAAAGAAAAAGAAAAGTGAAAAATCGACCAGAAATAAAATTCACATCAAACACAAGTGGAATTATACAAGAGTGGGGTGTAGGAATGTTGACAATGGCACTCTTCAGGAGACTCTAGATATGCTGCCAGATTGACTAAACAAACTTAGTCAAGTGAACATATGGACAAAAATGAGGAACATGATTGTGTTGAAAAGGATGAGATGTCCCACAGGGAGTGACACTGGCAAAACTTCACATTAAAGACATTCTAGAAGGTATCGCATGGCTTTGAAAGCACGTAGGATAAAATATTTGGAAGCTGATACAAATATAGAAAGGCATGTGAAAAATAATTCCTTCATAATTTGTAATATAATGGAAAAAAAGGCAAAGACTACTGATGCTAACCTTAGTAAGTTTTTAAAAAAGTAAATATAATACTTTAGTTATCAATGTTTCTAATGTTTTAAATTAAAATGAATTAAATAAATAATACTTCACTATTTTTTTTAAATTTTTCGTTATTATTTTATCCCTAGTATCTAGGTGGCCAATGCTTGACCTCTCGTTATCTAGTTATACAAAACATGGGTAATGGGGCACCTGGCTGGCTCAGTTGTTGGGTAATGAGACAAGCTCTTAAATATTTTTTTAAAGATTTTATTTATTTATTTGACACAGAGAGAGAGAGAGAGATATCACAAGCAGGCAGAGAAGCAGGCAGGGGAGGGGGAAACAGGCTCCCCGCTGAGCAGGGAGCCTGATGCGGGGCTTGATCCTAGGACTCTGAGATCATGACCTGAGCCGATTGCAGAGGCTTAATCCACTGAGCCACCTAGGTGCCCCTTAAATATTTTTAAAATATGGGAAAATGTTAGGGGCGCTTGGGTGGCTCTTTGCTCGGCAGGGAGCCTGCTTCCCCCTCTCTCTCTGCCTGCCTCTCTGCCTACTTGTGATCTCTCTCTCTCTCTGTTAGTTAAATAAATAAAATATTTAAAAGAAAATAAAATATGGGAAAAGGATAATCTGAACTGGTTGACTTAGCAGATAAAGAACCAGTAATTTAAAGATAAAAAGGAATGTATTAGGTAAAGTGCCATCCAACCTTAGAAAGAATAAAATAAGTTCATGGATTGCTTATGAATTCACTGTGGAACGGGTGAGTGTGATAGGCCCTGGACAAGACTAAAGCTAGTTTGGGAACTGGTTATGAATGATGACAGTGAGTGCTATATATTACTTCACTAACAAAGAGCAACCATTTTGATTTTTTTCTTATTAACATATATTGTATTATTTGTTTCAGGGGTACAGGTCTGTAATTCATCAGTCTTACACAATTCACAGCACTCACCATAGCACATACCCTCCCCAGGTCCGTAACCCAGTCACCCGATACCTCCATACCCCTCCCCTCCAGCAACCCTCAGTTTGTTTCCGGAGATTAAGAGTCTCTTATGATTTTTTTTTTAAAGTTAACGAGTATTCTAAGATTTGTTATTTGGAAGACAGTAAGATTTTCTCTATTTTTCTGTCTTAAATTTGAAATTAAAGGGAAGTTAAATTTTGCTTGATGTTTCAATTCCATCAGAATACAGTGGGAACAAGCATGAAATGTAGACTTGTTTTCCAAGTAATGTATAAATGTATAGTAACTGAACATGTGAATTGGTAGAACAGCTGGAGGGGGAACATCATGTAGTGAAAGGAATATAGTTTTATGCTGGTTTAAGATTTTATTTTTTTTTAGTTCTAGGTTTGACACTTTCTATGTGTATTGTCCTAGGATAGTTATGCAAAATCTGTAAACCAGATTTTGTTGATGGTATTTTTTGTTGATGGCGTTATGTTCCATGCTGACAATTGCTATATAACCTTTACTGAAAATATACTTGATAGATTTAGGAAAACCAATCTTTATTTTATCTTTGATTTATAAATAAGAAATTTTTTTTGTCTCACAGATGAAGAATGAAAATTTATTTTCAAGCCATATTCCAAACAATGCTAACCAGAGAAGTTTGGGCAGTTAAATTTGTTAGTGCCATTCATTGGTATATATTTATTTTAATGGTGGATTTGTTTATACTTCCTGTGATTGGAATGAGTGATTTTCCTATTTCTTGCAAAATTACGTATGCATCCTTGAAATGCTACAGAGACTGAGTTAAATGACATAGTATCTGCATTTTAATAACACAATCATTAAAATCCAGTGAACCAGGGGCACCTGGGTGGCTCAGTGGGTTAAAGCCTCTGCCTTCGGCTCAGGTCATGATCTCAGGGTCCTGGGTTCGAGCCCCGCATCGGGCTCTCTGCTCAGCAGGGAGCCTGCTTCCCTGCCTCTCTGCCTACTTGTGATCTCTCTCTCTGTCAAATAAATAAATAAAATCTTTAAAATAAAAAAAAAAATCAGTGAACCACATCCCTAAATGTGTTAAACATCCTCTAATATTTAGTATAGTATTTTTTAAAGTTTTTCTAGTGTAATTAATACAAATAAGTAAAAGAAAGTGCTGCAAAACCCCATTAATAAACTTAAATATTAATGTCTTTTTCAAAATGGCTTCCACATTCTGTTCATCCATAGCATCTCCACTGTTCCAACATTGATATATTGCCTTCATTAGCTCACCTGGCATCATTATAGGAGACCACAGAAAGAGGACTCCCTTGAGTCCTCTGTTCTCCCACTGAACCTCATACCACAGCTACACTAGAATTTCTTAAGCATAATTTTCCACATATTACGTAAAATTTTGGGTGGCTTTGCCCGAAATCTTTGTTTTTCTGATGTCCATAAATTGTATCACCATTCTTGCTGCGTAATTTCTTATGCTCTTTTACTTCACTAGTTCTCTTTTTGTCAAACCTACTGGGTTACTCATTTCAAGAATTTATTTTCATATTGAGGAGGGCACATATTGCATGGAGCACTGGGTGTGGTGCATGAACAATGAATCTTGGAACACTGAAAAAATAAAATAAAATTAAAAAAAGAAATAAACTTAAAAAAAAGAATTTATTTTCAGTTCTATCAGACTTTATTAGAGTTCTATTTGATTATTTTTCAAAATTGTCTTATCCTTTTGATACCTATTTCTTCCTTCATTGTACTTTCAAGATTATCTCTCATGTCTCTGAACACATCAAATATTTTTCAGAGAGACTTTATTTTTATAAAGTTATTTTAAGTTGATAGCAAAATTGAGAAGTTAAAGAGATTTCCCATATTCTCTTTGCCGCTACAATTGCATAGCCTCCCCCAACACCAAAATCCCGAGCTAGAGTGGCAGTTTGTAACAACTGGTGACCCTAAAATGACACATCATTAGCACCTGAAGTCCATGGTTTACATTACATGGGTGTTGTATATTCTATAGGTAGGAACAAATTTACAGTGACATATCTCCACCTTTGTATTATCATAGAGAATATTTTCATTGCCCTAAGAATGCTCTGCGCTCTATCTATTCATCCCTCACCCTAAATCCCTGGCAACCATTTTTTCTTTTAACTGATGTCATACAGTTGGAATCATACAGTATGTAGCCCTTTCAGATTGGCTTCCTTCACTTAGCAATATGCATTTAAAGTTTCTCTGTGTCTTTTGATGGCTTGATGGCTCATTTCCTTTTTGCATGGAAAACATTCCATAGTCTGAATAGATCAAGTGTGTGTTTTATATTTTATATTTTTATATAATTTATATACTTATAAAATATATTTTTAAAAAATATAATATATATATATAAAATAAAATATATATAAAATATAAAATAACGTTTTTAAAATATACTCTACAAGATGCCTGGGTGCCTCAGTTGGTTAAGCATCTGCCTTCAGCTCAGGTCGTGATCCCAGGGTCCTGGGGTAGAGTCCCACGTAGGGCTCCTTACTCACCAGGGAGTCTGCTTCTCCCACTGCCTGCTGCTCTCATTCTCTGGTGAGAGAGAATCCCTTGCTTGTGCTCTCATTCTCTGACAAATATATAAATAAAATCTTAAAAAAATAATAATAAATAATAAAATAAAATAAAAATAAAATAAAATAAAAAAATACACTCTACGTATCTGTTGGTTCTCATTCCAAGTGCTTTGTTTCCAAGGATATTTGCAATTTTTGTATTGTTTTACTTCTTTTTGGTGTTGTCCTTGTACATCTATCTCTGCCAATTCTTTCAGGCCCATATTTTAAAAGTGTCTAGATGTGTCATGAGCTTTGGATATTATCAACTTGAGGCCACTTTAAATTTCTTCTGCCTTGATATTTCTCAGTGTGAGGACTGCATGAGATCAGATGCTTTTTTTTTTACACTTTTCTTTGTGTTGTTTCAGTATTTTGTTTATTTGTTTTTGTTTTCTACCCACCCACAAACAAAGCAAAAGAAGGAAAATATCACCACTACCTCCCTATGCAGTGTGCAAAGTGATCTAGTACTCCCATTTAAGTTATAAACCTTTATGTTACAGGCATATCTCAGAGATACTGAGGGTTTCAGACTACCCCAATACACCAAATATTGAAATACAGTGAGTTAAATTAATTTTTGGCTTCCCAGTGCATATAAAATTTGTGTTTACATGATATAAGAGTTAAGTACGTAGTAGCATTGCATCTTTCAAAACTGCCAAAGTACATACCTTAAAAGATATTTTATTATTAAAAATGCTAACTAACATCTGAGCTTTCAGTGAATCATAATCCTTTTTGCTGGTGGAGGAACTTGCCTCAATGCAGATGGCTGCTGACTGCTGACTAATCAGGGTAGGGATGGCTAGAAAGTCAGGATAGCTGTGGTAATTTCTTAATATACGACAATAGGGAAGTTTGCCACATTGATTGACTCTTCCTTTCATGTGCAATTTCTCTGTAGCATGCCGTTGTGTTTGACAGCACTTTACCCATAGAACTTCTTTCAAAATGAGAGTCAATCCTCTCAAACCCTTCTGCTCTCTTATCAACTAAGTTTGTGCATTATTCTCATTCCTTTGTTGTCTTTTCAACTATCCTCACAAGATCTTCACCAGGGGTAGATGTCATCTCAAAAAACAAAAAACAAACAAAACAAAACAAAACAAAACAAGAAAAACATTTTCTTTGCTCAGCTGTAAGAAACATCTCATCTGCCCACGTTTGATCATGAGGTTGCAGCAATTCAGTCACATGTGTGAGGTCCACTTCTACTTCTAGTTCTCTTGCCATTCCCACCACATCTGCAGTTACTTATTCCACTAAAATCTTAAATCCCTCAAAGTCATCTGTGGGGGTTAAGATCAACTTCTTCAAAACTCCTCTTAAACTGATATAGTGACCTCTTCCTATATATCACAAATGTTCTTAATGACATCGAGAATGGTGAATCCCTTCCAGAAAGTTTTCAATTTACATTGCC
>CM053604.1:116951087-116983750 GCA_028646535.1 Procyon lotor
GTATGAGTGTAAGTATTCAGCACTCATATTTGTTAGCTTAACAGAACAGACCTATACCAAGTTTTCTAAATCTAATGAGAAAAAGACAGATTTCACATTATACAAGAAAGTACATTATTGTGAACAGTGTAGTAGAAATGATATGGAAATAGTGCTGGGTTTTCCATTTCAGTTTAATACCACTTTGCTCCTTGTAATGTAGATGCATACTAATTCTTCAAGAGTTATGTTAACTGAAGGTAATAATAACAAGGTTAGATAAAAATTATGTTTTCAGTTGATGATATTCTTCCAGCAGGTTAACACTCTAAGAAATTTATTTGAACAGTGCTCACCTGTCAGAAATCTGAAGTATTTTATTTTCCCCTGTCAAAATCTGATTGTCCATTCCAGCATTCATCTCCAAAGACCATTTATTTAGTAACCTTGACCAATTTTAAGCTTGTTGAGTACATCACACATTGAAGGTGGAAATCAGGAAGATGAATAGTAAGCAAGAACTCACTGAAGCTGATAGGAATCATTTATCTAACACTATGATAGTATAATCACATCCTGATAGGGCATATGAGATTCTAGTGGATGACTTTAAGTCAAAGTTCAGGAAAACTGACAATTGCCAAGCCCAAGGACCTTCTCAAACTTGTACATATTTTCTCCAAATAATTGATTTTTCTTCTTTGGAAATATATAAACAATCCATTCTGCCCAGTAACGTCAGGGTATGGAGCATTACACAGAATTAACTAACAATAATATGAAGTACTAAAGATTGTGTGTGATAATGTTCTTCAAAGGTAAGCAATGTGGGAGATGAGGTCTGTACACACATAAATGTTTACAGTAGTATGTTCTGCCAAAATTCCACACTATTTTTCTTCTCTTGTCATGTTTTTTATTGCTTCTCTGTCTAGAGAGCATTATAATTTATGTTACAAAATGTGCATTGTAATAAACATAAGAATAAACATATGAGAAAATTTTATATATAACTTATTATATTCTTTCCAATGTAAATTTATTTTGTAACATTCTCAGAGTCAAATTATTTATACAGAATCGCATGGCTGTCCCATTTAAAATATCAAATTTTATTTTTATGATCTTAAGAGCAAATGAACATAAAATAGGTAAACATTTAGAATTGGTATATAGTCAACAGAAATGAACATTTAAAAGATTTAAATATTTGAACTATTTTACACAATTCCTCATAAATTAGCTAGATTTGTGGGAGAGGGTTTATAAATGCAACTTGTTTTCCCTTTTTTCAATATTTTTTTAATTTTCCAATGTCTTTCTTGTTTTTTAATGGTATAACGGCTATTTTGTATGGTTGTAAATGATATAATATGGTAACATGGATTTTTATTATTTTCAAATATTTTCATTTAAATTTGTATTTTATGTTGAGCACATGATTCATACTTTTAATCAGAAAGGTTTCTCTTTCTCTTTTTTCCCTACCCTAATTTTCAAATGCATAAAGTGGAACAAGTTCTTCTTCTTCCCTTGGGAAAGACTCATGCTCCTTCTCTGACTAGTCATGATTAATACACAAAGTAGTTTATAATATCTTGAAGACATAAATATGGATCTGATTCAGTATCTAAGTCCAGTCACACTATTCAAGATTGCAACCTTGTGTAAAACTGCAGCTACTCTTGCTCATGCAACCAGAGTTTGCTACAAGCAAGAAAATTCTGGACTGCTTCT
Source organism: Procyon lotor (assembly GCA_028646535.1). NCBI lineage: Eukaryota > Metazoa > Chordata > Mammalia > Carnivora > Procyonidae > Procyon > Procyon lotor. Next base: position 116,952,804 of record CM053604.1, read on the forward strand.
TTGGTCTATCTACTTTCTTTACTGAATCACTCCTCTCATTGACTTTTCATAGTCTCTCTGACCTCTCTGCAATGAAACGGGAAAATGGAAAGATTAAGAGGAACTAAGATGTTCTTAATTGGTTATTTCATTAACCTACTGCATAGTCTTTGGATCTGACACTTTCTTTCAAAGGTTTGTTTCTAAATCAAGTCAGCAATCTCTTTCTGTTTGGCTTCCAGCACCACTTCCGTCATTGTTTCTTTGGTAATCTACTCCACCCAGAAACTGTTAAGATTTCAAGGTCACTCTAGGTCACCCTCTTCGGTACAATTTTAAACAATTCTAGCTGGAATTTCATAGGAAATCTATCTTGTTTCTAGAGTTTATCCAATTTTTTTTTTAACATTCTTTCTATGGATAAGCTGTAAGAGTGCTGTCCAACACATCTAAAACTCATCTAAAAACTACTGAAATAATAGTTACCAGACTTTGATTTTAAGATTTGCTTGGTTGGAGTCTTATTTTTCTCCCCGTTCCCCTATGATGCTTAATTTTACGTGTCTATTTAGTTAGTCCATGGTGCCCAGATTTCTTGTGAAACACAGAGATAGAGCATTCAAAGGAGAGGGTTCTGGGAACATGGAGTAAGGAACAGTGGGAATGAATCTGCATGTAGCTCCACCTAGACAACAACTGCAAGACAGAATTTACCTGTAGTAATTATATTGGAGATCTGGAGTATAGTCAAGGCTTGCAACTTTCAAGGAAAGGTGTGGAATGAAAACTATAGGTAATTTCAGTTCTAGCACAATAAAATCTACCCATCTGCTACCCTTTAGTTCTAGAGGAGGCAGACCTGTGTGTGTTCCAGAGTATCCTGTAAGGAGCAGGAGGGACTCAGGGTAGGCTAAAAGGATTCTGTCTTTAAATACTGGGGATTTCTGTTTTGATTGCTGATTGCTGCTTCTGTTCACAGAGGCACAAAAAGGCAGACAGCCATTGTTGTTGAATCTCACCCAGTGTTGCCAACCCCTCTCCCTCTGGCTGAAGTGACATCCAGGGGATTTAAAGAATCAGCATGCTTTTGGTCAATTCCTTCTTTTTTTTTTTTTCCTTTTAAGAGTCAGATATTAAAGACTAGGACATTCAAAAGCAACTAATCAGGCAGGAGAAACTAGAGAGTCACCAAAAATGACCAGGAAAAGGGGCAAGCTCAGATTTCCTGACTTGTCACATTATTATAGTTAAATATATACTTTTCAAAAAAAACCTTAGGCATAAAAATAAATAGGGAAGTTTAACCTATTCAAAAATAAGCAAACAAACAAACAGAAAAACCGAAACTGCCTGTAGAATTTATGGCTGATCTATATACAAGACAAAGACTAAAAATAAGTGTCTGGATACAGTCTTAAAAGATGCTCAAATAACTAAAGGAAGATGTTGAAAATTTAAAGAAAATTTTTAAAAAATGATCTCTGAAATGGAAATACCAGAAAGAGATAGAAAACCTAAAAAGAACCTCCCACAAATTCCAGAGCTTTAAAGTACAATAACTGAAATTAAAAAAAAAAAAAAAATTAGAGGGATTCAAAAGCAGACTTTAAAAGGCAGAAAAGAATCAGCAAACTTGAAGATAGGAGAGTAAAAAATTGAGTTTGAAAACAGAAAATGACTGAAGTAAAGTGAATTTACCCTAGGCGACATAAGCATCAAACCAATTAATATATGCATGCAATGTTGGAGTCCTAGAAGAAGAGAGGAAAGTACATAGCAAATACTTGGCAAATCAATGGCTGAAAACTTTCCTAGTCTGATTAAAAACATGAAAATAAACATTTAACAAGCTCAATGAATTCCAAGTAAGATGAACTCAAAGAGACCCGCACTAAGACACACTATAATTATTACGCAAGCCAAAGAAAGAGACTCTTAAAAGCAGCAAGAGAGAATGGACTCATGATATATTGGAGATCCTCAAAAAGGTAATTAGCAGATTGCTTATCAGAAATTTTAGAAGCCAGAAGCAGTTAACCTGATACGTGCAGAGTGCTAAAGGAATAAAACTGTCAACCAAGAACCTATATCCGGAAAAAACTGTCCTAAAGTGAGGGAGAAAAATACATTATCAGATTAAAAAAAAAAAAAGCTGAGGAAGTCTGTTACCATTAGACTCCTTGCAAGAAATGCTAAAGGGAGTCTTACTGGTTGAAATGAAAGGTCATTAGACAGTAATCTGAAGTCTAAAGAAGAAGTAAAAATCTCAGTAAAGGTATATAAATGGACAATTATAAAAGCTAGCATTATTTATTTATTTATTATTTTAAAATTTTAAATTCAATTAATTAACATATAGTGCATTATTAGTTTCAGAGGTAGAATACAGTGATTCATCAATCTTATATAATATCCAGTGCTCATTATATCATATGCCTTCCTTAATATCCATCATCCAGTTACCCCATCCTTTACCCCCTCCCCTCCAGCAACCCTCAATCTGTTTCCTATGATTAGAGTCTCTTGTGGTTTGTCTCCTTCTCTGATTTTATCTTGTCTTATTTTTCTCCCCTTTCCCCTATGATGCTGTTTTGTTTCTTAAATTCCACATATGAGTGAGATCATATAACTGTCTTTCTCTTATTGACTTATTTTCCTTAGCAAAATACCCTCTCGTTCCAACCACATCATTGCAAATGGCAAGATCCATTTTTTTACATAAGCCAATTTTAAAAGATAATAGATTGACAGATATAATTAAAATTACTTTTACTTTTGATAGTGTAAATTTAAAGCATATATTAGATAAAATGCACCAGTCCTTAAAGCTGGGCTTGCAAAAGCATGAAGGTGCATATATATTGTGGTACGGCTGCAAATAAATTTAAAAAAAAATCAGTATCCAGATTCTCACTTTTCAAATGTATAACTTCCAACAAGTGATCTGAGAAAATGCCATGATTTATGTCTATTTGCTCCCTCCTCTTTCAATCGCTTTTCAGAAGAGATTTGTCCCTTTCTGTCACCTAAGTACTTGGCAAAATGCATTTTCCGGCCAAAATTTCCAGATTACACCAATGGCAATCTCCCCTGTGAAAGAATTCTTGAATTTTAAGGAAGGATTTGTGCCAAGAGTGTGATTTATTTATTCAACCTACTGCCTCAAGGTAAGGATTACATTACAATGAGATTACCGAAGTCCAATGGTTGTCTGTGGCATGCCTATTGGCAGGCTTATTTGGAACGAAAATGAGTTCTGATTTTTTTCTCATGACAGAAAGTTACACTAACTTGGCTGGTTTGTTTGACAATGAAGGTTTACTTTGCCAATTAAGTAACTCTGTGACATTATCTATAAATTCAATAAGATAAATCTGCAGCTTCACAATTTCAAGGAAAATACATTTAATGTGCATATACAATACAAAGTATGCTAGAAGAAAAGCCTTTGCAACTATTTAAACTTATGATGAAAAATAATAGATGTCAATTTAAAAATGTATGAGGTACTTCATACTTTTGCAAAATTATTTTAAGGTGTTAGTAGAAAAATATTTGAAGGGGGCCTGGGTGGTCCAGTGGACTGAAGCCTCTGCCTTCGGCTAGGGTCATGATCTCAGGGTCCTGGGATCAAGCCTGGCATGGGTTCTCTGCTCAGGAGGGACCCTGCTCTGCTTCCTCCTCGTTCTCTGCCTGCCTCTCTGCCTACTTGTGATCTCTCTCTGTGAAATAAATAAATAAAATCTTTAAAAAAAAAAGAAAAATATTTGAAGACCAATATAATACACAGTTTAATATTATATGAAAATTAATATTTTGCTGGTTGATATAATTGTATCCAAATATAAAATTTTATTATTCATCTCAAATGAAAATGTATATATTTGGAGTATTATAATTATGTACTAGCAGTAGTTCTAATTTTCTATGACAGTTCCAAAAAATTAGTTAACACTACTCAATACCACATCTATAAAACTGGTACAATAATATTTATTTACTGACACAGGATCCTTTGAGGATTACAATTCTTTTGAGATTTTGATTAATGAAATGTATTTTTTCAATAAATCAAACTGCACTTTTTCTGTGACACAAATCATCCCAGCTTTTGAGATTTAGAAATTAGTCTTAAAAAAAAATCACTTAGCCCCCCTTTTGGGTACATTCTCATGAAACATCACGCTACCAACCTCCTTAATATGTTAGGGGTCAGGTCAATTGAAATTAAAAAAACCTCCCCCTGGTCTCACCATACTTGGAAAATCAGGATAGTATCATCCCTGCTAAAGACTCACACAAGCTTAGACACTAGCACTTTTAGCTAAAGCGGTTCTGATTGATTAATATTTTTCACTGTGGAGTCTTGCCTTGGAAACACAGAAATGGTGCCCTCCAAGTTGAATAGTATACAGTAATTAACAGATATGTTATAAAATAATTCAAACACAAAAACCAATGGGGCTCCTTTACCATACTGATGAGGGACAGAAGCAGTGGAATAAAAAGATGACGTACATCTGCCAGTCTCCAGGATACAGAAAGATTCAAGTATATACAGTACCTAGAAAATAGACTTAGAATTTGAAACTAGGGAAATCTTGGTTCCTAGTTGGTAGAACTGAATAACTAAAACACCATTAAGAGGAAAGGTCTGACTTTAGATGACCTTAATATTAAACTGTTTAATATTATTATTTTCACAATTTTTTCAATCATGATAAAAAAAACATGTAATGAAATAGTATTATTGCTATAGTAGCCACTCTAGGTAATGTACTTTCTATTCATAATTAATGATAACAGATCATCAAACTTACTACACAGCTATTAGAGATAGTTATTTCAATGTAGAACTAGAAAAACTGTATAATTTAAATAGGTATTTCTTTTTTTAGGTAGTCTCCTTACAAAACTATAGAAGCAAGTTTTCCCATAAAGTTTTTGGATTTATGCTTTTCGTATAAATAAAAAAACTGGAGTGAATTTTTTGAAATAAAAAAAACTACTTATTTGTATATAGACAATGAAAAAAACACAGAAAACAGAATAAAGAATATTTCTTCTTAATAGTTTCCAAAATAAGTTACCACTTTGATAAAGAAGACATTGTATAAATTATATACAATAATGTTGAGAAATGAAGAAAAGAAGCAGAGTCTATTGAATTAGATCTTATAGTTTGAGCTGCATGCACTGTTGTGTTTTTTTTAACAACATTTTCAGGATCATCATAAAACTCACTTCCTTAGTTACATAGACATATTGACCAAGCTTGAAGTTTCTGGGTTATATTTGCCACTCTTCTAATGCTTAGTTCTTCTTAGTTTTGGTAAGCAAGCACCCCCTTCTCCATTTTTCTCCCTATTCATTTGGCATAGGAAATGCAATCAGGATTCAGAACATTAAACATACAGAGAAAACATAAACATAACATTAAACAGTACAGAGAAAAATTAGTTGAAATGTATGTACTGTGACTCTATTTAAAATAAAAGTTGAAGGTTGCTTTTCCCAAATTCTCTAAAAATAACTTCTGAATGTCTGATTCTGACAGATACATACTCATATAAAATAAACAACACACAGGTGACAATTACTTAGATCATAACTACTTTTTATGACCCTAGGCACATATTCATCAGGTCTCAAATGTACCTTAGAAATTATTAATCTACTATTTTCCCAAATCATAAGTAATTATGCTCAAAGTAATAAATTAAAAGTGCATATATTCTTTTGCTGATACCGACATACATTGTTTAAAATATATTTCTAAGAAAATATTCATGATCAGTACTTAAAATTAAAACAAATATACATTTATGCAACCAGTGTTTTCACGGGTAGCAATGCATTTACAAAATTTGAAATATATCAGTGACTTAAAGAACTATCTTCTCTGGAATTTACAATGCCTTCTGAACATTTCTTAGAAAAAGGAGGAACACAGAGAAGAAAGAAAGCTACTGGTAAAAGGTTCCCATGTAATATTAGTAAGACTTTACAAAAGAAAACTTCATAAAAAAAATTTTTAAGTTGCTACTTCATTCTGGGTGACTTCAAAGCAATAGTTTTCACTCGATTTTATAATGTTTCCCTGGAAATGTCTTTATGTGGAGTGCTATGGATTTCTTTTGCAGATATGCATTTAATGTTCCATTTAAGACATAAACAGAATAAAGGATGCCTTGGGATAGAGTATTTGGGATTTGTGAGCATTTTGTTTGTTGCTATTTTTGAAATGTAGTAACTCCAACTTGCTTATACTTGTTTATGCCCATTTTAGGGCAGTTGGTTTGTGGGAGATTTTGATATTAGATACTTGTAAGATTTTTGTTGCTAAAGAATAAAGAATAGGAAACTTTTGCTTTTATACTACATTTGTAGCTTATTAATAGCATCTTAAAAAGCAATAGAAGAGTCTTATGGTCAGAATCATGAAAAATTATCTCTAAATAGCAATTTGTTGAAATATATCTTTTAACCATTCTAGTGGAAAGCTATGCTGAGAGATGTAGGATATACTGGTTCTGTTCTCTGAGTAGGAAGAAATAATTCAAATAGAAAGCAAATGTGAAAAAAATTATTATATGCTATTTTGGATGATTCATTAATTTCCTTTAAATAATAATGCTGCTCTTTGTTGAGCTATAATCTGATATTTTACTATTTTGTGCACAGAAATGTGTTCCTATTCATGTCAATACATAGGAATTTAAATTGCAGCAATATTATTAAGGGGAATATATCCATTATCCATTTTACTATGTTTTATGATATACATGAAGACACTGAAGTATATTATTTATTTAGATAAGGACAAGATACTTTGCTGTGTGGAATTTTAATGAATAAAATGGCATTTACATTGGTTATTTAAGGATAGTATGCCTGTAGTAGTGACCAAAGGCTAACACTTTAATCACTTTATACAGATATAGTAAAGGCATTGGCAGGTTAACAGGATAAATCAGAGCTCTTAACATGGGTTTCTATCTCATTTCTGGAGATTTAGAGGGTTAAAGAGGTTGCTGCTATGTTTGTGACAAATCAAAGATGGATCCATGATTGCTTCAGACCTTAAACCACTTCAGTTCAAAACCAGACTCTAACTTTTAATAGCTATGAGTTCTCAGGCATATTACTTGGGCAACTAACTTTATCTAATTGATATTTATAGAACACGACATGAAATAATCACAGAATACACTTTTTTTTCTGAGTGTATTCTTTAAGATAGAAACCTTATGCTAGACCATTAAATAAACCTGAATAAGATTTTTTTTACAAGATTGAAATCTTACAGAGCATATTTTCTGAGCACAACATTATTAAATTAAAAATCACAATAAGAGGGCACCTTGGTGGCTCAGTTAGTTAAGCGCCCAACTCTTGATTTTGGTTCAGGTCATGATCTCAGGTTTGTGAGACCAAGCCCTGTGTCAGGCTCTGCACTGGGAGCAGAGCCTACTTAAGATTCTTCTTCTCCGTCTCCTTCTATTCTTCCCCTCCTCACTTCGTTAAAATTAATTAATTAATTCAAACAGAGAGAACCAATTACCTTATGGTCTCACTTACATGCTGAGCATAAAGAAAAACATGGAGGATATTGTGAGAAGGAAGGGAAAGGTGAATGGGGGGAAACCAGAGACGGAGATGAAGCATAAGAGACTGTGGACTATGAGCAACAAACTGAGGGTTTTGGAGGGGGTGGGGGTTGGGCGAGCCTGGTGGTGGGTATTGAGGAGGGCACGTATTGCATGGAGCACTGGGTGTGGTGCATGAACAATAAATCTTGTAACACTGAAAAAATAAAATAAACATATTTGGGGGGAAATAAATAAATAAATAAACAAACAGAAAAATTAATTAATTAATTAAACTTAAAAAATAAAAATAAATAAATAACAATAAGATATCCAGAAAATCCATGATTATTTGCAAATTGACCACATACTGTTATATAAATCAAATGTCAAAGAAGAAAACCACAAGGAAAAATAGAAATCACTTCAAACTGAAGAAATTTAAACACAAAAATAAAAATTTATAGAATGCAGTAGTGTTCAAAGGAAAATTCTTAGCTATAAGTGAAATTCTTATATTGGGAAAAAAATGATTAAAATTAATGAAATAATCCTAGTAAGGAGGGAAAAGGAGCAAATTAAGCTCATAGAAGTTAGAAGAAAGAAAATAAAGTTAAGAGCTGAAGTCAATGAAATATAAAAGGGAACAATGATGGGAAAATTAATAAAGCAAAAAGATGGTTCTTTGAAAGAGGTGAATACAGCTCATAATCTTTTAAAAAGACTAATCAAGAAATAAAGAAAAAAATGTTTCAAATATCAGGACTGAAAGAAGAAATTTTACTAGAGATACTATATGCAAGTCAAGGATAAGACGAAAACCCAAGAACAATTTTATGCCAATATAAACCACTTAAATGAAATAAGCAAGTTCCTTGAAAGACAAATTTATTAAAGGAAGAAATTGAACTAGTCATATTTCAAAGAAATTCAATTTGTAAATTAAAAGCAAACAAACAAAAACCAAATCAAAGAGAAAGGAAGACTTCGTGAAGAAAATTCAAAGTCCAGATGACTTCACTGGTTGTCTTTCATATGTGTATGGAAAAATGAATACTGATTTCCCACAAAATCTTTGAATAATAAAGGAGAAAGAAATACTTTCCAGTTTATTTGAAAAGGCTGAACCTGAAAACAGCATGAACTTGGCCAGGACACGAGGAGGAACAAACTGTCAATATCCCTTATAAAGAAAGAGGTCAAAATGCCTAATAACATATTAGCAAGCTAAATCTGGCAATATATAAAGAGATATACATCATGACCAAGTGGGGTTTATCTCTGGATTGAAAGCTTATTTTAACATTGAAAGACAGTGGAAATTACCACATTAACAAAACTGAAAAATCATGTGATCTCACTACCCAATCATGTGATCTTACTACCCAAATTAACCAATGTGGTAATATAAAATTACCACATTAACAAAACTGAAAAATCATGTGATCTTACTACCCAATCAATATGAAATCCTAGCAAACTAGGAACAAATATTTATCCTCAATCTGATAAAAAAAAACCTATTAAAAAATTAAACTGAAATAATTTAAAGCTAACAATAAGATGTTAAAATATAGAATGCTTTCTCCCAAAAAGGCAAAGATATATTATCACCACTTCTATTCCACATTGTACTGGAATCCAATCAATAAAATATGACAAAAAACAACAAAAAGAAACATATTTAAATTGCACTTTTTTGGGTTTCTGGGGTGTTTGGCAGAGCCCCACTCAGCAGGGAGTCTGGTTGTTCCTGTGATCCTCCTCCCTCTAAAATAAATAAAATCTTAAAAAATAAAATGCATTTTTTTCATAGAGACTATTAACTACAGAGAACAAACTGCAGGTTGCTAGAGGGGAGGTGGGTGGGAGAATGGGCTAATTGGGTGAAGGATATTAAGGAAAGCACTTGTGATGAGCACTGGGTGTTATATTTAAGTGATGCATCACTAAATTCTACTCCTGAAACCAATATTAGAGTATATTTTAAATAACTAGAATTTAAATAAAAACTTGAAGCACAAAATAAAAGTGAAAATATGAAAAGAAAAATCCAAAAATTAAAAAAAAAATTACCCAAATTAAAAAGTTAATTTATCTAGGCAGCAGCACATAAGATCAATATACAAATATCAAAAACAATAATGACAATAATATGAATTTTAAATCTATAAACAATAAAATCTTAAATTCAATTTCAAATAATAGTATTTATTATAGCAATTAATATAACATAATATGGGGGCATCTGGGTGCTCATTCTGTTAAAAATCTGCCTTAGGCTCAGGTCATGATCCCAGGGTGCTGGGATAGAGCCTTGCATGGAGCTCCCTGCTCAGTGGGGAGCCTATTTCTCCCTCTCCCTCTGCCTGCAGTTCCCTCTGCTTGTACACACACCCTCTCTCTCTGTGTCAAATAAATAAATAAATAAAATCTTTAAAAATAATCACACTTAAAAAAACACATCGGGGCGTCTGGGTGACTCTGCTTTAAAGCCTCTGCCTTTGGCTCAGGTCATGATCCTGTCAGGGTCCTGGGGTCTAAGCCCTGCAGCTGGCTCTCTGCTCAGCAGGGAGCCTGCTACCCCCTCTTTGTCTGCCTGCCTCTCTGCCTACTTGTCATCTCTCCCATCTCTGTCAAATAAATAAATAAAATCTTGGGGCGCCTGGGTGGCTCAGTCGTTAAGCATCTGCCTTCAGCTCAGGTCATGATCCCAGGGTCCTGGGATTGAGCCCCACATCGGGCTCTCTGCACAGCAGGGAACCTGCTTCTCCTGCTACCATTCCCTCTGCTTGTGTTCCCTCTCTCGCTGTGTTTCTCTCTATCAAATAAATAAAATCTTTAAAATAAATAAATAAATAAATAAATAAATAAATAAATAAATAAATAAATAAAATCTTTAAAAAACCCACATAATATAATTATGAATAAATATATCAAAATATGCTGTTACAGACCTCTACATGGAACACTGTTGAGATCACAGAACATTGTTGAGAAAAATCTAAGACCAAAAAGTTATATATATTCATAAATAAGACTATGAAGTCTAGTTAAGATGTTAATTCCCCCAAAAATGATACATAGACTCAACAAAATCCTGATATCCCCACAGATGTTTTTTTTCTTTTTGGAGGGTAGAAATTAACAAGATGACTCTAAAATTTACAACAAAATACAAATACTTAATATAATCAAAAGGGAAGAATAAATTGAATAAAACATAAACATAGTATAATTATAAAGGTAGATAAACTTACTAAGAAACTGCAATAAATAGGGAGGAGTAGCAAGATGGTGGAGGAGTAGGAAGCTGAGATAGTGTCAGATCCCAGAAGTTTAGCTGGATAGTCATCAAACCATTCTAAACTCCTGCAAATTCAACAGGAGATAGAAGAGAAGAAGAACAGCAATTCTAGGAGCAGAAAACCAACCACCTTCTGGAAGGTAAGACTTGTGGAAAAATGAATCCAAAGCGAAGGGAAGAGGTAATGCAGGGAAGGGGCTGGCTCCCGGCAGCCACAGAGCAGCAGAAGCACAAAATCTGAAATTTAGAATCTGCTCTGCTGAGGGACATTGCTCCTGAAGCTAAGCAGAAGGTTTAGCCCTCACAAGGACAGTGTGGTTTTAGGACCCGTGGGGTCACAGAAGGACCAGGGGTGTCTGAGGGTGGCAGAGCCCCCAGGTATGGATGGGGAAGCCAATGGCAGAGACAGAGCTGAGCAGTGGGCTAGCAGCTCAGGCTTACCTTAGACCATGATCCAAGGCACAATGGGGCCACTGCTCTCGATCAGGGATCCCACAAGCCACAGCTCCAGCGAGATCCTTTACTTCCTCCTCCAGGAGGAGTGGCACGGGAGCATTCAGCAGGAATCTGGTGGGTTTGGAGACTCCAGACAGGGCCATGTGCCAGAGACAGAAATGCTCAGTCACAGGCCGGCTGAGTTTGGAAGGCGACCGGGGACCAGGAGACAGTAGTGACTGACTGCTTTTCTCTGAGGGCTCACTGAGGAGTGGAGGACCAAGTGCTCGGCTCCTCCAGACCAGAGACTGGGAGGTCGCCATTTTCATTCCCGCCCTCCAGGCAAGTACGGAAAGCATTCAGGGAACAAAAGCTCCTCAGAGGGAACCTGAGTATATTGCTTGCCCCAGCCCCTGGCAAGGGCAGTGCAATTCCACATCAGGCAAAGACATTTGAGAATCACGGGAACAGGTCCCTCCCCCAATAAGATCAGCGAGAATATCCAGCCAAAACCAATTTCATCAATCAGTGAAAACTGTGGAACTCGAGAGTCAGGAAAAAAAAAAAAAGCAACACGTAGAATTCATGGCTTTTTTCCCCCGATCCTTTAATCTTTCAGAGTTGAATTTTTTAAATTTTGTTTTTTTCTTCTTTTATATATTTTTATATTTTTCCTCTTTCCTATTTTCACATTTTTAAACTAATATCTTATCAATACCTTTCTAAAAATCTTTTCTAACTTTCACTGTTACATTCATATTTTATCCCCTCATTGTATTTAACGTTATTTTTTGTATACATATAGGGTTGTTGTTTTTTTTTCATTAAAATTTTGGGAGACAATTTCCTCTAATAGATCAAAATACACCCTAAACCTAGCACACAGTTTGGTTCTAGTCTCCAGCTTGATCACATTCTTTCCTCTTTTATTCTTTTTTTTCTTTTTCAACCAACCTCTCATCAATCCCTTTTTTAGACTCTTTTTTAATTTTCATCTTACACTCATATTCCATCCCTTCATTGTATTTACCTTTATTATAGTACATTTATAAGCTTTTTCTTTCTTTAAAATTTTGAGAGATAGTTTCTTCTAACAGACCAAAAACACCCAAAATCAGGTGTGAAGCTCTGTTCTAATCACAAGTCTAATATATATATATATATAATATATTATATATATTATTAAATATATATATATTTCTTTTTTTTTTAATTCTTTTTCTTTTCTCTTTTTTCTCCCCCCTCCTTTTTCTTCAAACCCTGGTTTCAGCTCCCTTCTGATTTTTCTGGGGTCCTTGCTACCCTTTTAGTATTATGCTCTCTCACTCATCTATTCTTATCTCGATAAAATGACAAGGCAGAAAAACTCACCACAAAAGAAAGAACAAGAGGCAGTACAAAAGGCTAGGGACCTAATCAATATGGACATTAGTAAAATGTCAGAAATAGAGTTCAAAATGACAATTATCAAGGTGCTAGCTGGGCTCAAAAAAAGCATGGAAGATACTAGAGAATCACCTTCTGGAGAAATAAAATTCCTTTCTGGAGAAATAAAAGAAGTAAAATCTAACAAAGTTTAAATCAAAAAAGCTATTAGTGAGGTGCAATAAAAATATGGAGGCTCTTACTGCTAGGATAAATGAGGCAGAAGAGAGAATTAGTGATATAGAAGACCAAATGATGGAGAATAAAGCAGCTGAGAAAAAGAGAGACAAACAACTACTGGACCACGAGGGGAGAATTCGAGAGATAAGTGATACCATAAGATGCAACATTAGAATAATTGGGATCCCAGAAGAAGAAGAAAGATAGAAAGGGGTGGAAGGTATATTGGAGAATTTATTATAGAGAATTTCCCTAATCTGGCAAAGGGAACAAGCATCAAAATCCAGGAGGCACAGAGAACCCCCCTCAAAATCAATAAAAACAGGTCTACACCCCATCATCTATTGGTAAAACTTAAAAGTCTCAGTGACAAAGAGAAATTCCTGAAAGCAGCTCGGGACAAGAAGTCTGTAACATACAAAGGCAGAAATATTATATTGGCAGCAGACCTATCCACAGAGACCTGGCAGGCCAGAAAGGACTAGCTAGATATATTCAAAACACTAAATGAGAAAATTATGCAGCCAAGAATACTATATCTAGCTAGGCTGTCATTGAAAATAGATGGAGAGAAAAAAAGCTTCCAGTACAAAAAAAAAAAAAAAATTAAAGAATTTGCAAACACCAAACCATCCCTACAGGAAATATTAAAAGGGGCCCTCTAAGCAAAGAGAGAGCCTAAAAGGAACAGAGACCAGAAAGGAACAGAGACAATATACAGTTAACTGTTACCGTACAGGCAATACAGTGGCACTAAATTAATATCTGTCAATAGTTACCCTGAATGTAAATGGGCTAAATGCCCCAATCAAAGACACAGAGTACTGTATGGATAAAAAAACAAGACCCATTCATATGCTATACAAGAAAATCATCTTAGATCTAAAAACATCTCCAGATTTAAAGTGAGGGGGTGGAAAACAATTTACCATGCTAATGGACATCAAAAGAAAGCTGGGGTGGCAATCCTTATATATAAGATAAATTAGATTTTAAGCCAAAGACTCTAATAAGAGATGAGGAAGGACACTATATCATACTTAAAGGGACTGTCCAACAAGAAGATCTAACAATCATAAATATCTATGCCCCTAACATGGGAGCAGCCATTTATATAAACCAATTAATAACAAAGTCAAAGAAACACATCAACAATAATACAATAATAGTAGGGGACTTCAATACCCCTCTCACCGAAATGGACAGATCATCTAAGCAAAAGATCAACATGGAAATCAAGGCTCTAAATGACACAATGGATCAGATGGATATCACAGATATATTCAGAACCTTCCATCCCAAAGCAACAGAATACACATTCTTCAGAACAGAAATCAATGAAATAGAAACCAAAAGAACAGTAGAACAAGTCAGTGAAACTAGGAGCTGGTTCTTTGAAAGAATTAATAAAATTGATAAACCCCTGGCCAGTCTTATCAGACTTACCAAAGACTTGGACATTACCAAAAGAGAAAGGACACAATTAGTAAAATCATGAATGAATGAGGAGAAATCATAACCAACACCAAAGAAATACAAACAGTTATAAGAACATATTATAGCAACTATATGCCGGCAAATTAGACATTCTGGAAGAAATGGATGCATTCCTAGAGATACATAAACTACCAAAAGTGAACCTGGAAGAAATAGAAAACCTGAACAGACCCATAACCAGTAAGGAGATTGAAGCAGTCATCAAAAATCTCTGAACAAACAAGAGCCCAGGGCCAGATGGCTTCCCAGATATTCTACCAAACATTTAAAAAGAATTAATACCTATTTTGAAATTGTTCCAAAAAATAGAAATGGAAGGGATACTTCCAAACTCATTTTATGAGGCTAGCATTACCTTGATACCAAAACCAGACAAAGACCCTATCAAAAAGGAGGATTACAGACCAATGTCCTTGATGAACATAGATGTTAAACTTCTCACCAAAATACTAGCCAATAGGATCCAACAGTATATTAAAAGGATTATTCACCATGACCAAGTGAGATTTCTTCCTGGGCTGCAAGGCTGGTTCAACATCTGCAAATCAATCAATGTGATACAATACATTAATAAAAGAAAGAACAAGAACCATATGGTACTCTCAGTTGATGCTGAAAAAGCATTTGACAAAGTACAACATTCTTTCTTGATCAAAACTCTTCACAGTGTAGGCAGTGAGGGTACATTCCTCAATCTCATTAAAGCCATCTATGAAAAACCCACAGCAAATATTATTCTCAATGGGGAAAAACTGATAGCTTTTCTCCTGATATCAGGAAACATGGTAGGGATGCCCACTATCTCGAATGCTATTCAACATAGTACTAGAGGTCCTAGCCTCAGCAATCAGACAACAAAAAGAAATAAAATGAATCCAAATTGGCAAAGAAGAAATCAAACTCTCACTCTTTGCAGATGATATGATACTTTCTGTGGAAAACCCAAAAGACGCCACTCTAAGACTACTAGAACTCATACAGGAATTCAGTAAAGTGTCAGGATATAAAATCAATTCCCAGATATCAGTTGCATTTCTATACACCAACAGCAAGACAGAAGAAAGAGAAATTAAGGAGCCAATCCCATTTACAATTGCACCCCAAACCATAAGATACCTGGGAGTAAACCTAACCAAAAAGGCAAAGAATCTGTACTCAGAAAACTACAAATGCTCATGAAAGAAATTGAGAAAGATACAAAGAAATGGAGAAACGTTCCATGCTCATGGATTAGAAGAACAAATATTGTGAAAATGTCTATTCTACCTAAAGCACTCTGCACATTTAATACAATCCCTATCAAAATACCATCAATTTATTTCAGAGAAATGGAACAAATAATCCTAAAATTTATATGGAACCAGAAAAGTCCACAAATAGCCAGAGGAATGTTGAAAAAGAAAACCAAAGTTGGTGGCATCACAATTCCAGACATCAAGCTCTATTACAAAGCTGTAATCATCAAGACAGTGTGGTACTGGCACAAAACAGACATAGATCAATGGAACAGAATAGAGAGCCCAGAAATGGACCCTCAACTCAATGGTCAACTCATCTTCAACAAGGCTAGAAGGAATATCCAATGCAAAAAAGACAGTCTCTTCAACAAATGGTGTTGGGAAAACTGGACAGCCAAATGCAGAAGAATGAAACTGTATCATTTCCTTACACCACACAAAAAATAGACTCAAAATGGATGAAAGACCTCAATGTGAGACAAGAATCCATCAAAATCCTTGAGGAGAACACAGGCAGCCACCTCTTTGACCTCAGCCGCACCAACTTCTTCCTAGAAACATCACCAAAGGCAAGGGAGGAAAGGGCAAAAATGAACTATTGGGACTTCATCAAGATCAAAAGCTTTTGCACAGCAAAGGAAACAGTCAACAAAACCAAAAGACAACTGACAGAATGGGAGAAGATATTTGCCAATGACATATCAGATAAAGGGCCAGTATCCAAAATCTATAAAGAATTTCTCAAACTCAACATCCAAAGATCAAATAATCCGATCAAGAAATGGGCAGAAGATATGAACAGACATTTCTGCAAAGAGGACATCCAAATGGTCAACAGGCACATGAAAAAGTGCTCCACATCACTCAGCATCGAGAAATACCAATCAAAACCACAGTGAGATACCATCTCATACCAGTCAGAATGGCTAAAATTAGCAAGTCAGGAAATGACAGATGTTGGTGAGGATGCAGAGAAAAGGAAACCCTCCTACACTGTTGGTGGGAATGCAAGCTGGTACAGCCACTCTGGATAACAGTAAGGAGGTTCCTCAAAAAGTTGAAAATAGAGCTACCCTATGACCCAGGAATCGCACTAGTGTGTATTTACCCTAAAGATACAAATGTAGTGATCTGAAGGGGCACATGTACCCAAATGTTTATAGCAGGAATGTCCTCAATAACCAAACTATGGAAAGAACCTAGATGTCCATCAACAGATGAATGGATAAGGAAGATGTGGTATATATGTACAATGGAATACCATGCAGCCATCAAGAGAAACAAAATCTTGCCATTTGCAATGATGTGGATGGAACTAGAGGGTATTATGTTAAGCAAGATAAGTCAGTCAGAGAAAGGCAATTATCATATGATCTCTCTGATTTGAAGAATTTGAGGGGCAGGATGTGGAGTCATGGGGGTTGGGGGAGGGAAACGAAACAAGATGGGATCAGGAAGGAGATAAACCATAAGAGACTCCTAAACTCACAAAACAAATTGTGGGTGGCTAGGGGTTGGTGGAGAGTTAGGGATAGGGTGGCTGGGTTATGGACATTGGGGAGGTTATGTGCTATGGCAAGTGCTGTGAAATGTGTAAGCCTGATGATTCATAGACATGTACGCTAGGGCAAATAATACATTATAAGTTAATAAAAAAATAAATAAAAGAAACTACAATCGGGGCGCCTGGGTTGCTCAGTTGTTAAGTGTCTGCCTTCGGCCCAGGTCATGATCCCAGCGTCCTGGGTTCGAGCCCCACATCGGGCTCTCTGCTCAGCAGGGAGCCTGCTTCTACTGCTACCATTCCCTCTGCTTGTGTTCCCTCTCTTGCTGTGTTTCTCTCTGTCTAATGAATAAAATCTTAAAAAAAAAAAAAGAAACTACAATAAATAA
Organism: Procyon lotor; assembly: GCA_028646535.1. Classification (NCBI taxonomy): domain Eukaryota; kingdom Metazoa; phylum Chordata; class Mammalia; order Carnivora; family Procyonidae; genus Procyon; species Procyon lotor. Next base: position 116,970,347 of record CM053604.1, read on the forward strand.
AACAGTGTAATATTGGCAAAAACATAGACATACAGGTCAATGGAACAAAACAGAATGATAACATTCTGATAACATTCAAAATAACATTACATATTGAAAGCTAAGGAATTTTGTTAAAAGTTACAAGACCATTAAACAACAATAAAAATGGAAATCAAACGCAACAATGACAACAACAAAAATCTGTTGGGGAAAAAGTGAAGCATATACCATAATTTCTACCTTTTGCTATACACAAAATTGGTTCAAGATGGATCATCAAATTAATAACAAAACTGAAACTATAAAGATTCTAGTACAAGACTTTAAAAAATACTTTTCTGGTTGCTTGGGTGGCTCAGTCAATTAAGCATTTGCCTTTGGTTGGGTTATGATTCCAGAGTCCCAAGATGGAGTCCCAGGATTGAATCTTAGCTTCGAGTCTGTCACCGGTCTGCCCACTCAGCAGCAAGTCTGCTTCTCCCTGTGACCCTCCACCCTCTCGTGCTCTCTCTCTCTCTCACTCTTTCAAATAAACAAAATCTTTAAAAAAAAAGAAAAGAAAATACTTTTCTAACTTTGGGGTAAGGCTAAAAATTTTTTAGAGTGAACATGAAAAGCACTACAATAAAGAATGTTACAAAATTTACTTCACTATAGAGACTTCTTGTTATCAAAAGACATTAAGTAAAAATATATATAATTATATTATAAGAAATATGTATTTGGTCTTGTCTCCATTCCTGGCAAAGAGCTGCTAAAATCTTGGAATTTCCTAAGTGATTAGAGCAATTAAGTTGGCATTTGTTATGTTAATGAGGTGACTCCTGGCAATGACCTATGGAGAGGGGCTAGACAGAGAAACCAATTGAATAATTAGAATAATTAGATGGAGTGCCTGTGTGGCTCAGTTGGTTAAGTGTCCGCCTTGGGCTCAGGTCGTGATCCCAGGGTCCCCACCTCAGGCTCCCTGATCAGTGGAGAGTCTGTTTCTCTCACCTACCTGTTTGAGTGAACTTGGTCTTTCTCTCTCTCAAATAAATAAATAAAATCTTAAAAAAATATAGACTAATTAGGATATTGGAACTTTAAGGGGTGCTTGGGTGGCTCAGCTGGTTAAGTGTACAACTCCTGATTTTGGCTCAGGTCATGATCTCAGGGTCCTGGATCAAGTCTCGCACCCAGCTCCCCACTCAGTGGGGAATTTGCTTGAGATCTCCTTCTTCCTCTCCCTCTGCTCTCTCCCTGCTCTCTTTCTTTCTCTCCCTCTAAAATAAATAAATAAATAAATAAATAAATAAATAAATAAATAAATAAATAAATAAATAAATATTTTTTAAAAAAGAATATTGGAACTTTTAGTCCCACCTATAACCTCCTGGAAGGGGAAAGGAGCTAGAATTGAGTTCAATCACCAATGGCCATTGATTTAATCAACCATGCCTATGCAATGAAGTTTCCATCCAAACCCAAGAGGATGATGTTTGGAGGGTTTCCAGGGTAGTGAACCCGTGGAAGTTCAGGGTAAGTTGCACAGGTTCAGAGAGCATGGGAGCTCTGGACCCTTTCCCTATATCTTACCCTACACATCTCTTCCATCTGGCTGTTTCTAGGTTATAACCTTTTGTGATAAACCAGCAATATAGTAAGTAAAATGTTTCTCTTCATTCTGTGAGGCACTGTAGCAAACTAATGGAACTCAAAAAGGGAGTCCCTGGAAACTCTAATCTCACAGGTGACAATCTGGACTTGCAATTGGCATCTGAAGTTGATAGGTGGGTCAGTTCTGTAGGATTGAGCTTAACATGTGAGATCTAACACTATATCTCCAGGTAGGTAGTAGCAGAATTGATTTGAATTGCAGGACACCTATCTGGTGACAAAAGTATTATGAGCGTGGTAACAGTGTGAGAGAGTATAGGAAACACACACAGGAGGAGGACCAAGTTTTTCTAAATAATATATAACCAAAATATACAAAATCTTTAGATATTTATATTCTAAAAATAGAGGATAATATTTTAAAATGGAAAAAGGTACTTAGATAATTTATGAAAGACTTGAAAATGACCAATATAAATATTGAAAGTGATAAGTATCATTGGTCATTGGGCAAATGACTACTTAAATTGTTAAGTACAAAATCACCCCAACTAGTGTGGCTAAAATTAGAAATACTGACATCATCAGATGGTGGTAAGCATGTAGAGAAACTCTCATATACTATATATAGAAATGTCAAATGGTCCAATCACTTTGGAAAATTGTTGGGTACATTCTCATATAATAAAACTTGAACCTTCCTTATACTCTAGCAATTCTACTCCTAGGTTTTTACTCCAGAGAAATAAAAATATACGTCCACAAAAGACTCATAGAAAAATATTTATAGCAGCTTAATACCTAAGAGCGCCAATCTGGAAACAGCTCTAATGCTTTTCAACAGGAGAATGGATAAGCAAATTTTCGTATATTCATATAATGAAATTCTACACAGCAATCAAAAAGAATGAACTACTAATAAATAAAACACAGGGTTAAATCTCAAAAATATTATACTGAATGGGGACGCCTGGGTGGCTCAGTGGGTTAAAGCTTCCGCCTTCGGCTCAGGTCACGATATCAGCGTTTTGGGATCGAGCCCCGCATCAGGCTCTCTGCTCAGCAGGGAGCCTGCTTCCCCCCCCCTCTCTGTCTGCCTCTCTGCCTACTTGTGATCTCTCTTCTCTCTTTCAAATAAATAAATAAAATCTTTAAAAAAAATTATACTGAATGAAAGAGACAAGACCTAAAGAATGTTGTATTATTTCTATTTATAAAGAATAATAACAGGTTAAATTATCGGTGGTAACAGAAATAAGACAAATGATTTTCCATGGAAGATGGGGTTAATTAGAAGGGGGTGCAAGGGAGTAATGTAAATTGATAGATATGTTATACATGTTGACTGGAGTATTGTTTATATATAGATCCAAACTTACTGAATTATTCACGTGATATCTGTGCCTTTCATTATATGTAAATTATACCTCAAAAAAATAGAAATGGGGGCAAATACTTGGAGAAAAAGATAAGAATTCAGTCAGAATAGATTCCTCTGGCTATACATCCTACACTATTATGTAAATTTAATAATTTTACCCTACCACATTGATAAATTGCAGCTGATACCCCTTCCCAACTTATTAGATAAAGGTATTCCCTTTGCATAGACTAAATATAGAAGATTCTTCTTTTCATGTGACATAACTAATTCTAAGGTTCACTTTTACCCTGCTACTACCTCTTCAAACAGATGGTTTTATGCAGAAAATATCTATACAATTTTATGCTGCAGTCCTGGACCAAGAAAAGGGGTTAAGTTCCCATTAGAGATGAGTTTAGGGCCAAGACAGATTATTGAGCAGAAGTGTAGCCTAACAATATTGTAGAGGAGATTACAGCGTAGGGCAGCTTGGAATAAGTGAGGTAATTTGGGGACTAAACTAGGGTGTTGGCAGTGGAAATAGAAAATGAGATACAAATGCGTTATGAAAATTGATAGAACTTACAGAATGATGTTACACGATCAGGGTAGGGCTGGGGTCAGCATTAACAAACATGACAGGTTAAAGCTTACTCTAGGGCTATCAAGAAGAGTAGCACTTCTAAGGCATTAGTGTATGTTCAAGCATCACAGGAAATCTGTTCTCTGTCAGGATGAGTATCTTTTCTCTATTGGATGTTCTTTGAAAGTTGGGAAATAGAGAATATAGCTGGTCCCTGTCTTGAAGTATTAATAGTCTAGTGAAGTTATAATTAGATAACTCTTCAAATAAATGTTGTTATATAATAAAACTCCATAGAAAATTATCTCAGAAGCCCAGATAAAGAGCTGGTTAACACGACTACTAGGAAACAATCATTGACTTCAATCTTAATACACTAAAGGGAATTCTGCCAGGAGGAATGCATTATAGACAAAAAAGACCAACACATAAAATCATGTATACACAAATAAGTAAGAGAACAGGAAATGATTCAGTTTAATTATAGTGGTGAATATATATGTTAGGGAATGATACAAAAGGTTTTCTAAGTGTAGATCGAACTTGTGAGAATAATGCCTCTTTTTTCTGCATGTTGGATTTTTACAACTGGTTACTCTTGGGCTGAACTTTAATTGCAGATATTTTAATGTCTTACAAAATGTGTTTAACAATTTCTGATTTAGTTATAAACAGACATTGAGCAATTTCTCACAAAAACCAAAACACCAATCTTATCTTGAAAAATCGAAAGATCTAGCAACACTATTTTTTTTAGAATTTTGCATCAGGAGCTGAATAATGCTTACTCTTTGAAGGTAAAGTGTGCATTCCTTGCTCTACTACATTTATGTTACTAGCTGGGCATTTATCTGTATTTATGTCAGTTTTTCTCTCTGTACCTGATAGGTAGTTAAGCAAGTTAGATAGATTGCTTGGTAAACAGATGCATTAAAGTAGATTAATGACAATATCATGAATGCAATAACCTAGTTAAGATCTAATGCAGTCTTGTGATAAGGCAATGACAAACGGAATGGATGGAGCAAATGGACCCCAGAGATATATGTGATATAGAATAAATAGAATATGGTATCTGATGAGTAAAGAGAGATTGCTAAGCAAGGGCTCTTTCATAGGTATCTAGAGTAGAAAGGATAATTTTGGTTAGGTTGATGCTACAAATAAATATGTCCTTACATGTAAATTAGACATTCTGCCATTAAATATATGCTATAAGTCTTAACAGTTCTGGGAGAAGGGAACAGATAACATAGGAAAGTAAAGAGGAAATAAAGGTATCACAAAAATGAAAGATGTCAGGTTCTTACTTCTACCTCTTAGATGCTCCGTTAGGGCACAAACTTGGAAATGATGAGAGAAAAAATATTTGGGGGCTACAAGTCTGCTTCCTCCCACATAGCTAGAAGGGATTACAAAGCCTCTGGAGGAGACTAGTGTTGGCTGTGCTAAAAATCCTGTATTAGATACATAAGTATAATATTGATTAAGATTTTCCAGGACCTGTGTATTATGTGCAGGGGATCTGTACAGTTTTGTACAGGAGTACAGTATATGTACAGGGGATCTGTACGGTTTGCCTTTTTGTGAGTATGTAAAGATGGTGTAAAAGTCTGGGTGTTGTAAATGTCTGAGACAGAAGGAAGAAACTTCAATGAGAGGGGTTACTATGACTAAGGAAGACATAATGGTCTTCTACCATGGGTGTAACACAGAACCCTAAAACTAGATGGAACCAGTTATATCTAGCAGCTCTCAGTTCAAAGATGATCACAGACCATATACCTCTTAAAAGATGACAACACAAACTTCTGTACAATCAGCACAGATGTCTTCTTCTCGCCCTTGCCATGAGAATAAATACCTCATATACTCTTTTGACATTTTGGGAATAGGAGAGATGGAAGGGGGGTGGTAAGCAAACCAATATGTAAAAGACCTCGAGCTACTTAAGTCTATTTATTTATTTTTAAATTTTTAAAAATTTTTAAAGATTTTATTATTTATTTGAGAAAGTGCAAGAGAGCATGGCAGGGGCAGGGGGTGTGAAGCAGAGAGAAAGAGAGAAGCAGACTCCCTGCTGAGCAAGGAGCCCATTGCAGGGCTCAATTCCAGGCCCTGGGACCATAATGACCTGAGCCCAAGGCAGACACTCAACCAACTGAGCCACCCAGGTGCCTCTAAGTAAGTCTATTTAAAATAAGAAATGCAAAAGAAAGAATTAACACTTAAAGTTAATTTAAAAGCAACAAATATTTATATTTTTGTTTTTTCTACAATTACCTAGGTGGGGGATTGGAAGGGTGACATGTAAGAGAAAACATTAGCTGCAGAAAATAAATGAAGCTGTAATTTTCCATACATCTGTAAGATAGAATGTACATCTTTAATCCACAGGACAAATAGGTTGATAGTAATGCTATATATTTACTGGATGCTTACTATATTCCAGAAACAGCCTAAGTACATTATATTAACATATTTACTCCTTTTAGGAGGAAAAATATTTGAAATACATCTTGTCATTAACATTGTTTATGAATAAAACAACAAAGCAAAAAGAAAGTAACTTGTTAACAGACATTTAGCTATTAAATAGCAGAGCTAAGGTCTTAACTGTTAACAGCTGAAATTGAATGCCTTCCTTATTATTCACTAGTAGTTTATTCCTCTAAGACAGTGAATATAATAGGAGTACCAGTTTATAAGGTATATGAAATGGGTCTGGTTTTTACTGATTGTACAAAAGGGAATATATATAACCCTGAAGAGAAGACCATAGAATATAGATTTGAAAAATATTTTCCTCATTAGAATATAAACATGTCTGAGCAATAAAGATATAAATATAGGAAAGCAGAAGGATTTCCCTTCCTTGCCACTGTGTTGGATGACAATCCCCTATTAAGAGTATCAGATCATGTAGAATATTCATGAATGGCTAATGACAACATTCATGTAAAGCAGTAATTTGTTTGTATGTTTGTTCTGAAGGAACTTACATAAATAAATAATATCACTTAAAAAATTAATGAGCAACATTAATGAGCAACAAGTTTTATAGGAAAACACTGATTTAGACATTGGGAAAAAATGGTATCTTTTACAGTCATATGTATTGTTTTGTTACCCAATAAATAAAGTAATATAAAAACTTAGAATCATAAAATGTTAGTACTAGAATGAATTTAGAGGCCATGGAGTCCAATTTTATCATTCATTCTATAACAAGATAAATTTAGGCCTTAAAAATGAACAAAGTATGGGACGCCTGGGTGGCTCAGTCGGTTAAGCCACTGCCTTCAGCTCAGGTCATGATCTCGGGGTCCTGGGATCGAGCCCCACATCGGGCTCCTTGCTCAGCAGGGAGCCTGCTTCTCCCTCTGCCTGCTCTGCCTGCTGCTCCCCCTGCTTGTCCTCTCTCTCTCTCTGGCAAATAAATAAATAAAACCTTAAAAAAAAAAAAAAAAATGAACAAAGTAAACCTGACTCAGAATACTCAGAGGGAATTTGGCCAAATAATTAAAAACTAAACAAGGAACTGCGAGACATCCAAATGTAGTAAGAAAAATGCATTCTCATTCAGATTTACAGTGTATGGAGGAAGAGGTAGGTTTTGTTTTGGTTGGTTGGTTGGTTGGTTGGTTGGTCGGTTGGTTTTAGGAATGAAAAATGAGATCTACTGCCTTATCTTTTTTTTTTTTTTAAGATTTTTTATTTATTTGACAGAGAGAAACACAGCGAGAGAGGGAACACAAGGAGAGGGAATGGTAGCGGGAGAAGCAGGCTTCCTGCTGAGCAGAGAGCCGATGCGGGGCTCGATCCCAAGTCCCTGGGATCTGACCTGGGCCGAAGGCAGACGCTTAACGACTGAGCCACCCAGGAGCCCCTACTGCCTTATCTTTTAAGGCAGAAACAATGGCCTGAAACACTCCCCAATTAGTCAGCATTCTCAACTCACATAACCCAACATAACCTCAAACAGCCGAGACAAAAATCCGAGTGAGTTAAACCTGAAACTTTGTATTCCTGGTTGTGTACGTGCATATATGCATTTCTAAAAACTGAAAAGTTTTAAATAGCTTTCCAAGACACACAAGCATTAAACTGAAAAACCCTTCAGGACCACAAAAAAATATTTCAAAGAGAATTTCAGGACAAACTACAAAGTATTGTACTCTATTTTTACTCTTTCATAAGGATTAGAAATCATTGTGCTTTCTTTCTTTAAAGATTTTATTTATTTATTGACAAAGAGAGAGAGGGCAGCAGAGGGAGAGGGAAAAGCAGGCTCCCAGGCTGAGGAGAGCTCAATGTGGGACTTGACCTCAGGACCCTGGGATCATGACCCGAGCCAAAGGCAGACGCTCAACTGACTGAGCCACCCGGGCATCCCTCATTCTGCTTTCTTAACTCAGCTTCTTGTCAGTTAAGCATCGTGTTCTCTGTCTGCATATGTGTTTTGTTGGGGAAGGAGCAGAAAGTGTGAGCAGATGGCAGAGTTTTGTATCCTCATTGCCATTCCTACCTGCAATCACAGCAGTCCCAAGTTTATGTATTTTATGTTTATGCTTTTCTATATTTAATTTAAAAAAAAGATTTCATAGACTTAAAAATTTCAGAAAAAAAATCTTATTGAGATAGTCAGTGTCCACTCAGCCAGCAATGTGAAAGCAATGTGAATTGTTATCACTATTTACTCAATGCTTTACATCTGCCTATTTTGTTTTTATAGAACCAAATCTGTCTTACATCTCAAGTAAGTGTCTTGAAAATAAGACACATATGCTCTCTCTCTCTCTCTCTCTCTCTCTCTCACACACACACACACACACACACACACACACACACACACACACACACCCAAGCACATTTTACCACTCAGGGACTTTCAAAGATTTCCAATTTCTACTTTTGTAAAATATAAAGGAAATGTTAGTCTACTTTGTAGTTTTTTTCCTACTTTGTACTTTAAATTTAATATTAATTTTCAGTATGGAAAGCCTTTTAAAAATTAGTGATGAGGCCCCTGGCTGGCTCAGTCATTAGGGCATGTCACTCTTGATCCTGAGGTTGTGAGTTCAAACCCCATACTGGGTATAGAGATTACTTTAAAAAAACTACAGTGTTTGTTTATATGTTTTGCTAGCACTTTGAAGTTAGATAAATAGTTCTTAGGATAATTATTTACAAAAATATATGTATATATTTATAAACTTAAGCTCAAGTGTGAGCTCCAGTGAATTCAAAGTCACAGAAAATGTCAGTCCAAGTGGTTGCCTGGAAAATTATTGATACACTGTGAAATAAGCAGTTTTTTCCTAGTTGACACAATCACTTCAGAGATGCAACAAATGTTATTACATGTGAGGACACTGTGGGTTTTTTTTTTTACAAATATTATACAATTAAAGAAAAACAGAAAAATCTTAGAAGGTTAGATGCACCTATGTCATACCCATTCTACATATGAGAAAACTGAAGCCCAGGAAAGTTAAATAAATTGTCTAAGTTCCTCCTGTTAGGGAAGGCACGGCCAGAATTCCAGATGGATCTAATTCAAATATATTAGAATATAATATAGCTTATGTCCTCTCTGCCACCCAATCAGTTTTCAAAAGAAATGCATACTAGTTCCTAAAACCAAAAGAAGTTTGTAAGAAAATCTTTCTGTTCATGATGTTATAATTCTTTATTATGGGTTCTTTTCAATGAGTTATTGCATACTCTGCTTTTATAGCAAATAACATTTCTTTAAACAGAGGAGATATCTTATTCTGTTTATATCTAAAATTAATTAAGAAAAATTAGGAAGCATTCAGGAAGAAAATCTGAGTGAATGACTTTGAATGCACTCTAAAAAGCATCTGAAATAGACATTGACAGATTTCTGTCACTTTTGGAAAGGAATGCACAAAAAATGGCCTAATCATTATCATGCATAATCATTTTATTAATAAATTTGTAATGCTGTGGTTAAGCATAAACAGTCCGTAAGTTATGGAAGATTTCTTAGGCATATTGGTCAGAGGGGAAAATAAATTTAGAAGATGCTGGAAATAATATTGATTAGAAGAAAGTGTTATGGCGGAGGAGGAGAACGTAAAAGAAGATAGTGACCCCAAAGTAAATGAATTAGCACTGCCTTTCTTCCTTGAGACTTTGAAGAAAGGTGTGAGGGCATGTGTGTTTATGGAAGAACAGACATAAGACATAGTCTATGTTGACAAAACTTGAGCTACAAGAAGCAAAGCGGTGAGGGTGATTTTGATAAAACTAACATTTATTGAGCATTTAGTGTATGCCAAGGTCTATGTCAGGGTCTTTATTTGACTCTTTATTGATTAAGAGGACTAGAGTTCAAAATAAATGAAAGACACTGTTTTGGGAATCAAAAATACTATCATCTGAATTCCAGAGAAAAATCAATTATTTAAAAAGATTATAATTATATTATGTTGATATCTAAAAATAATATAATATTTAATCTACATTTAATATCTAATATTATGTTATATGAGAAATATATTTGTCTATTACATGTAACATTATATAAATATAATATATAAAATAGCCTAATAATAGCAGCCTACCTGTGCATAAGTTTTGCGTGCTTATTCTATGCCAGGCATGGAATTTAAAGCCTCGGAGCTTTAAACACATTATTTAACACAACACTAACTCCATAAAGTTGGGTTTTACTTATTTCTCTGTTGCCTATGAGTCAAATAAAGCCTACTAGAAAATTTAAGTAATCCACCCAGCTCATTGCCATGTCTCCAACTAACCTATAAACATAGCTAAGAGAATGATCACCTCTTTTACTTTAGGGTCATTTCTGCAAGGTACTTTTTTTCTTCAAAGAATTTCATGTCCCTTAGTTCTCAATCACCTGAGCAGAGTTTTAAAGAACCTAGTAGTTTTAAAGCAACAGTAATTAAGGTTCAATTTTTAATTAGAAAATAACCAATGTCTATTACATCGAGTAATATTTATCTAACAATCACCCTCACATTACAACAAAGTTGTACCTCTGTATGCAAGTTATAGCCCTCCCATTACAGAAATGGAGATCACTCTGGTAGCTTATGAACAAAAAAATATTTGGAAAGTGAGAGGGAGGGGGATTATCAATGGCAGTGAAAAATGGGGTGTAGATTTGATTTAATGTTCTATTCTTACATGAGATTCTAATTTTAAGCTAAGGAGCTAATTATTTGTGCAGTACAGGAAAATGAAACAATTTTCCTTCAACAATTTTTTAAAACCAATAGCAAAAAGTAGTAATTAGATTTTTTTTTAAGATTTTTTTTTTTAATTTATTCACTTTAGTGATAAAAGGAGAGAGGGCAAGAGAGTGCATGAAAGATCCCTGAGAGCACGAGGAAGAGCAGAGGGAGAGAGACAAACAGATTCCCCACTGAACACAGAGCCTGATACGGGGCTCAATCCCATGACCCTGAGATGATGACCTGAGCAGAAACCAAGAGTCGGATGCTTTACTGACTGAGCTGCCAAGATGCCCCAGTAATTAGAATCTTAGTAAATAAAGGGGTCATTTATAAAGCCTCATTTTTTATGCCACCTGGGTATTCAATTCAATGGATGATAATGTGACATTTTTAACATTAACTAATTAATTATATTTTATACATAACAAATACATAATTTGTAGAAAAATATTCCAAACAATGGTATATGTTATAGAATGCTGCACATATCTTCCAGGGTTTGATATTTATCATTTAAGGGGTTAAGTCATAGTTTTTCAATTTTCTAAAAGAAAAGTTTTAGTCATTACTAGGAGAACTGTAAAGCAAAACATGCTCACAAGACATGAAGGAAAATTGAATTTCAATCATTATTGCATAAAGTGAAAACCTCCATAGTATACTGGACTAGAAAATAAAGCTGAATGAATCCTCTCTACAGTACAACTTCTGTACAATATAATGTATCAAAGTAATACCAACAACAAATGTTTTGTCCTTCTCTGGCATCTTAGTCTGGAGTTGATGTGGTGTTATTCCTAAAGTTGCCAAATACTATAAAGTAAATGAGACTTAAGGGAAATTAATTTTTCTTCTCCTATCCTGTCTCCAATTTCTCAGAGCTTTCTTTTTTCTTATCGACATAATCATCACTTATTACAGAAACAACTAAAATGCAAACAGAATGATACTCAGATTAGCCTACATTTTCAGGTAATGAAAATGAAAAATTGCTTATTTTAGGGATTTTCCAGAGAACAGAGATAAGATAGATTGAAGAAGATGATGATGATGATATATAGATAGATGTATTGATAGATAACTGGGTACAGCAAGCAATGAGTAAATGGCAGGTGTAATCAACTCTTCCCCCTGTAACATAGCCCATTCATTGTGTTGGAAAATGAACATGATGACTGAAGTAGGCAGATCTATATAGAAAGAAAAAGAAAAAACAACACAGATCACTGCCATATTTTTCAGGGCATTTTCTTTCATTTTTCCTAAATCTACTCTCTGGGAAATTTTTTCTTATACATGATACTTCATGATCAGATAGAAGCTGGAAATAGATGACTCTTGGAGAATCTTCATTTTGTGCTCTACTTTCTGTACATCTGGTTAAGGATGTCTGGACTTGTCTTAGGACTTGCAAACTTATGGAGCATTACTGACAAGCTATTATTTTTTCAGTAAAAATTTACACACACGCATACACACACAATCAGAAAGAATCTTAATGAAGGGTACAATAAGTAGCCAATAGAATATATCTAGATTTCACCTTTAAGTCTGCTATTGCTGTGATCTTGGTAGACAGACTTTTTGACTTCCAAGTTATATTAAAGTTTAACCTGCCATTTGTATCTTAGAATAAGGATTTCCAGCTCTCAGAAATGTTCTCTACCATATCTCTTATTCAGCTGATGCTACAGATGGGGGGATGGGGTGGGAGTTGGGGTATACTCTCACTTGCAGCACCCTAAGTCATGATAGTGATTTGTTTCAGTTAGAACATTGAAGATTGCAAGACTCAAAACAAACAAACCACAAAGCTTGCATCATATTTTAGATGAAACCACAGAAATATTTTCACTAATGATAAAAAAAAAAAAATAACTCCTATTTTAGGGAAAATTGCCCCAGAAGTAGTCTCCGAGACTGGGATTTAAAAGTAAGTAGTTTATTTGGCAGGTAATCCAGGAAAGTATCAGTAGCACAGAGTAGAAATATAAGTGCAATAGGAAAGGAGCCAATCGAGGGTGAGCAAATGACAAGTTTACACAATGACACCGATGGGAGATAATCTGCAAGCCTCAGAGTTGTCTTGCAAAAAGGAAGAGTATATTCGTTCCTATTGCTGCCATAATTAATTACTGTAAATGTCACAACTTTAAACAACATAAAATTATTTTATAATCCTGGAAGTCAGTTGTTCAAAATGGATTTCACTGCACTATAATCAAGATATTGGCTCTGTTTCCAAGTCTGGCAGCTGAGGGGAGAATTTCTTCCTTGCCTTTTCCAACTTCTGAAGCTCTCTCCATTCCTTTGCTGTGCCCTCCCATCCTCAAAGGTAGCAGTGGTTGGTCTTTCTCATATAACATCATTTTGACACTCTCCTGCGTCTCTCTTCCACTTTTAAAGGATTCTTGTCATTAAAATGGACCTATCTGGCTATTGTGGACATTGCTGCTATAAACATTTGGGTGCACGTGCCCCTTCGGATCACGGCGTTTGAATCTTTAGGGTAAATACCCAATAGTGCAATTGCTGGGTAGTAGGGTAGCTCTATTTTCAACTTTTGGAGGAAAGACCCTAGATGCCCATCAACAGATGAATGGATAAAGAAGAAGTGGTATACACACACACACACACACACACAC
>CM053604.1:116992142-117017034 GCA_028646535.1 Procyon lotor
AAACAAAACAAAAAACAAAATGAAGAAACAAACAAAACACTAGTGAAAATTTGCCACTTACAATAAAGGAGTGATTTCCACAATCAGTTTTTAAAAATACAAGAAAAACTAATAAAGATTAACAATCTAATAAAATTTGGCAAAGAATATATAGTTAGTTTATAAATCAAGAAATTCAAATGACTTGAAGATAGGAAAATTTTTTATTATTCAAAATTTAAAAAATTCAATTAGTGTTTTAATCTCTCAGATGATTAAAGTTTCAAAAGGCTGGTAACACACTGTGTTGGAAAGGAAAATCAGTATTTTCATAATTTGTTGGTAAAAGAACAAATTAGTATAATCACCATGGAAGACAATTTTGTATGTATGAACATGTATGTATATAAATGGCAGGTATGTGTAAAAATGACACAAAATAATACACATACATACACACATATCTATGAATATTTTCAATTGCACAAAAACAATGTATATATGAGGTTATTCATTGCATTGTTATATATAGTAGCAAAAGATTAGATCAGTTAACCAGACTTTTCTAAAGAATTAGGTACATAACTCACAAAGTCATTAAACATATGAGACAATCCTTTTTTATAATATATATGTATTTCCAAGACACCTATTTTTGGTGAAAGAATCTGGTAAAAAAGAGTATAGAACCTGTTATTATTTGTGTAATAGAGAAAATATAAACATATTTGTTTGTATATGCATAGAATATTTTTGAATCCATCTACAATGTCTTAAAAAATTTTGACGCTGCAGTAGAGAACTGAGTTGAAAGGAACAGGGTTAGAAAACTATTGACTTCGTATTCTGATTGCATTTTTACCCTTTAAATTTTTACCCTGTGTATATACTGCTTTGTAAGTTTTAAACTTTTAAACATAAATTAATAGAGAACACAAAAAAATCTGACTTAAGACAAAAGGGAATGTAATGACTTACATAAGTTAACAGTAGTCCATCCCATGTTTCCAGTACATCACCAAACATAACATTAGAACCCATGGTGCCTTTGTCCTACATTAGGAGGGAGTCAGTTTCAGATGCCATATGGTGGTAATAAAAATTAGTGGCAATATGTCAAAAAGATACACATCTAAATTTGTTTTTAAAAGGAAATTATATAACTCTGTCACAAAATCTCAGCAAGCATCATAATTTCTCATAGGCTTTGTTCAGGAAGCAAGCCTCTTCCTGACTCTCTTTTTAGCTGTAAGTATATAATAGTTGTCTGGTTAGGACCAATCATTGCCCTCTAGGGTATTGGCAGGATGGGAAACACCATACAAATAACATGAGTGGTTTCTGAAAGGTAATTTTGGGAACTATTTAACTAAAATCAGTTCAGAAAATTAACAAATTATTGTGAATACATCTGTATACAATATAAAATATTTGAGAAATAATAGTATTTATGAAGAAATTATAGAAAGAGGGGCAGCTGGGTAGCTCAGTCTGTTTAACATGTGCCTTTAGCTCAGGTCATGGTCTCAGGGTCCTGGGATATATCCTTGCATCAGGCTCTCTGCTCAGCGGGAAGTCTGCTTCTCCCTCTCACTCTCTGTGCTCTCTCTCTCTCTTTCCCTCTCTCTCTCAAATAAATAAATAAATAATCTTAAAAAAAAAGAAATGATAGAAAGATATTCGGTAAACATCTACAAAAAAATTTAATTCAGCCAGCAGAGAGCTTGATTTTGCCTTATACGGCTACCCCTTGGGGTAATGTTTTTGCTGAATGTAACAGGAATTCATTAACATTTTTTTGAGGGACGTTAGAAGGCAAACATTAATGTCTATTATAGTCCTGCTGTTAAAGGCATTGCTAATTACAGTGATGTTCTTTTTATAGGTAATTTCATGAAAAAAAATTGTTTTCACCTTAAGATGAACAATTGGTTTCTTTATATTTTGCTGTCATTGTGCATTACCAATCTGCCCAATTTCTCATTTCATTTTAATTTCCAAAATTTAGAGCCAAATTTAAGGTCTATTCTTTGTTTATTTAGGATTTACATTATGTGCTTTTATTGTCCTAATTGATGGCCCATTTTAGACCCCTACACCTCTATTTATGATTACCTTACCTTACTTATATTTTCCATATATTTTATGATCAACTTTATAGGGAAATGCAAAATGTAAAGAACACAGTTAAAGTATAGGCTGTTTAAAATCTAAAACATATTGTTGAATTAGAGATCAGTTTTATGGTGTATTTTAATACACACATTATCCTGGGTCACTTGCATCTTCCATCATAATTCAGAAAGCTTGATTATCACTCACAAACTCTGTGACTAACCCAAGATAATGCAACTCCAATATAGTAAAAATGATATTTTCTCACAGGTATTCTAAAAGCCCTACAGTAAATTCTTTCCATAAGAATTTTACAAAACACAAAGGCTAAGAAGAATGAAAAAGCTAGGGCCTTTAAGTTTATTTTCAAACTAACATTATTTGGTCCCCACAAATTAGTTGTTATGTGAGATATATAAGTATACTTTCAAACAAGAAATAAGTGCATATATGTGCATATACACACGCACGATAGAAATTTCAATTTGAATGTTTCAGTATGCATCATAAAATCAAATTTGTAACTGAATTTAAAGTATTTCTGTACAAATTATACAAATTCCGTCTTATTTCTACAAATAGTAGTAGTAAGCTGACATACAAATGCACAAATTCACATTTAATTAGCTGTCAAAACACCTATGGCTGCATTTATCCAATTTGCAAGTGTAAAGGGAAAACAAAGCGTATGAGAAAGAGGTTGCTTTTGTAGAAATACAAGCTGTGTCTGCTTTTGCCATTTTGTGTTCAGGTTCTTAACAATCAAGCTAAGATATAAGATGCTTATTACCGGGTCATTCTGAAATGTAAATAATTTGCTATATTATAATTGCTAGAGACTGGGAGGAGAATAATATTCAAGAAGGAACAATAATAGATGCATTGTTGTTTTTATTTTAAAGGGAGTTGCTTATGTATTCCTTAAAAAGACAGACAGAGAAAATAAGGAAAATAAAATGCAGAGGATATAGGATAAAGAACACAGTGAGTACTGGTTAGAGCCTTAAACAGAACTATTTTGATCTTGGAATTAGTGTACTTAGATCTTTCCCCACTGCTTCTTAACTATTCTCTAAATGGCAGCTTCCAAAAATTGAAATAAATGCAAAGGCACATATGTAGTAAAGCAAGTGAAAAAAGAAGTGTTCTCATACGATAATGTATAAGCATTGTAAAATGAAGTATTTCTTATTAAAATATAATCAACTGAATGAATGACTTCATTGTATGCATATTAAAGTTGTTTTTATATTTCAAGTGTATATATGTGAGTTATTACTTTGTATGGACCACAATTCATATGACTATTTAATTACTTATGCAACTTTCTCAGTTCATTGTCTCCTTGACAATTTCTGATGAAATGTCCTATTTTAAATTATTTTATTATGTTTTTATTTATGACTATTTCATTACTGAAGAGAAAGCCCTCAAATATAGTGTTTATGTTTTCTCCATGTTTAAGGAAAAGGGTATAATTTTGAAGAAATATTTGACAGTGAACTAGAATATATTTGTGAAAAACTGTCTCAAACTACTCTGCTGTAATTTTTAAATTTTTGTATGTATGGTGTATGTGTGTATATGTATGTATAAAGGAAAAAGCATGAAGTTTTAGAACTTTTTGAACCAGTAGAGACTTCAGAGATCATATAATGATTTTCCAAGTGATTACTACATCCTTTTCTAGAACAACTCTCTAAGTCATACCGTGCTGTAAAATGATGTATTATAACATAATAAACCAGAAACTACAAACATAGAAACATAATGTCTCTTTTTTCTCTCACTCATCTGTGCCCATACACACAGTGTTTGTTTATAAAGTTCTTTGGTGCCAGTAGACTACCTGGCCATTTGCCTTCTTCTCCTTCAGGCAGGAAAAAAAAAAAAAGTGGTTGCAGCTCCTTGACCTCCCCAGCAAAGTGACATAGCTGCTGTCTGCACATCAGATTAGCAATTTATAGAGTATAATCATATTGCCAAGTGGTTTTATTAACTTTTCTTTCTCTACGGATATTAATATCCTTAAATATTTCAACATTATGAAAAATATGACCTCTAATTTCTCCTTTGCCTACACAATAACTCTATGAAATGTCCTCCTTATGTTTGTAGCAACTTTTATATCTAATTTCATCTAATTGTATTGCTATCTTGTACAGAACTGCCCCCACCACCACAGTGATTGGAGTTAAATTGTATTTCAGTATGAAACTAGAAATCAATTACAAGAAAAAATTGGGAAAAAAACACAAACATGTGAAGGCTAAACAACATGCTACCAAAAAACCAATGGGTCAATGAAGAAATCAAAAAGGAAATCAAAAAATTCCTTGAGACAAATGAAAAGAGCAACGCAGCATTTAAAAATTTATAGAATACAGCAAAAACAGTTCTAACAGGGAAGTTTATAGCAATACAAGCTTACTGCAAGAAGCAAGAAAAAAAAAATAAAAACCTGACCAGACCTATTAAGAGTAATAAAATTGAATCAGCAATCAAATAACTCCCAACAAACAAAAGTCCAGGACCAGATGGCTTCACAGGTTAACTCTACCAAACATTTAAAGAAGAGTTAATATCTATTCTTCTCAAACTATTCCAAAAAATTGAAGAAAAAAGAATTAAACCAAAATCAGACAATGACACTGCAAACAAAGAAAATTACAGACCAATATCTCTGATGAACATAGAGGCAAAAATCTTCAATAAAATATTGGCAAACAAGATTCAACAATATACTGAAAGGATCATACACCATGATCAAGTGGGATTTATGACAAGGAACAAAGAATGTTTAACATACATGAATCGTATGATCCACCACATAAACAAAATAAAGTATAAAAATCAATAATCATCTCAGTAGATGAAAAACAAAAGCATTTGGCAAAGTACAATAGCTACTCATGATAATAAACAAACAAACAAATATACAAACAAACCTACCTACCTACCTCTCAACAGTAGCTCCTGGATGGCGCAGTCAGTTAAGTGGCTGCCTTCAGCTCAGGTCATGATCCCAAGGTTCTGGGATTGAGTTCTGCATTGGGTTCCTTGATCAGCAGGGAGCCTGCTTCTCTCTCTGCTGCTGCTCTCCCTGCTTGTGCATTCTTTCTCTCTCTCTCTCTCTCTCTGACAAATAAATAAACAAAATATTAAAAAAAAAAAACCTCTCAACAAAGTGGATATAGAGGGATCATACTTCAACAAAATAAAGGCTACATATGGCAAACCAACAGCTAATATACTCAATGGTGAAAAGCATTTCCTCTAAGATCAAAAACAAGAGAATGCCCACTCTCACCATTTTTAATCCTAGGCACAACAATCATACAAGAAAGAGAAATAAAAAGCATCCAAATTGGTAAGGAAAAAGTGAGTGTCACATTTGCAGATGACATGATACTATATATAGAATACCTTAAAGATGCCACCAACTACTATTAGAACTAATATAAATTCAGCAAAGTTGCTGGATATAAAATTAATATACAAAAATGTGTTGCATTTTTATATACTAATAATGAACTATCAGAAAGAGAAATCTGTTAAAAGCCCATTTACAATTACATTTAAAAAAAACCCCTAGAAATAAACTTAACCAAGGAGATGAAAAACCTCTAATCTGAAAACTATGATGCATTGTGATGAAAGAAATTGAAGACAGCAGGGGTGCCTGGGTGGCTTAGTCAGTTGAGCATCTTATCCTGGATTCAGCTCAGGACATGATCTCATGGTTTGTGAGATCAAGCCCAACATCCAGCTCTGTCCTCAGTGGGGAGTTTGCTTGAGGAGTCTCTCCTTCTGTTCTTTACCTTAGTTTTGTTTACATTCTCTCTTTCTCTAAAATAAAGAAATCTTTAAAAAAAATTGAAGACAACAAAAATAAATAGAAAGATATACTGTGTTCATAGACTGGAAGAATCAATATTGTTTAAATGACTATGCTACCCAAAGCAATCTACAGATTCAGCGCAACTCCTGTCAAATACCAATTTTTCACAGAGTTAGAACAAAAAATCCAAAAATTGGTATGGAACCAGAGAAGACTCAGAACAGCCAATGTAATCTTGAGAAAGAAGGACAAAACTAAAGGTATCACTATCCCAGATTTCAAACTATACCGTAATACAAAGCCGTAATAATTGAAACAGCAGAGTAATGGGGAGGAGAAGCAGATACATAGATCAATTGAATGGAACAGAAAATCCAAGGAAAAAACCCACACTCGTATGGCTAATTAATATGTGACAAAAGAGGCAAGAATATACAAGAAGGAAAAGAGTCTCTTCAATAAATGGTACAGGTAAAATTAGATAGCTACATGAAAAAGAATATAACTAAAGCACTTCTTCTACATATATCCCATATACAAAAATAAACAAAAAGGATTAAAGAGCTGAAATCATAAAATTCCTAAAGAAAACTTAGGCAGTACTCTCCTAGACATTGGTCTTGGCAGGACTTTTTTTTTTTATATCTATGTCCTCAGGGGAGGGTGAAAACATGAATACATCAAACTAAAAAGCTTTTGGGCAGTGAAGAAAACCATTAACAAAATGAAAAAGCAATCTACTACATGAAAGAAGATATTTGCAAATGATATAACTGATACTGGGTTATTATCCAAAAAATATAAAAAACTCATATACATGAACACTAAAGACAAATGTAAATAAGTAAGTAAACAAACAATCTGATTTGAAATTGGACAGAAGACCTAAATGGACATTTTTCCAAAGACATAAAGATGGTCAGCAGACACATGAAAAGATGCCCATCCCTAGTCATCAAGGAAATGCAAATCAAAACCACAATGAAGATTCACCTCACACCTGTCAAAATGCCTATTATCAAAAAGAGAAGAAATAACAAATGTTGGCAAGGATGTGGAGAAAGGAGAACACTCATGCTCTTTTGGTGGGACTATAAATTGGTACAGCCACTATGAAAAATGTTATGGAGATTCTTCAAAATATTTAGAATAAAAATGCCATAAGATCTAGCAATTCTGGTTCTAGGTATTTACCCAGAGAAGATAAAAATTCCCCTATTTATTCAAAGCAAATATGCATAACCTTATGTTTATTGCAGCACTATTTACATTAGCTAAGATACAGAACCAACCTAAGACATCCATTAAGAGGTAAATGGATAAAGAAGATGTGGTGCGCACACGAACGTGTGCACACACACACACACACACACAGGAATATTACTCAGTCATAAAAAAAGAATGAAATCTTGTCATTTGCAACTACCTAGATGGACTTAAAGGATATTATGTTGTGAAATAAGTCAGAGAGAAATACTGTACAATTTAATTTATATGTGGAATCAAAAAACAAAACAATGGACGCATGAAACAAAACAGAAACAGACTCAGAAATACAGAGAACAATTTTAAAATTGGTGGTTGCCAGAGGATTGGGGTGTAGGGACTGGGAGAAATAGGTAAATGGGATTCAGAAGTACAATTTCCAGTTATAACACAAATAAGTTATAAGAGTATAAAGTACAGCATAGGGAATAATAGTCAATAATAGTGCAATAACTATATATGATGACAGATGCTAACTCAACTTATTCTGGTGATCATTTTGTAATGTATATAAATGTTCAATCAGTATGTTGTATACCTAAAACTAAGATGATACCGTATGTTAACTATACTTCAATTTTAAAAAGTTGTTATATATGGTGTCAACATATACTAAAAACTATGTGGCCAATATATATCTTTATAAAACTGAATGGAGTTTTTGCTGAACTGGCTTAATATAAATATATTTATTGTATATGAATATATGTAAAATAGAGAGCTGAAGAGAACATAGAGAGCAGTTTGCATTTGAGGCCAACTTACAGATTGCATCAGAGGAAGAGACTAGTAAAAAGGAAGCAAAAGTTATTGCTTTAAAGAACAAAAGTGTATCAAATAAACAAACATGGAAAATAAAGGATAAGAAGTATTTTATGTAAATCTCATTTAATATTGATAACCTAGGGAAAACTCCCCTCTGTTTATCTCGCTGACTGGATGTGTGATTGCCTTTATGTACCACCCCAGAACAGTCTTATCCCATAAAAGAGATTTTATTATGCTCCAGATTTTACAGCAAATTGGTACATAATAAATGAAAGCTCTGCGTCCAAAATAATGAAAGATATATGGTAAGTGGATAAAATACTCTTGATTTCTTTTTGTATCGAGTGCTATAAAACTCATTGCATAATCTCTTCATGAAAAATATTTAATATTGCTTAAATTACTGTTTTTACTTATACATTTTATGTAAATCCTACATAAAATTATACATAGCAATAATTTTGTGGTACCTGAAAATAACATTTTTTTCCATTTTAAAGAGAAAATACTGAACACAGAAAATGCATGAACTTTGTATTCTGTAAGTCTTCATTCAAAAAATTAAGTTAATGTAAACATTGCTTAGATTTCTTATAAATCATTATATTTAGGCAGATTAATCAGAGTCTATGTTTGCATTATTATATTTGAAAATATACATTAAATTATATGTTGACAGCTACATTTATACTTAAGAAGCATAAAAGATTAATAATTTTCATAATGTTTTGGTATACAAGTATGTTGCCAACACCTTATTTATTACTTATCAATTGTCTTCCTCTTCTGTATATGTTTGACACACTTGACATATTAATCAATGCTGTATGTAAATTAAAATAATTGCTCTCAAATTATTTGCCACCATAATTTCATTCCATTCTTCTCATAGAAGACATTAGGTACTTAAGAGTATCTTTGATTAAACAATAGCATGTGTCAAGTAGTAATTTACTAACTTTTGTATTAATCAAAACATGTTATCATTAGAAATGCTAATCAGTAGAGAAATGCTGTCACAACAAGGAGTTAATATAATTACATCTAAAAGTACATAAACATATAAAATGTAAAAGTCCTTATAACAAAATTGTAATTTATAATATGCCTATTGAAATAGCAAAAGTAGGGGTGCCTGGTGGCTCAGTGGGTTAAAGCCTCTGCCTTCGGCCCAGGTCATGATCTCAGGGTCCTGGGATCAAGCCCCACATCAGCCTCTCTGCTTCCTCCTCTCTCTCTGCCTGCCTCTCTAACTACTTGTGATCTCTCTCTCTGTCAAATAAATAAATAAAATGTTTAAAAAAAAAAATAGCAAAAGTTGGGATGCCTGGGTGGCTCAGTAGGTTAAGCACCTGCCTTTGGCTCCGGTCATGATCCCAGGGTCCTGAGATAGGGCCCTACATCTGACTCCCTGCTCACTGGGAAGCCTGCTTCTCCCTTTCCCTCTGCCCCTGCCCCTGCTTGTGTTCTCTCTCTGTCTCTCTGAAATAAATAAAATCCTAAAAAAAATAATAATAAAAATAGCAAAAGTTGTTTGAGATTACCTATCACTCTTTTAAATGAATTATAGGAACCTGAGGTCCAGGCTGGTACAGACAGATTCAAATATTTAAACTCTGTTTTTAATTCTCTGTTGCTCTTCTGTAATTCCCCAATCTATTCCTCAATTACACCATGCATGTAAAAATGGAACATGCGTTTTTAATAATTAAAAAGAAAAACTGGCAAGTATATCCAGGGTAAAGAAAAATATTCTAGATTTATAGATTATTTTTCCCCCAAAGCCATGACTCCTGTTACATATATTCTCAAGGGCCACCACCCTTTCGCTTAATTTCTTCCTTCACTATTCTTCACAGCATCATTTTTTTTCTTTTTATGTAATAGAACTTTACTGAGGTATAAAATACATGTCATAACATTTACTTCTGCAGATATACAATTCAGTAATTGTAAATCTAGAAGTTATAGATTTACTATAGAAATTATAATTAGTAAATTATAGGAATTAGTAAATTTGCAGAGTTGTGCAATCATCAGAACAATTCAATTTGAAAAAATTTCCATCATCTCAAAGATGTCCTTTCTGCTCATTTGCAAACAATTCTGCCTCTCACCCACATCTCCAGAAAACTGTTAATCTACTTTCTGCTTTTATAGGCAGACATTTCATATAACTGAAACCAGTTATATGCAGTATGTGATTTTTGAGTTTGATTTCTTTCTATTAGCATAGTATTTTGAAATTCATCCATGCTTTATTATATGTCAGCAGTGTATTCCGTTTTATGCCTGAAGGTGTTTCACTGTAGCATATTCTATTAGTTTTTTAGGGCTATAGTAACAAAGTACCACAGACTTGGTGGCTTAAAACAGAAGACATTAATTCACAGTTTAATGTGATTTTAGAAGCTTAAAATCAAGGTGGCAGAGCCATGCTCTCTCTTGAAGATTCTAGAAGATCCTTCCTTGCTCCTTCTAGTTTCTGGTGGTTGCCAGCAATCACTGGTGTTCAATGGCTTGCAAGGCATCCATCCAATCTCTGCCTCCATTGTCACAACTTTTACAGATCTGGGCAAGTTGAGACAGGTTTATATATAAAATGCATTAGAAGAAGGAAGCAAAGACAGCTCTGATTCAAGCAAAGTGAATGTGTCATACTCTAAAAAGATCCACTGCCCAGAAGTTCATTTTCAAATAACCTTCCATGAAAAGCTAGCTGCTGATTAAGATAGGCTTGAGAAGTAAAAGGAGGTTCTTATATTATTTGTCATATTTCCTAATAATAAGCAAGAAAATTAATAATAATAGAAACTTGACTGTGTATATGTATAGTCTGGGACCATGGGACATAGTGCAAGTACCTGATTCACAATACCCTTTATTCTAACACCTTTTGTCTATGCTCTTACTGTGCAAAATAATCAATATTGTATCAAATTGTGGACTTTTGTGGTGGAGTTCTAAGATTTCCATTCCTCACCTACCATTTTAGCATCCTGATTTCTTATCTACATATATTACCTTCATGCTGAAAAGTATTGATAGGAGACAAATGCAAATGAAGAATTTAAGTCTATATATTAAAAATTACAGACTCATTGTGGTTTAGGTTTCTCTTACACTAATAAATTTATTTTATTTTCAAGGTCAATATGCTAAATAGTTTAATTAAAGTTACACTTTGCATGGTAAGAGAGATGCCTCTTCTTTTATTAAGTGAAAAGAGAAAAGCAGCAAAATGCACTTTAAAAAATTCAAAAATTACAGTGTCTAGTAATAGCCTCTTTTCTTTTTTTTTAAAGATTTTATTTATTTATTTGAGAGAGAGAATGAGTTCATGAGCTAGGAGAGCAGCAGAGGGGGAGGGAGAGGGACAAGCAGACGCCATGCCAAGTGCGGAGCCCTACATGGGGCTCCATCCTAGGACCCTGAGATCATGGCCTGAGTCTGAGCTGAAACCAAGAGTCCAAGGCTTAACTGACTGAGCCACCCAGACACCCCAATAACCTCTTTTCTAAGTTGTCACAGCTTCTCTAGAGTCATAAAAGTGGGTAACTTTGATCAACCTGATAGAAAAAGTTAAGTAATGTTCTACTTTAAAATACTGACTTCAAGTAAACTAGTGTTTAAAAAAAAACAAAAAACAAAACAAAACAAAAATTCATGTCTGGCTGGGTTTCTTTATTCCAATACCTGCAACTTATAGATCTAATTTTTTTTTTCCAAGTGTGTCACTCTGACCTACACCATGACTTGTATCTGACCTCTGAGCTCCAATAACCCCAACCTTAACTCTGCCTCCTTTCTCCAATAGGACTGTATCCAAGGACCCAGTGTTTTTTCACTTGGCACTTTGTATTTGATTCAGCTTCATTTCTACTCTCAAATTATGAATTGGTTTTATATTATAAAATCCCTTTTTTCATTCTCTGTACTTATGGATAGCTGTCACATGAGCACCTTTTAAATTATTTCACAGAATTCTCTCCTCATTTACATATATTTCTTAAGCCAATATGCTACCTGTTAACTTCTAGTGCAAATAATGCCAAAATGGAACTAAACATAGGCAGTTTCTTACAGACCAAAGTCAATCAATGCTCAATCATAGACATATATAAGGGCTACTATATGGTCTTTAGCTCCTGGAAAATTATGTATAAAAGAACTCCACACATCAAAATAATCAATTTTTTCATTGGTTGTAAAAATAAATAGAATAGTAATGGTGTTTTCCATCAGGCAGAAAATCTACTGAATGAAGCCAATGACATTTGGTTCCACTTCAACACATTCTGGAAAATTACATTTCAGAGCTGTCAAACACAAATTCCAACCAAAATGTCATGTTTGTACAAAAGCAACAATCAGAAGGAAAAAGTGAATCTTGTCTCACCCTAGACCCTCCAAAGCCGAGTTTCATATTATTTAAGTCTTTTATGACTATACGAATTAGCTTTTATAGTGATTTTAGCCTGCTTTGACATAAGGCAGAAATGAATGCTAATACCATATCTTTGATAACCCAACAGAAAAACAAAGTTGGCATATTTTATAATTTTCCATAATGATAATTAAAACAAAATCAAAAATTTATTATCTTAAATAAGGAAGTAAATGATCCAGAACAATTAATTTTTAGAAGTTGGCTTGAAGGAAGAAAGTGTATAATTTTTTCTTTCCACTTTTCAGCATGCCAAGTTGATTCTGTCCCCTTGCCATACAGCTGCCTCAGTCATGGAGGAAGCTTAGTGGTAAGCTCTGCTTCACTCTGAATTTTCATTCACTGATGGGGAATAAGACTGAAGCATAAGCTATCTAGCACTTGTTATTTTCCACCAGTTAATTATTCCTTATTTGTACAGCACTCTTTTCCCTTTTATCCTGCTCCATTATTTTTAGCCTTTGGAAGCTGAGCTTGTGTATTTGCCTGAGTTGGACTTCTGTCTGCCACTTTCTGAATGAATCCTGTTCCATAAGATTGGTTTAAATCACCTACAACTTGCTGCAGGTTTCCAATATCCTCATTTCCTATTACTTATTAGCCCAGATTCATAAAACATCAAAAATAAAATATCCTTAAGGGCAGGAATTGTGTGTGTGTATGTGTGTGTGTGTGTGTTATTTCATTCTCTGCTTTTTATCCCCAGCATATAGGAAAGTGCCTGACACATGGACATCTGTCAATAAATATTTGTTTAATAAACGTATTAATTCTTTTTCCAGATTTA
Organism: Procyon lotor; assembly: GCA_028646535.1. NCBI lineage: Eukaryota > Metazoa > Chordata > Mammalia > Carnivora > Procyonidae > Procyon > Procyon lotor. Next base: position 117,005,346 of record CM053604.1, read on the forward strand.
ATTATTATCTATACTTAAACACATTCCTGACAAACATGATTATCCAAGATGTACCCGATAATATTCAATTCTTGCCTCTGTTACACTTGTCTTATTCTACCTACCAGCGCAATGTCATCTGTTACGGACATAGTAGAAGAAAATTATTTTCTGTAGGTGAAATACTAGCTTAAAATGAATGAAAAAAACTAAAATTCCAAAACTTTGACCCTAAAACTTATAAATGCAGAAAATTAAATAAATTACACAAGAGCAATTATTGGCTAAAACTTAAGGAAGGTATGTACTCCTAGCAAACAGTATATATTTCCCTATTAATTAGCATTTTATCATAGGGCTTACATTGAGTCATTAATTCTTTTAGGATTTTATTTGTTTGACAAAGAGAGAGAGAACAAGCAAGAGGAGCAGGAGAGGGAGAGGGAGAAGCAGGCTCTCACTGCACAGGGAGCCTGGTGCCAGACACAGTCCCAGAAGCCTGGGATCATGACCTGAGCAGAAAGCAGAGGCTTAACTGACTGAGCCACCTAGGTGCCCCTGAGCCATTAATTTGAAAATAAAAGTAGTTCAATTTAATATAGTAAAAACTGAAATAAGTGTAAAGTGCTTTTTCAAGAAATAAAATTATGACTTATCTGTAGATTTTAACTATCCATCCTTTATTTATCACCTATGATTATGTGTTTCCAAAGAGAAGGGAGGGTAGTTTTCAGGGGAGAATAGCCAAAAACAGTCTCTGGTAATTATATTTATATATTTAAGGTAATGAATGCTAAACAACTTGAAAGTTTTAATAGATAAACCTTGATTTAGCTTAAGTAACATTTTCCTAGCTCAACTTAATAAAGCCTTCATTTTATGTATCCAGGGAATTTTTATGACTCCTCTCTTCAATGTTTACAAGTTTACCTCTAAATATAATTAATTATATCATATCTGAGAAATTACACAAAACAAAACTACCAAAATGCTTACCAGGGCAATTCAAACTGATTTCCCCAAACTCTTTCAGAAGCTTTAAGAATGTTTTCTTAAGGGCCAAGCAGTATTCTAATTCCTCATATTTGCTCAAAGTCTCCTAATTCTACATATGTTTTGAAATTGCCCTTACTTATCTCTCATTTACTATTTTTCTCCTTTACCTATACTGATCATCATTTAAAAAACGTAGTATACTAAGAAAGAAACAGATATTGCCAACAATGATTTACATTAATGTTTGTGAGTGGTCCATTCCCATACTAACTCATTTACTTTTCATCAGATTATGTATACTTTCTATCTTAGAACAAAAATCATTGAAGATTAGAGTAAAACACTGATTTTTTTCCAGATCATTTAGTAAGTGAAACTGGACTTGAAACCACCAGGCTTTGAATTTTTATTTCTTTATATTTCCCCAGTGTTCAGCCCAGAACCCCGAAAACAAGAAGAGATTAAATACATTGTTGGGAAAATGTTTAAATGGATGTATAGCTACGTAAATATTTCTGAAATTAGTACTTTTCCCACTAAAACATGCTGTACATCTTTGTATTGCATATATTTGCAGATATTCATTATATGTGCTAGTGGCCAATTTAATCAGTAGTATAGTAGAACAGGAAGAGCAAGTCAATAGAAACTCTGAAAAGCAATTTCAGCTCAAAAAACTTTGCCATTTTTACCAATATTCATCCACTTACCACACTGACTGTATCTAATGCTGACATTGTCTAGGTTAACCGTTAGTATGCTTGGGAAAAACTGTTCTATGTAATGAAATATATGCTTACCATAATTCTATTTTGTTTGTTATCATGTAAGTTAGTTGCATATATAATTGTATCATATAGTTTAAATAAATAGTGCTTAGCCAATGGAGGAAGTAAAAAACAAAAGAAAATTACAATTTTCTTGAAATCCTCTAACTTCTGTAAATGTTACTGCCTTTGTATTTACTGTGTAAAAGCAAGTTACTAAAAACATAACTAAATTTAACAGAAGGACAAAAATAATAAAATACTACAGAAAAATAATAGAAATCTAGAATGATTCTCAATTCAGATTACTTTCTCTTTGTCTTTAGAATTATGCTGTGCTTAAAGAACCCAAGCAAATATTGTGGATGACATCCTATGGATGTACTTTGGAAATGGTGAAGCATATTAGGCATTATTAGGACCATACCTAAGGGAAAATTGACTCTACGTAAAAGATTATTCAAAGGATGTACTTTTTTATTTTTTAAATTTTAAAACAGTGTTTATAACTTTGTTAATTATCTTCTGCTAGAGTCAATGTTTTCCCTTAACCAGTCAAATATTGATCCCAATGAACATGAGGTGATGTTGTCTAACAACATACATAAATTGGAATATGAGAGGATAGGTTTAGGATAAAAGAGAGTAATGGAAATAGGAAGCCCATTTAGGAACTTGATAAAGAACTAGTGTTGTGCTTGAAATTTTAATGGAATCAGGTATATAATATAAAGGCATGAGATTACATTAGATGGTCTCTTGAGGACAGTTAAGATTCTGTAACTATAGGAAAGCAAACAACTGCTCTACTTTAGTACATAAAATAATGTGTAACAGAATGTATCTTTTTTTCTGTGGAAAGTAATATAAAAAACTAGAAATATAAGGCAGCCTATAAGAACAAAATCAGGTATTACTAAGAAAAACTAGAAAGCATTTGTGCATAAATTTGAAAATCAGATGCTGTGCTGTCAAATGTCCATCTGTTCTGTTTATGGAAATACAATAAATAAAGAATTAAGGCCAGCTGTTAATCAATTAAGATAAAATTCCCATGTAAGATGAAATTAGACTGTGTTTTGTTTATTCACAATTGGTATACTACTGTATTGTCTTTATCTGCCAAAGTAATGAAGCAAGGATATTCTTACCATCAGTTTATTATTCTACATGATCCTGTTACTAACTATCCCTATAAAGCTATTCCTATCTTCCTCAGACTTCTCTTTATCCAAGGAGCCATTTTACTAACTAATAAGAGTCCAATCCCTTGTTAATAGTTAATCTATAATTTTTAAAATCACTTAGTGATTTGTTTCTGGAATGCACTCTTTTACAAAAATAAACTTTATTAGAAGTGAAATCATGCAAAATGTAATAAAATCTATAAATAAAGATGAATTTTTAAAAAAAGTGAAATCAATACACAATCTTAGTCTCAAAATTTTGGCATGCCAGATTTTATCTCACAAGAAGTTACTGGATTGTTATGCCTCAAAATTTCTTTCAAATACTAGAACAGAAAGAACCACAAAAACAGTTCTCTATATTGCATCCAGTTACATTATGAACACCTTTCTAAATTAGATTCACTTGTAAATAACATATCTTTTCAAGTAATTTTCACTTTATGAACTTTATTAAGATATAAACTATATATATATAGCAAACTGCATCCATTTAAAATTTAAAATGTGGTGAGTTTTAAAAATTGTATACCACTATAAAACCACCACTAGACTCCACACAAACCATTCCCATTACCCTTAAAAGATTACTTATGCCTCACTCACCCAAATGTTTAGAGCAGCAATGTCCACGATAGCCAAACTATGGAAAGACCCTAGATGCCCATCAACAGATGAATGGATAAAGAAGATGTGGTATATATATACAATGGAATACTATGCAGCCATCAAGAGAAACGAAATCTGGCCATTTGCAACGACGTGGAAGGAACCAGAGGGTGCTTTGCTAAGTGAAATAAGTCAGTCAGAGAAAGACAATTGTCATATGATCTCTCTGATATGAAGAATTTGAGAGGCAGGGTGGGGGCTCGTGGGGGGGAGGTGGGGGAGGGAAATGAAACAAGATGGGATCAGGAAGGTGACAAACCATAAAAGACTCCTAAACTCATGAAACAAACTGAGGGTTGCTGGGGGGTAGGGGAGTAGGGATAAGGTGGCTGGGTTATGGACATTGGGGAGGGTATTTACCATGGTAAGTGCTGTGAAATGTGTAAGCCTGATGATTCACAGACATGTACCCTGGGGCAAATAATACATTATATGTTAAAAAAAATAAATTTAAACAAATAAAAAAAAGATCCCTTATGTCTCATCACTGTCTACTTTTCCCCCCATTCCCAGCCAAAAGGAACTACTAGCTGTCTTTTGTTCACCGTACATTAGATTGAACTTTCTAAAATTTTATATATACTTGACTTTTTTTAAGCAGCATAGTGATTTTTAAAATTTTATTTAATTTTATTTTTTCAAGTTTTTATTTAAATTCTAAGTTAGTTGACATAGAGTGCAATATTCATCTCAGGAATAGAATTTAGTGATTCACCATTCACTCATGTAACACTTAGTTGGCAGCACAGTGATTTTGATGTTTCATCTCTTTGATTGTTTTGGAGGCTGGTTACTTTTGATTGCTGTTATTCCATTACATGGGTATCCCATAGTCCTTCCATCCATTCATCAGTCGATGCACACAGGACTTTTTCAGGTTTGAATAAATCTCCCCTCAAGATTTATTTATAAGTCTTTGTGTGGAAATAACCTTTTATGTCTCTTGTGTAAATAAGTAAGGGTAAAATCGCTGGCTTATTTGGTAGGTATTTTCTTAGCAGATTAAGAAATTACTAAACGATTTTAAGAAATTACCAAACCATTTCCCAAACTGGTGTGTCATTGACATTTTCATCATCAATATATAAGAGTCCCAGTTGCTCCACATCTTCAATAAATCTTTGTACTGCCAGTCTTTTTTAAATTTTCACTAAACAAAAAAAATTAACAAATACTTCAGGGGTGCCCGGCTGGCTCAGTCAGTTAAGCATTTGCCTTCAGCTCAGGTCATGATCCCAGAGTCCTGGGGTTGAGCCCCACATTGGGCTCCTTGCTCAGGGAAGAGCCTCCTTCTCCCTCTCCCTGCCATTCCCCCTGCTTTTGCTCTCTCTCTGTGTCAAATAAATAAATAAAACCTTAAAAAACAAACAAATAACCCCCCCCCCAAACTCCAAATACTTCAATAAAGGTCTCACAGACAAATGATGTTTGACACCATTATTAGGGAAATGCAAATTGTAACTACATAAAGAAACTACTACCAAATACTCACCAATGAATTTATTTAGCATCTTTGTTGAAAACTGACCAAATATAGGTGAGTCTATTCTGGACACTCTATTTTGTTCCAGATCTTTGGTCTATCCTTTGCTAATTCTATAGTCTTGATCAAAGTCAGCAAATTATGACCTACAGGAAGTTAGGCATGTAGCCGATTTTTGTAAATAAAATTCTACTAGAACACAACAAGCTCATTTGTCTAGGTACTGCCCCTGTAGCTTCCGGAATATAAAGACAGAGTTCAGTAATAGTGAGGAGACCATACGTATGGCTTGCAAATGCTAAGGTATTTACTTTATGTTCTTTCAGAAAAATCTGTGAACCCAAAGTCTTGATTATTGTAACTTTGTATCTCCAAGTCAGGTAGTGTTTTTTCCTCCAACTTTGTTCTTCTACTTTAAAATTTACTTTGTAAGTTGTTTACATTTCCATATCAACCTTAAAATTAATATATAAAATAAACATATATACCCCACGCATCTTCTCTATCCATTCATCTACCAGCGGATAGTTGGCCTGCTTCCATAATTTAGCTATTGTAAATGATACTGTAATAATAAACGTTGGGGTGCATATATCTTTTCAAATTCATATTTTTGTATTACTCAGCCATAAAAAAGAATGAAATCTTCCCATTTACAGCAACATGGATGGATCTAGAAAGTATAATGCTAAGCGAAATAAGTCAGAGAAAGACAAATGCCATAAAATTTCACTCATATGTGGAATTTGATAAACAAAGAAAATGAACAAAGGAAAAAAGAAACAAAATAGACTCTTGACTATGAGAACAGACTGATGGTTATCAGAGGGTAGGTGAGTAGGGGAAGGAGTGAAATAGATGAAGGGGATTAAGAGTACACTTAACATGATGAGCACTGAGTAATGAATGTAATTGCTGAATCACTACATGGTACATCTGAAACTACTACAACACTGTATGTTAACTATACTGGAATTAAATACTTAAAAAATTGATCTGTTACTCTTTTCTAAAAGTGTGCTTTTATCTTCATTGATATAGTTTCACATATACATTTGTTTCATATATACATATGTTTATATTTATATTCACATAAATATTTACCATTTATTATTTTCATTATTCGTTCCTGAAGATTAGCATTTACCTCTGGAATAATTGACTCAGCCTTAAGAAGTGTATTTAACATTTCTCTCTTGTAGTATGGATCTGGCATCAACAGTTTCTCTTAGATTTACTCTGTTAAAATTTATTTCACCTTTGTCTTTTAATTTTAGCATTACAATATTTTTTTTTTTACTCTTTTGGCCTCCATGGTTTCTGTACGGAAGTCAGAGATCATTAGAATCACTGTTCCTACACACACGCACACACACAAGGAATTATTGCTCCTTCATATTTAATCTGTAATTCCTTTTCTAACTGAATTCAAGAAATTTTCTTAATGTTGGTTTTTAGTAGTTTAACTCTAATGAACTTGGGGTGTATGTGTGTGTATAATTCATCTTGTTTGGATTTTGTGAAGTTTCTTGAATCTATAAATTTATGTTTTCTCCAAATTTAGGGATAGTCAGCAATTACTCATACAAACATTTTATCTGTTCAATTCTCTCATGTTTTTTCTTTTGGCACTTCAATTACCCATATACAGATAAATGAATGACTAAAATGGTCAAAGCTCATGGGGAAAAAGTACCACTTGTGCCAGGGGCTCTGACCATTTTATTCATTAATTTTTCTCTCTCTTTTCAGATTGGATGACATTCTCCCTATCAATCTTTCTTCAAACTTACTGAACCTTTCCTCTGACATCTCCTTTCTGCTATTAAGCTCTGCCTCTAAATACTTTGAGACTAGATTTTTTCCATTCTAAATTTTCCATTTAAAAGAGTATTTTCTATTTCTTTGATGAAATGCTCTAAATTTAGTTTACTTACCTCAGTAGCAAATATTAAGAGCTGTTTTAAAATTTTTTCTAATAATGTCAACATCTGAGTCATTTTTGGTATATGCACCTTTTCTCTTCCTTCAGAAAATGATTCCATTAGCCTGGCCTTTTACATGTCAAGTGATTTGAAATTGTATTCTGAACATTGTGAACATTGTATTGTGGGTATCTGTAATTATTTTATTTTGTTCTGAAGAGAGTTACTGTTTCTGCCTAGCAAAATCTAAGTTGGACCAAAAGTCTGTGGAACCTTTGGAACAGAGGAGCTCAGATCTCAAATCAGACTACTTTCACTTTTCTCTGCAAATATATATATAATAGTGGCAAACTCATACACAGATTTTACACTTTCTTTCCTTCTCAGAGTCTCCTGGTCATTCTTTAGCAACCCTGATTCCCAGACTCGTGTGTGTGTGTGTGCGTGTGCGTGTGTGTGTGTGTGTGTGTGTGTGTGTGTGTTTGTGTGTGTGTGTGTGCGCGCGTGTTGCAGGGACAGGGATGTCAAGGTTCTTCCATCGAAAAATACAGCTATACTTTCTATTGGTATTTTAGCTACTCATGCTGTAAAATAGGAAACATAGTCATGTGGTCACTACCTTTAAAACTGAACTCCTTTTCAAATTCTCCCTATATTTATTTATCCAGCATAGTCCTCAGGTAGTTTTATTTCATATTTATAAAACAAATAGTTTTATTTCATATTCATATTTTGTCCAAAGTTTATAGTTCTTTTATTCTCCAAAATGATTGTGACATTTTAAATGTCAGAAAAATATATGAGAATTTTGACAGCAACACAAAGTTTAAAATAAATAATAATCACTGATTTTATTAAATATCAATGAAGAATATTAACAGCTAAATTAGTAGCCTTGTTAATATTAGTAACCTAAGAAATGTTCACAATGACAAAATATTAGATATAGAATGTCTACTTTGGAACCATGGGAGACTGTGGACTCTGAGAAATAGAGGGTTTTAGAGGGGAGGGGGCGAAGGGGAAGGGTGAGCCTTGTGGTGGGTATTAAGGAGGGCATGTATTGCAGGGAGCACTGGGTGTTATACGCAAACAATGAATCTTAGAACACTGCATCAAAAACTAATGATGTATTTTACGGTGAATAATGTAATACAATTAAAAAAGAAAAAAAAAGAAGGTCTATTTTGGCATATTCCTATTAAAATCATGTGTGAACTTAATGTAAGTCTGAATCTTGAATGTTTAATATTCATTCAAAGTTTCCATATTTTTAGGTTTAAATTTTCTTTTTTTACAATGATAAAAGTTACTTATTAATAGTCTTTATAATTCAATGCAGCTGACCTTTGAACAACACAGATTTGAATTACGTGAGTCCACTTTTATGTGGATTTTTGTTGATACTGTACATTACTGCAAAATGTACTTTATCTTCCTTATCATTTTCCTAATAATATTATATTTTTCTAGCTTCTTTTATTATGAGAATGCAGTATATAATACATATACAGAATATGTGCTAATTGACTTGATGTTATCAGTAAGGCTGCCAGTAAGCTATTAGTAGTTAAGTTTTTAGGGAGTCAAGTTATATGTAGATTTCAACAGCACAGGACAACAGGGCCCCTAACTCCCATGTTGTTCAAGGGTCAACTGTACATAATTCACATTAGATTATACAAATAAATTTTACTGAAACTAATTTAGTTACAAATTAAATGTGCATCTACCTTTATTTTGAGAATTCCAACTTGGTATTAAAATACTGTTGTAATACAATATATATTGAATGGTATAAAGAACATACATTTTCACTTCAAGACTTTATTCTGAAAGAACATAATAATAGGAAATTGCCTCATTTACTGCATGTTACTTTTTTTTAGAGAAGACCTTTAAGACTTGTTCTTGATACTGCTTCTAAATAGTACATTCATTTCCATAGTCTTTGATATTTTATCGTAGCTCTCAAATTATAACCTTTGCCAAATACCAAGCTCTGTTCAACATCTCTCAGTGGTTAATACTAAACTCTCTTCCTAATTCTTTAAACTGTACCCTAATCCCCTTATTGTCTTGCTTCCTTGCACCTGTTGGTAATTCCCAAACATTCAAATGTCAGGTAATTGGGTTTACTAGCTGTGAGGGCTTTCATCTTACTGTGGGTAGTGTTTTACCCATTACTAGGTATGCCTCTTTTTATGAGCAGGATAATGATATTCATGGAAAACTGCCTGCTAGAGAACTAGGCTGAACACTGCAGCAAATCTGCATCACAATGTACTGCCCTCTTTTTACTACTGTGAGATAGGAAGGACATTTCCTACGACCTTCACTGTGTAGTTCATGTAGAAAATTGGTTTGGGATCTGATTATTTAGGAGAATATCTCACAAGAATATTAATCAAGTAATAACATGCACAATTGGTAACTTGCTTTTTTATTCCTTCTAAACCCTAGGCTTCTTTTTCTTCTTTTTTTCTAAACAAAATATTTCCATGTTGAAAAGTAAATATAAGAAACATATCAGGTGCAGAATGATAACTTTTACAGAACATATGGTTCTATGCTGACATAAAGAGGATAAAGCAGTGATTTCAGGAAAAAGCAATACAAAAGAAAAGAGAAAATCACTTGATTATATTCTGACGGGCACAATCACAGGTGAGTAATCTAATGATCATTCTATAGGTTGCTGAGAACCACAGACCCAATCTCAGAACCACTGTCATTAATATTTTAGATATCATGGTGTGTGGGTGGCTGTGAATGGGTATCAAACCAATAAAAGTTCAAGATTACTATCTGGCAAATATTTATCAGTCAACATATATTTATTGATTTCAGGCAATCAGCTATGGCCAAAAATTCAATGACGGAAAAAATAGATATGACTCTAGGTCATATAAAACTTAGTAGTATAGTAAACAGAGTATTTACATAATGACAAACTTTAAATTGTAAACTATGGTACGTGCTATGAAAGAAAAGCACAGGGAACTACATGGCCATATAACCAGGGGATAAAGTTTAGTCTTCTTAGGCTTAATGAAGACTCGTTTGAAAAGTAACATTGAGCTGTAAACTAAAGGCCAAGTAGGAATTAACCAAGAGGAAAGGGCAAAAGTAGCCATGTAAGGGGAGAATAGAGTAGTATTTCAAGGACTTGAAGGGGTACTGGTCACAACATTTTTGAGAAACTGCTAAGAGGTTGTTGTAGTTAAAACAAAATGATCACATGGAAAATACACTCAAATTGGCTCAATGAAACAAAATTTTTAAACCATATAAAGTTTGAATTTTTATTCTCTGAACTATGAGAAAGCTTTGGGGTAGGAAGAAGAGCACTGACGTGTTCAGATTTGTATTTCTTTCTTTTATTTTTTTTTAAAGATTTTATTTATTTATTTGACAGAGAGAGAGATCACAAGTAGGCAGAGAGGCAGGCAGAGAGAGAGAGAGGGGGAAGCAGGCTCCCTGCTGAGCAGAGAGGCCATATGGGGCTTGATCCCAGGACCCTGAGATCATGACCTGAGCCAAAGGCAGAGGCTTTAACCCACTGAGCCACCCAGGTGCCCTAGATTTGTATTTCTGATGTAATCTTTCTGGTATGAGCGAAGTGACTATATTGGATGAGACATGTAGACATAAGAAAACTAATTTGGAAGTCTCCAAATCTCCAAATCAAAGTCTCCTATCTTTAGGAGGAAATCTGCTTTGATGAAACACTGAACTAGTGTGGTATCCTAAGTGGTAAGAAGCTGATTACTTAAGAGATGTTTGGAAAATCAAATGGAGTGGACTTGGTAACAGACTACTTGTTCTATAAGCAGCTATCCTCAAGATTGTAAGGCTTCTGACTTGAACAACAGTTGATTAAGGATTCTTTCACTGACATGAAAAATATTTTCTCAATGTCCCGTATTCATGAGAAAGTTTTCTCTATGGTGAATGTGAGGTACTGCTGAGATATTCTAGAGATAATTTGGAAGTACCTATTGGGTATATAAGTATGTAACTCAAAAGAGAAATCTGGAATGGAGATACAAATTTTTCATTCACGTTTAGGTAGTAAATGAACTATGATCATGACTGTAATCTGCTTCAATATCCTGTCTCAAATGAAAAAATTAACTAGACCTGAAAAGGAATGTAAAGAAAGAAATTGACAAAGAAAAATGAGGCCCATAATATATTATAAATACCTTTATTTTCTTGCAACTATATGTAGGATGCTGTAGGAACTATTACTAGGAATATAAAACTCAATAATAATTATTCCTCTCAAAACACTGTAATCTAGTGTAAATGTAAGTTTTTCATCAGGTATTTTCTTCTGTTTTATTAAAAATTATTTTCTTTCAAAATGTTGATTATATTTTAAAACTTTTGAGTTTACATATATTTAATTTTGAGATCTTTTTCAAAGGACAAGCATAAACTCTCAACAGCAAAAACTCTGAATCTTCTTAGACCTAAGTTTAATAAATTGCTTACAAATAACCTTTAAAAAAATTTAGGTATAAATTGTGCCGTTTAACCAAATTTTGCATGCAACCACAAATTCCCCAAGGGGATATAGCTATGATATTGTCCAAAGAATTCCAAGAAACAGCTCAGAGTTTAAGCAGCAGTGTCTTTCTGTATGGGCTAGGGTTCACAAGTAGAGAAGTTGAGACT
>CM053604.1:117017534-117037615 GCA_028646535.1 Procyon lotor
TGGGGTCCCCGCTTGAAATATGGCTGCCCTATATGGACTATATGTCTCAGTTCCTATAGTCCAAGGTAGGCCTATGCGGCGTTGCACGGCTCCTTCTCTGCTGCCGGCTTCTCCGCCCCGATACCTGGGAGCTCTGCCGCACTCGGGCTCCCCTGGTCCCTCGGTGACCCCACGGGTCTTGAAACCACACTGTTCCCACGAGGACTGAACCCCCATTAGCCTCCGGAGCGATGTCCCTCAGCGGAGTGGACTAGAAGTTCCAGATTTTGTGCTCCGTGGCTCTGTGGCTGCAGGGAGCCGGCCCCTCCCCCCAGGGTCTCTCTTCCCGTAGCTTTAAATTCACTTTTTCCACACGTCCTACCTTCTGAAAGTGGTCGACTTTCTGCTCCTAGAATTGCTGTTCTTATTCTCTTCTCTCTCCTGTTGTGTTTGCCAGCTTTTAGAGTGGTTTTCAGCCTCTTTAGCTGGACTTCTGGATCCCAGTGCTCTCCAAGCCTCCTACACCTCCGCCATTTTGCCTTGGGTCTCCTGCAGTTTCCTGCTTTGCCACAAGATATACACTCCCCTGGAATTTGGATTTAATATATTAATTAACAATGAAAAGGAAAAAATACTTAGATCCTACCTTCATTATGACCAACATCAGCTGTAATGGGATATCATTAGCTGACCAATTTTAAGTTATAAGAAGAAACTGCCAATTAAACTTTAGAATATAAACCATTTAAAAAAGCTATACTTTATAAAAATAAAAACAATTGCCAAGTGTTTTTGTTTGCTTTTGGGGGGGTATTGCATAACACTATAAGAAGAGCAAACAAAAAGTGACATTCCTGAAAATACATTAGACAAGATTTTAATCAGGTTAGCTTCTTCCTCAGGAATGAGTAAATATGCAGCTCAGATGGTCTTTTTATCTCACATCACAAAATAAAACCACCTAGAAAGAGATCAATTTGCCCTGCAGGTATGGATAAATAAATAAATGGACAGATAGTTAAAATGCTAACGTTACTAGCATCTCCAGAGTAATTTTAGGAATATTTGAATTGAGGGGTTGGATTCCTGTTATGACTTGACACATTCAAGCCTGTTAAACTGAAGTATGAGTACTTGTAGATTAAATGCTTATGCTGATAATTGGTAAAAATAGTTTCCACATTTTGTTCAAGCTCTCAATAAGCTCATTACTTCCTATTCTTTTTCTGCTTGGAAATGGGTAATAGTCATTATAAAATGAGAATAAAATTTTATGATAAATGAATAAATCAATGATCAGGCATTCAATTCTCCTGGCATTCACTGTATTTACCAAAATGCTCCCATCATTCCCACTGCATGTAAGTTAATAGGCATCAAATCTAATCTATATTATTAGAATTCAATATAAACTGGTATGTTATCTATGTCAAAGTTTTTAAATAGATCTGGGGTATGCCACATAAATCAAGTAAATAGTACAATTTGATTATTTTTCTTAATTGTATTTAATTAACTGCAGGAATTAGGTTACACAAGTACTTCTAGATTACATAGATATCTTAAGCTATTTTTAAATATTAAAATATATGTGCTATAAATATTTGACTTTATTACAAGAAAAGAACAACTTTCATGCCAAGCAAATATTTCACACTTCTCAAATTATTAAATGTTTGTTAGAAAAAATTGACTGTCCTCAATGATAACTTAGAGAAAACCAGATACAAGGTCATTTCCTTTACTAATCTAAAATTTCTTTATAGTTTTGGCTTTTTTCCAAATACACATGGACCTGGTAATGTCAATAATGTGCTCTTTACAACCAGACACAGCACAAAACACCAGCCACAGCTATTTGCCATTATTTTCAGAAGGGGAAGATTATAAAATATGCCATTCCCAAATTTTCAATTTACTAAAACTTGAGTGAAACAAGCTATAGTTATAGATGTATATAACATACAGTTATATAACAAACAGTTATAGAGGCATATAGCATCTATCATGCAACGATGCAAAACATTCTTTAAAACATAAGCACTTTCTGTTCATTAACTATTTGGTATGATTGTTAACAATTGCTTTTTATGCTGTTAACACTGATGGTTTTCTGCGGACAATGTCAGGCAATAAGCAAGTAAATTATAAAAGCTAGATAATTAAAGAAATAATTGCTATAAGAAACCAGAATTGTCCAACGAATGGAGAAACGATTAAGATACATATAAAGGCCTGTAAGAGAATTTACCATTTAATAAGCAGTACATTTTAGACTTCTAATCAGAACCATTCTCTAGGATTTATGGTACAGTTTTACACATACTATCTTATTTAGGTCATAAATATTTGGGGAAAGAGCATTATGTTACAGATGAGGAAACTGAGGTACAGATAGTTAGGAAAACTCTTCAAGTAGACATCTCTCTCAAATGACAGGTTTGTTGTGAATAACATATTAAAAGAACTGACACAATAGTAGAAAATGTTTAGAGTTTAAGGTTCTAGAGGACAGAATGGCAAAAAAAAAAAAAAATTAATAATAATAGTAATGTCCACAGTGGAAGCTTTGACATAAGTAGTTGAAGTAAAATGGAAGTAAAAATTGATACTGAAAAAAAAAAAAAATCAATGGACACTTTCTTAGTATTTTAGATGGGTTGTCCCAAATATTTTGAAATTTTGTAATTAAAGAGGAGTTGGTTTTAGAGGAAGCTGGTGAACCAGATAGCTACATATCAATTAATCTTGGTGCAAAAATAGAATGTGAGGGAGTAAAACCCATAGAACAACTATTATGAGGAGGGGCTCTGAAAACAGATTTCCTAGATTCAAATCTTGACTTCATCATTAATTCTCTTGACATTATTATTCACTCCATACTTTAGATTCTTTGTGAAATGGAAACAATAATAGTAATTATTACCTATATTAAGTGAATCAGTGTGTGCAAGGTGCTTATAATTTTACCTAGATTAATATTAGGTACACTATTATTACTATTATTATTATTACTATTACTAATATAACTAATACTAATACTATCACTATGTTGACATGGTCAGATAGATGAGTTCCAAGTAGGAAACTTTGATAGGAGGTTGTAAGATTAGTGACTAGGAAACAGCTTAGAAGAACAGATGAATGAAAAAATTTTTTAATTAATTAATTTAGAGAGCTGGGAGAGGGGCTGAGGGAGAGAGAGAATCTCAAGCAGACTCCGTGCTAAGCAGAGAGCCCAACACAGGGCTCAATCTCACTACCTTGAGGACATGATCTGAGCTGAAATCAAGAATCAGATTCTCAAATGACTGAGAAACCTAGGTGCCCCAAGAACAGATGAATGAAAATTCTCCTCCTGGCTTTTTGTTGGGATACATAAGAATAAGTAAAAATTCTTACTGGAGTAAGTTAAAGGGAAGTGGATTCCTTAAGAGAGACTCAGGTAACAGCTACAGATACACACATATTAAAAACTACTGAAAACAGGGGCGCCTAGGTAGCTCAGTGGGTTAAAGTCTCTGCCTTTGGCCCAGGTCATGATCCCAAGATCCTGGGATCGAGCCCCGCATCGGGCTCTCTGCTCAGTGGGGAGCCTGCTTTCCCCTCTCTCTCTGACTGCTTCTCTGCCTACTTGTGATCTCTCTCTCTGTGTCAAATAAATAAAAATCTTAAAAAAAAAAAAACCTACTGAAAACATTTAGCAAACATTTCTTAAATAATAGAATTTATAAAGAAGTAAAATTCCTAGGGACCAAAAATAAAAAGTGTGCTAAAAGTTACAGAGCTAAGCCCATGATGAATCTTTAGCTGTCTCTTGGGTATTTTGCTGATAGTTTAATGGCTATGCAGGTATGGAAGACAATGCTTTGGGGCCACCTAAGCCATGGTGGGATACCCAGCAGCTACAAGACAAATTAAAGGGGGATTAAAAAATAAACCTGCCTATAGGAAAATGGACGTGAAATTAAAGCAGGTTGTTCTTGACCTGAGATCTTCCTGAGGGAAAAGAGTTTTCCTCTAAGAACTCAAAATCACAGGGCCATCTTCAAACAGACTCAGATATTCAAATTACCATCTATGTGATCACTCAAATAAGAATCTAGGATATTAGCAACAAAATGTACTATTGTACCATTTAATTCCTAAATTATCAGCTAGAAGCAAGAAAACATATCAATTGCAAGGATATACTTTTTTTTAAGATTTTATTTATTTGTTATTTATTTATTTATTCGCTTATTCATTCATTCATTTTAGAAAGAGAGAAAGAGCAAGCCTGAGGGGAGGAGCAGAGGGAGAGGGAGATGGAGATGAAGAGAATCTCAGGCAGACTCTGTGCTGAGCAAGGACCCCCACCTGGGGCTCAGTCTCACGACCCTGAAATCACGACTCAAGCCAAAACCAAGAGTTGGATGCTTAAGTGAATGAGCTACCCAGGCTCTACCAGGATAAACTCCTCAAACTGAATTTCACAGGATTTCCACAGATGAAAACAACAAAATACAAAGTCACAATTCTAAATCACAAAATGCACAATAAGACAAACCTCCATGAAAAAGTCAGGGGAAACAACAAATAGCTGAATTAGAACTTTGTCAACCTCTAGAAAATAAGAACATTGGATATAGATGAAAAAATGAAAATTATACATTTTAAAATATTAGAGGAAATTGAGAACAGGATAAAGTAATATACAATTAAGTGATAGACTTTAAAGAGAAATACAATTTCTAGATATGAAACATGTAATAATCAAATTCAAAAAAATAAGTGAAGGGGTTATGCATGTGTTTAGATATAACTGGTGCAATAATAGCTCCATACACTTCTTCACAATAGACTGCAGATAAATAGGAGTAGGAAAAAATAGGAGAACTTAAAAGTAATGAAATGGAAGAAATAAAAAAAATTCAGAAGAAAGACTAACAAAACAAAACAAAAACAAGGAGAGTGTGCGGGGGTGAAATATTTAAGAGAAAAATAGCATATATCACCAGATTCAGGAAGCTTCACAAATTCCAAGCATAATAAAGAAGCAAATCATTCATAAACACATAGAAATGAAACTAGTAGACACCCAAAAGAAAGAAAAATAAAGTTAAATTAAAGGAGGGGAGCACACAAATAACCACAATTATAGAAAGAAAAGTTTAAAAGAGGAAAAACTGAATCTACAGTTGAGTAAGTTTCTTCAAAGTCCTGAGCAAATCTGCGAACCAGAATTTTGAACATAAGTACCATTCAAGAACAAAAAATTAGATGAACAAGGCATTCTTGGACAAATAAAAATTTAAAAATTGTCGCCAATATTTTCACTGAAATAACTTCTAAAAATGCTCTCCTCGGAGTTCCTGCATGGCTCAGTTGGTTAAGCAACTGCCTTTGGCTCAAGTCATGATCCCAGAGTCCTGGGATCGAGCCCCTAGTTGGGCTCCTTGCTTAGCAGGGAGCCTGCTTTTCCCTTTCCCTCTGCCTGCTACTCCCACTGCTTGTGCTCTCTCTCTCTTTGTCAAATAAAATTAAAAAAAAAAAAAAAAGAATGCCCTCCTCGAAGAAAAAATTGAACACAGATAAGATAAAAAAATAATAATGACTAAGTCACAAGAAAAATTTAAATGTAGAATTAAGATCCTGGAAAATAATAGCATTAAATAGCACCACAGTGATCTCATATAATTGATTCTAAGATCCATATGTTACTCAGGTGAAAGAAAAAAGTAGTGATGAACTTTCACTTAACGTAATCCATCTTTAAGTGATCCATCAAATAAACCAAAAGGCAAATAATAAAAAAAAAGAGTTAAAAAAATTAAACAAACCTGATCTTCCAAAAGTCAAACATAGAAAATTACACTCTCAAATTTCAGAATGCACAGTTAACATGTAACTTTAACAAATAACTTTAACAAAACTAAAAAAAAAAAAAAAAAACAAAAAAAAAAACCTGACTATGTTTGTTAGTTAACTATGTTAAAGTTAACAAATAACTTTAACAAAACAATAACACTTTAACAAAACTGACTATGTACTAAAACTCAAAACATATTAAATACTTGGTGATTTTCAGACTAAGATTAGTTTTAAGAATTACACAGTTAAACTAGAATTTACCAAAAGACGACAAATAGTCAATACAAAAGCAAGTAGATTCCATACAGGAAAATGTAGGTTTGGGGAGGAATAATAACAAGCAGGCAACAAAACATCAGAAAGCCAGAAAGGGAAGCATCCAACGTCTGCCTTTAGGATGTAAATAGATAATGGAGTGAGAGATACAGCTCGAACTGTCTAGTCTCAAACAACCCAGTTCAGCACAAGATATTTGGTGTCAGAAGTGACTTCTGGATCTGAACAATTGCTAAGATTATCTTTGGAAGATGGTTTAGTTGTGTAGGGTAGTGATCGGTGACCGTCTCAGGAGGATGGGAAGTCACCTGAAATGTGCATTTCAAAGTGTGAATGGTCAGTGTATGAATGAGTGAGCCCAGAAAAAAAAAGGAAGCTATATTGTAGGGTGCATAGATTGTATTATGGTCTCAACAGTCTCTCTTGCAGCTGAAATAGTCATAAGGTCACTTTTCTATTCACTGTCAAAGGATGAAGAGTTCTGGGTTTTCAGAAGAGTTAGGATTTTTTTTTTTCTCCTAAGTATATGATTCTGCACTAAAAATACAATAAGCTTCATATATCCCCAGAGTGTATAAATAAATTCAGAATCAATCTTATATTTCCTTTGACCATCACTTATTTGTTCTTAGTCTTATGTCTTCTTGTTATGTTTTAAGACTACACTTTTATCATACCTGGTTTTGATTAACCATATTAAAAGAAGGCATGTGGGATATACTATTAAAGCTCCTTTCTACCCCGGCAAGCACAAACTAACACTGAAAGCATTTTTTTAGTAGCAGACCAATTCATCACAAGACTTAACATTTGTTAGAAATAAGGCAGATATGTAATAAACAGAGCTTCAAATAAAACAGACCTCTTTTACTACAGAGAATAGTATATATCATAATGCAACTCTCCTACATTATTCTGTCATACAGCATTCCCTAAAAAACAATAAAACAATAATATCAGTCCTGTGCACAGAAAACGCATATAATTTTAAAATTATGGTGGAATATGTAAACCTAAATATATAGCACAGCATCTGTACATGTTCAAATACAATATACACAATATCTAAGGCTCAAACTTACAGTCTAGTCCTTGAAAAACATTTAATTTTGTATTTTTTAAAGATTTTATTTATTTATTTGACAGAGAGAGAGATCACAAGTAGGCAGAAAAGCAGACAGAGAGAGAGGGGGTAAGCAGGCTCCCCTCTGAGGAGAGAGCCTGATGCGGGGCTCAATCTCAGGACCCTGAGATCATGACCTGAGATGAAGGCAGAGGCTTTAACCAATGAGCCACACAGGCATCTCTGTATTTTCTTTAGAACAGGAATTGGCTTTTACATGCTGTTGCCAATAAATGGCAATGATACATTTGAAATTATATATTTGAATCTCCCTATATTAAATTATAAAATAATGTATTTATAAGTAAAGGTAAAATAACTTCTATTAATTAACTTATTTGAGAATGCAAAGCTTCATTTAATTGCCTGGTTTATTATTATTTCATGAATTTTGGATTTTTACGAGATGGTTGGGCTTTTACTGAACAACTCCAAATCTGTGTTTTCTAAGTTGATTTTCAAGTTTAAAATGTCATAAAGACTTTAAAACTTGATAAAGCCATTAATCCTTTATAGTAACATTTTTGTAAATAACTGCTTTAAAGAGTATTTTAAAAAATTGGCATGTGATCTGTGATTGAGGACAGGGCCCAAAATAAGGAAATATCTTGCCAATAATAATAAAAATATGTTTAATTTGAAATTAATAAAACATCCAGAAAAGTTTAAAGAAGAATAAATAGCAAAAATGATTTTTTTCTTTAAAAAAATGTATTCATTATTTGAAGAGGAACCATAGCCTTCAAAGGACAAGACACTTTACGGCCTCACATACTCCAATAATTTTTTTTTTAAAGATTTATCCATTTATTTGAGAGAGAGTGAGTGAGGGAGAGCACACATATGCACAAGCGGTGGGAGGGGCAAAGGGAGAGGGAGAGAATCTTAAGCAGACTCCCCACTGACCCTGAGATCATGCCCTGAGATCAGGACCTGGGCCTAAATTAAGAGTCTGCTACTTAACAGACTGAGTCACCCAGCTGCCACACTCTGACAATTTATATAGCAATCTTCTCATCTGTGAAACATGGATAATAATATATCTACTTCACGGTGTTCTTATGTGGATTAAGAGTTAATGCTTGAGGCGCATGGGTTGCTCAAGCTGTTGCGCCAGACTCTTGATTTTGGCTCAGGTCCTGATCTCAGGATCCTGATCTCCATGATCTCCAAGGCCCCATCTCCAGCTCCGCTCCATACTGGCTGTGGAATCTGCTTGAGATGCTCTTTCTCCCTCTCCCTCTGCCCCTTCCCCACTCATGCACTCTCTCTCTCTCTTTCTAAAATAAATAAATCTTTAAAATAAAATAAAACCAAAACCAAGGATCTCTCCAGGAGACAAAGACATAAAGTGCAGGACACCTCCATTGTGCCATAAAACTTACATGATATTTTTATAATCACCAAATCAGCTTTGCCAGCAGCACTACTGCAGTTGGGTCCCTTTCACTGCCTGGGACAACAGTGATAGACAAAGAGCACAGTCATTGCAGTCCCTTTGAAAGTTGTGAACACCTTACATAGGAACAGATTTAGGTAACAAATATTTGATAATATCTTTAAAAAGTGATAAGATGGCAATCAAGCCTCCTATACATGTAGTTTTCTTTGGGCTTTCTCCTCACCTTGCTTATTCTTCTATCTTGAAATAGACTGATCTCGGATGGCTCTGATCTTACACTCATTCCTGTGGTACTCAATAAGTGCTCTTCAACAGCTTGTTCAGTTATCTGACCCAACACCCAACATAAGCTGTTTAAAATGATAAATATTTAAAATACTTTCCTACACTATACCATATAGATAGGTATAGTCAGGTCAGAATTTCCCTACTTCTGAGACATACATGCAAACCAAGAATAGAAGTGAACATATTTTCAAGAATCATTACTAGCAAAAGCACACTGTGAAAAGTGCGAAAATTAGTAACTCCCACTCAAACCTTTTTTTCTTTTTTTTTTTTTGCCTTAGCAGTAGTGAATTTCAAGTCCACTCCAGAAGTACCCTTTTTAAAGATATAAACTTCACACCACCACACAGGACTTAATGAAATGTCAGAAGGCATATAAATGAATATACAATTACTTAACTAATTTACAATGTTCAATTCACTGTGAAATTTACTATAAGGTTAAATCACTTTGAACATCATCTAAGAGATACTTAGTTCCAGAAGCATCAGAAAGAGCTTGTGTTTATACAGTCCAAAGATAACTTATTAACAGGCTAAAGTACATAAAATTTTACATCTGTAAGTGCCCATTTAGTGAATACATAAGGCATATAGGAGATATCAATCAACATTTTAAAATTATTCATCTTTGTCTAATTTCCTTAAAATGGGTCTAAATTACAAATAATACTTATTAAATTATATGAATAACTTGCTTATTTCATAATGTTTAATATTTCCTTCTAAAATAACCTCCTATAACCACTCATCTATTCACATTAATTTAAACACTAATAGAAAGATTTTGTCAACTCTCTTACATTGTAAAAAAAATGACAGAACATTTATTTATATTTTTGTAAATGTATCGTGTGTGTGTGTGTGTGTACAAGCTGGGCTTTTCAGAAAATGGCATTTATAGCAACATTGTTTAGGGGGAAACAAGTTTTCTTTGGCCCAAGTGAATCTGAATCTAGACCATCTAAATGTACAGTCAATAAATTACATAAAAATAAATATACATACTGCAAGTATATATTGTATACATTTTTCTTGTTAATGAACAAATAAATTTATTTTCACCATTTTGACCATTATAGCTGTCCTTTTAAATACACCATGATTAATTTAACCAGGCTTCTATTGAAAAACCCTTCTAAGTTCCAATTTTTCACTAGTATGAGCTACCCCAATACATCCTTATAGCCACACCTTTTCACATTTGCCTATTATTAGCTGAAGATAAGCTGCTAGAATTGAATTGCTGGAAAAAAGGACATGAACTTTGAAGGCTTTTGATGATAAATGGAATTAAAGAAAGTTTATGCTTTGACACTGCAATCTTTGATACTGTTCCATAGCATTTATAATAGAAATGTTGCAGGTAAAAATTATATCTCATATTTTTCTTTGATTTGTTTGTGTTTGTTGCAAGTGTGGTCAAACATATTATGTGTGTTTATTTGCCTTTATATGCTTTCTCTTCTAATTAGTCTATTTCATATCTATGTCATTTTTCCTTTATCATGCATAAAATTTTCATATCTGTTTATAAAGTCTCCTTACTTATTAAATACACTGACCTCATCATTCACCTGTGGTACTCACTGGCTGTGATGCACTTGCTTTCTTTAGTTTTTCTTATCTTACCTTTGACTTTCTCTCTTGCATTTTGATGATAGTAGCTTTTGCTGTCAAATCTACCACTTTTATTCTTTATGTATTTTTATTTTTGTGTTTTGCTTAGAAAGTAATTCTATAGCATAGTAATAATAACAAAAATACATCAAGAACTTTTTCTAATAATTGTGATGTTTTATTTTACGTTTTACAAATACTCTTGTTTTTTGGAATTTTTTGTAAGTAGGCTCCATGCTGTGGAGCACAACTCCATGCTGTGGAACCCGACATGGAGCTTGAACTCCTGGCACTGACCATCAAAACTTGAGCTGAGGATTAAGAGCTGGATGTTTAACCAACTGAGCCACCCAGGTACCCTTAAATAACGTTTTTTGGTTTTTTTTTAACTTTGATTCATATTGAACTCACTTTGATAAAGTTGAAAAGAAGAAGGTATAACTTTCGTTTAGATCCAAGTATCTAAAAATTGCTCTGGTTGAATTTTTGAATATTTAATTAGTTTACTATTAATGTCAGACTTGTGGTTTGTAGATTCTTATCTCTGTTTCTTTGATCTCAGATTTAATTCAGGGGCCAACATCACACTGGCTTAATATTATCAGGCAAGCTCCCTCTCATTTCTCTACTCATACAAAATAAGCTGGACTAGTCCTGCTGGCAGGAAGAGCCTTTTATGTTTTGTATATCTTCTGAGAGGTGAAAATATCAGATTTAAGTGACAATTTTAATCACAGCAATTTTAGAATTGTAATGATGTGGGACTCAATATTATAATAACATAAACTCTTCCCAAATTGATTTCTAATTTAAACATACTTCTGATCAATATGAAATGGACTATTTAGATAAAAGTGTAATTCTAACATTCATATGAAAAATAAGTTAATGGAAGTATTTGCTGTATATTTTACAAAAATGTGTTGAGTTTAGTGCAGGGATAAAAAAGTTAATTGAAGAAAAACAACAATTAGAAAAATGCTGGGAACTCTAACCATGAATGGCAATAAATTATATCAAGAACTCAGACTCAGGTTCTAATTATAAAAAAAAAAAAACCTCAATGGTAAGGGACACCTGGTTAGCTCAGTCAATTAAGCACCTGCCTCTTGACTTTGGCTCAGGTCATGATCAAGCCCTGTTTCAGGCTCCACGCTCAGCCTGGAATCTGCTTAGGTTGTCTCTCTTTCTCTCTCTGCCCCTTCCCCTGCTCACTCTCCCTCTCCTTCTCTTTCAAATAAATAAATAAATAAAATCTTAAAAACAAAAACCTCAGTGGTAAACTTATCTAGTACATGGAATTAATCCATATAATTTTTACACGGTTTTAGATAGATCACTTGGAAGCAAGATTACATCAATTGAGGCATTTATTCCCTTTAAAGATAAATTAAAATTTTCAGAGCTAAAATTACTATTTAAGATAAATTATCAGAGGAAGAGTCAGAGGTCTAGAAAATTTAAGTCACTTTCCCCTGGGCACAAAACTATTTAAGTAGTCAACAGGGAGTAGGAACCAATCCCTTAAATCCAGGTGCAATTTCTATTGCTCTTTCCAGGTCCTTTCTACTTGATTTTTTATGTTACTTTTTCACCAGTTTTATTGAAGTCATGCTGAGAATAAGTATTTTTTTTTTCCTCACCAAGATAATTCAGATATAGTGGGGAAAGAGGATAGAATCATGTGTGATTAAATGCCTCAGGTACTATGATAGTGCTATTATAATTGCTTCCTAGATATTAAAACATTTCCCAGTAAAAAATAGAAACTTGGGGAACTAGAAGTCCAATCATAAAGAAGGCTGATGATTTCTCTTGAGGAATATATTAAGAAGACATCCCACTGTGCTCATATATCAACACCATGAATTCCCTTGAAGAATATTCCAGTGTCTTAAATGGTCAGTTTTCATTAACTATAATTTCAACAACAGGAAAATAAGTAAATTAAGAGTAGCATGTATGTTTTCAAGAATGCTGTGCAGTTTCAAAAATTACATTTTGAAAAAATAATGGTAGAGGGAAATATTTTTGATAAAACCTTAAATGATATAAAATTATATATGATTTTATCTTTCAAAAACATGTGTATATATATTTGTATATATATATATATTTGTACATATTTATAGATATAAGCAGAAACATATAGGAGATTGTTAACCTTGGAAATTTCTAAGTATTTCCTTGTTGAGTCCCTTTTTTATGTTCTCTCAGTTCTATAAATAGCATGTATGTTCCAATCATAAGAAAAATAATGAAAACAGTATTTCCTTAGATGTGTTATAGCAGGGCTGGAATAATACTTTGACAATGCTTTTATATTTGAATAATGTTTTAAAGTTAATACAAGTTTTTATATATGCTATATATATATTCTAGAAATGAAAAAAGATTAATCTTTTTACAAACAGCACTGTCATTGCTCTACATAATCAGCTAAGTCTTAGGTAATTAATTGAAAACAATAAATAAATAAATAAATAAATAAATAAATAAATAAATAAATAAATTTAGTCCAAATAGGAGAAACTAAATCTGAATTAAGAGAAATGGTTTACCAGTACATAGTTCAAACATGAGAAAAGTAAACTTCTTCTCATTGTGTAAAAATTTTCCATAATTGTTTTATTTTTAATTGCCCAAAATGATAATATTTAGCTTTTTAAAAAAAAAAAAGCAGATTCAGTGAATGCAAAAACTAGAGAACTCTTAATCATCATCATCATAATCACTAGACCTTAAATCAATTAAAATATTAATAAGTAAATAGAAGATAAACCAAAAAACCCAGTGCTAAGACAAACTTCAGGGGAGTTGGGAGTATTATCAATATATATTAACAGAGTCCAGAAAGTAATTCTCCTAAGGAAAATAATTGCTTCCTTGTTGCATCAATCTCATGTGATTTGGGGGATAATTAAATGAGGCAATGCATATAAATTGCTTATCAGAGTACCTAGCACATAAGTATTCAGCTCAATACGTTAGGCCATCTCTAGAATTATCATCAGTATTATTATTCCTGTGCATGGGTAGTCACTGTACTATTTTTGATCAAGCCACAATAATCTTAGATGTTTCACTGTTCATATGAAACTTTTGGGAGAAATGAATCATGTAAGATAGACTGTATCAAAATATACATTTATCCCAACAGATTTTGGTTCTTAAGTATCATTTTCTGTGTGTTTTAGCTTTATTTTTTTTTCCTGTGTTTATTTTCTATTCAATGATGCATTTGAGCTCAAGAGAAATCTAAGATAGAAAAGAGAAAACTTGGGGCGCCTGGGTGGCTCAGTCGTTAAGCGTCTGCCTTCGGCTCAGGTCATGATCCCAGAGTCCTGGGATAGAGCCCCGCATCGGGCTCCTTGCTCGGCAGGAAGCCTGCTTCTCCTGCTACCATCCCCTCTGCTTGTGTTCCCTCTCTCGTTGTGTTTCTCTCTGTCAAATAAATAAAATCTTAAAAAAAAAAAAAAGAAAAAGAAAAGAGAAAACTTGTGTTCCTTTCCACCATGAGCTGAATATTCTCTAAAGCAAGCAAACTGAAATAATCTCAGGAATTTGCAATTTTTTAATGATTTGAACTAAAAGAAATAATGTTTATTATTATTTAATGCTCATTTTAATTGCCTACCAGAGAAAACTCTCTTACCTAGTTTCCAAGTCCGCAAATATGGCACCTCCCAATCTAGGTAAACCTCTACTGTGCGTTTATATCACTCTATCCAGGTGTACCCCTGACATTCCTGCCATAGCATTTAATTTGTCTATATAAAATAAATATATATAATCTACCTTCTGCCTTGTAGTTGTTTTAAAATATGTCCACAAATTACTTGATCATCTTTCCATCAGTAGGTAGAGCTTAACTTTGACTCTTTCCATCAATAGGTGGAGCTTAACTCCCATCCCTTCAGTGTGTACAGTGACTCAGTGACTGGCTTCTAATGAATAAAATATGGTGGAAATAATAGTGCATGACTTTGGAGACTGAGTCATGAAATTTACTGTCGGATGCTCATTTCTATCTCTTGGATCACTTCTCTGTGGAACACTAGCTGCCATGTTACGAGGTCAACCTATCAGCCCTACCAGAGGACTGACTGGAGATGGCAAGCGAGGAACTCATATTTCCTGGCAAGTGCCATGTAAGCGAGCTTGGAAGAAGATCCTCTAGTCCCAGTCAATCCTTGAGATGACTATAGCGCTGATGAATATCTTAACTGCAACCAGATGTAAAACCCAGAGTCAGAATCACTCAGTAAAGCTACTGAATTTTTGACCTACAGGAATCTTAGCTAATCCAGGTTTTCCGTTTTAAGTCACTATGTTTTAATGCAACTGCTTTCACAGCTATACACAATGAACACCTACTTTGGTGCTGGGAGTGGGTGTTACAGCAACATAACAAAATCCTAAACTTTTGGAGTGTATTGGGAAGCTAAAAAAAATTGGAGGAGTATTTGTGAAAGCATCAAGACCCTTGAAGAAACTGTATAATTTTATAAACTTTGAAAGGTTCCAAGTGAGGGCTCATAAGGAAGTGTGAAAACTCTTACTGGAAACCTGAGGAAGGAGGATCTCTGTTATGTAGTAACAGAATATTTAGCAATATTATCATCTGCAATAATATAGAAAATATACTTACTGAACTGAGTGAGCTACCTAAAGGGGTTTCTAGGCACAATGTTAAGGGGCCACCTGGTTTGTCTAGATGCATATAATAAAATATGAGAGAACTGAGATCATCTAAAGAAGGAAAGGAACTGAACAGAGTTGAACTCCAAAAATAGACCTACATGTATTCGTCTAATTGATTTTTGATACATACCTAAGCAATTTAATGGATAAAAGAATGATTTTCTTTAAATAGTGCTGAAACATGTAGGTATAGATATGGAAAATAATGAAAATGTACTCATTTGACACAATTTTCAAAAATTAATATTGTCATAGGCCTAAACATAAGACCTACAATTATTTTAAAAAATAATATTTTTGCAACTTTTGGTTTGGCAAAAATTCTTAGGATGCAAAATATATGAATTGTAAAAGAAAATGTGATAAATTGGATTTTATCAAAATTAAAATTCATAGAAATGTACACCTAAAACAAGTGAATTGTATTGTATATAATTATACCATATATCTCAGTCTATTTGGGCTGCTAGAACAAAAACATCATAGACTAGGTAGCTTATAAACAACAAACACTTCTCACAATTCTGGAGGCTGGAAAGTCCAAGTTCGTGGTTTGGCAGATTCACTAGATGGCAAGTACCTACTTCCTGGTTCTGAGATAGCACCTTTTTGTTGCGTCCTGAAGGTGGCAGGAGGGTCAGGGAGCCTCTGTGAGGCTTATTTTGTAAAGGAATTAATTCCATTTATGAGGGTTTGCTCTCATGATCTAGTACCTCTCTCCATGGATCCACTTTCTACTACCACCACCTGGGGGGTTAGTGTTTCCATATATAAATTTTAGGGGAGAAGAGTACACATTTAGACCATAGACCCATGATAAACCCAATCTAACAAAAAAATATATAAATTCCAAGTTAAGGATCTTTTCAATTTGTTACTGATCTCCGGTCTTATTAAATCCTGATTGAAAAGTGTTGTTTATAATAATTTCATTATGCTAATAATGTTTCCAATATTATGATATATTTAATAGATGTTCCATTTATTCTTGACATAAAGAGTTATAATTAGGGTGTAATGATTGGTATTTCTCCTTATTATCTATCCTTTTGATATTGGTTAGACCTACTATATGCTTACTTATTTGTCTACTTGAGGTTTTTTTATTTTTATTTTTTTTAATTTGACAGCGAGAGAGAGAGATCACAAGTAGGCAGAGAGGCAGGCAGAGAAAGAGGGGGTAGCAGGCTCCCTGCTGAGCAGAGAGTCAGATGCGGGGCTCGACCCCAGGACCCTGAGATCATGACCCAAGCCGAAGGCAGAGGCTTTAACCCACTGAGCCACCCAGGCACCCCTACTTGAGGTTTTTTAACACAAACTTGAAATAATTGTGAAACGTCCCTAATGTTTTTCTTCTATTTCTCCCTGAATATGTTTTGGAAAAAAATAGTAACTGTGTTACTTGGTACATACATAATAATGCCTGTCATACCTTTATTGTTTTTCCACTTATTGTTAATTGCATCATTTTGTATCATAAAGAAGCTTCTTTTTCTACCTTAACGTGTTGAGGCTTGGATCCTACCAAGTTTGGTAAAATTAAAAATCTGCTCATGATTTCCATTTCTCTTCTATCTCTTTTCCTTTCTCTCTCAATCTCTCTCAATCTTTCTGTCTCTCATCTTTCTATTTCTATCTATATCTCTATCTCTCTCTTCTCTGTCAATTCCGAATCATATTTTCAAAACAGGTATCTCCTATGTTTTATAACAGAGCTGCATTTTTTTCTGGAAACAAATCTTTTATTAACTTTTCCTAGTTTTTTTCTTTTCACAGGTTTTTATTTTTTTATTTTTCACAGGTTTTTAAATTCATTTGTGGTTATTGATATGTCTGATATGGCCATACTCAACACTGCATTATTGTCTTATTTTATACTTACTATTTCGATTATTTTATAATTCATATTGAGGGGATGGAAATAGAGTCAGGAGGAGAAGGTAAGGGATGTATGTGCTTCTTTCTCTCGGTGGTATATTTCTTCACTTTTTTTATTTTGAAACAATGAAAATTTCTCTTTTGGCTCTTGGAGTTACTTTCTAATAAACATATTTCATTATATCTTTAATTTTTTCCCCTTTAGTCAAGCTTCTACTAGTTTATTTCCACTTTAAAATATATGAATTAACTCTCACCTATTAACTCCCTTTTTGTTCTCCTTAACTAAGCTTCTACTAGTTGAATTGACTTTCACTTATTCAACAATGAGTTTTTCTACTTTCCAATTTTCTTTTTTCTTTCTATTCGCACTTTTTAGTATAGATGACATTTGTACTTTGTTTTGTTTTTTGTTTTGTTTTGGTTTTTTATTACAACTTTGTTTTTGTCTTAGATTGTAATTAAATATGTTCACTTCTCATTGACAGTTCTTTAGCAATGTTTACCTAATCACTTCTAGGTTAGATGATACCCATCCTTTAGAACATTATGCAAGGAAGTTTCATGCTTACATTATTACAAGTTTTTATAGGTATTAAACTGTATTTTTATAGCCTTTATAGCCTAGCTATAAAATTATTGACTCATACTTCCTGTCCTTGAATTTATTGAACCACACTCCACTGTTATCTTAATTTTTCCATTATTTTCTAGATGCCTGATCCTAACATGTGTTTGGTATTTTTTTCCCCTCAGTAAGTAACTTGCTTCTTTTTGCATGGAGGCCCCATAAATATTTTTGTTCATTTATTTAACGTCTAAAAGTTTACTAGAATGTCACAGAATTGATTGTTCAATGTCAGTTTCTCTGGGTATATATTAGGTCTGTTCAATTAGTAGTTACAGGACTTTAATTTTCGTAAATTTTCTTGAGCCATAGTTTAAAATACTAATTTCTTTCATGTTCTGTTTTGGTTTGAGATTCCAATTATGTACATGTAGAATTTGCTTATCTTTTATATCTATATCTTCTGATCCCTTTACTCTCATTTTATTTTTGTTTACTTGATGTTTTCATTTCTTAATGTCTCTTGCTATACATTCATTAAATTCTACTTTCCTTTGGGCATCCTAATTTAATCACCATTTATAAAATGGTATTGTATTTCAGTTGTCATTCTTTACTGAGTTCTGCCAATAATTTGTATTCAAAGTTTTCTAGTTTTGTCCATTTTATACACACTTTTTGACTTAAGGAGTTATTTCATTTCTACAAAGGATGTCCAATATTATTTAATTTATATCAAATACTTTATAGTGTGTAGTATATTTTTTTTTTTTGCTTTTTGCTTGATTTATCATAAGCACTTTAATCAGACATAGCATTTTGGCTCTGCATATTCTAGTCTCATAATAGTTGTTTTGGGGGGGATTCCTGATATTTTTGTTCATTATACAAAGCTTTGAATTTTTCTAAACTGACCATAACAGATATTTCTCCATTGGAAGGAGACTTGAAGGTCCTGAGTTCCTTTCTAGGGTTTTCATTTAAAAGGACTCTCTTTTAAAACAAAAACAAAAAGAACCTCTTTTGTTGGCAGTGAAATGAAGTTTCATTGAGAGAAAATATCATTTAAAAAAAAGAGGGTCAATTTCTGATTCTGTACTTTCTCTTGTTTCTGCAGGACTCACAATTTTCTCCACTTACCATGTCCCATTCCAAATGATTTCTTATAGTAATGCCTTCCGGAGACTGTTACCTCTGGTCATGGACAATTTCAAACCTATTTCAAGGAAGTGCCCAGAAAACAGCACACTAATGTGCCATCTTTCATTTCCATTTTAAGTATTGCTGCCTTAACAGTGGAACTGTGGTGAATTAATTTTGTTCTGTCCCAGCTAGGCCTCTGATACCCTGAATTTTTTTTCTTTTTCTTTTTCTTTTTCTTTCTTTCTTTTCTTTCTTTTCTTTCTTTCTTTCTTTCTTTCTTTCTTTCTTTCTTTCTTTCTTTCTTTCTTTCTTTCTTTCTTTCTTTCTTTTTTTCTTTGATAGTCACTGACTCTACACACTAATGTGAATTTCATACAGGCTCTGCTTATCTTGGAGGTTAACATCCCTACTTATATGTATGTTAACATTTGTATCATTCTTTTTGCCCTCCTTATGTTTCAGGCATGAGTTATTGTGGTTTAAAATCCCCTCTCCCAAAAGTTCATTCTTGCTTTTCTTTCCCTTGCCTTTAGAGATGTGTCAGAGACATGTCTAGAAAGAAGTTGCTGTGGCTGATGCTGAAGAGGTTACCACCTATGTTCTCCTCTAGGATATTTTTTTAAATTGTATTATGTTAGTCACCACACAGTACATCATTAGTTTTTGATGTAGTGTTCCATGAGTCACTGTTCGCATATAACACCCAGTGCTCCATGCAATCCATGCCCTACTTAATACCCATCACCAGGCTCACTCATTCCCCAACCCCTCTCCCTTCTAAAATGAAATATTATTCAGCCATCAGAAAGGATGAATCCCCAACTTTTGCATCAACATGGATGGGACTGGAGGAGATTATGCTAAGTAGCATAAGTCAAACAGAGAAAGTAAATTATCATATGGTTTCACTTATTTGTGGAATATAAGGAATAGCATGTAGGACATTAGGAGAAGGAAATTTGAAGGGGGAGAAATCAGAGTGGAAGATGAACCATCGGAGACTGTGGACTCCTTTAGGATTTTGATGGATTCCTGTCTCACATTGAGCTCTTTCATCAATTTTGAGTTTATCTTTGTGTATGGTGTAAGAGAATGGTCCAGTTTCATTCTTCTGCCTGTGACTGTCCTGTTTTCCCAGCACCATTTATTGAAAAGACTCATTTTTCCATTGGATGTTCTTTCCAGCTTTGTTGTGGATTAGTTGACCATAGAGTTGAGGGTCCATTTCTGGGGTCTCTATTCTGTTC
>CM053604.1:117038115-117062676 GCA_028646535.1 Procyon lotor
TGCCCTCCTTAGTATTTTCTTTGAACAAAGGTGACACATATGTCTATGGAAAGCAGAGTAATGGACCTCTAAAGATGTCCAAGACATAATCCCAGGAACCTGTAAATATGTTACTTTCCATCTCAAAAAGGTATTAAGGTTACTAATCAGCTTACTTTTTGCTAAAGAATTATCCTGGATTATCCAGGTGGAATCAATGAAATTGAATGGCCCTGTAAGAGTGGAAAGAAAATGGAAGCGACTATCAGAGACACCAATAGTGGAAGAAGGGACAGAAGAGATTCTAAATATGATGAAGACTTAGCCCATCATTGGCAGCTTTGAAGCTGGAGAAGGTCTTGAGCCAAGGGGATATGGGGAACCTCTAGAGCTGACAGCCACCCAGGAAACAAGGACCACAGCACTACAACTACAAGAAACTGCTACAAGTCAACAATTCAAGTAAGGGAATGGATTCATGCCTAGGGTCGCCACAAAGAAAAGTAGCCTTGCAGAAACCTTAATGTGAGCTTCAGTATCAGACTAAAGAATTCTAGGATAATAAATCTATGCTGTTTCATTGTGATAATATTTTACAGCAGCAATAACAAACTAATATATGCTCTGAACTTATTTCAGCCTTTATTTCCTGCCTCTCTCCAAAACTCCTATGTTCCAACCATGTTAAATTACTTGCAGGTTCATAGGTAGTTCAGAGATTAGGAATTTTAAGCTTGGACACTTTTAGAAAAATAGTTTTCTCTAAAATTCTCATACCAAGGGGGCTCTACTCAACTATCAAAGAAAACAAAAAGAACACTTCTATGTAAAAATTTCTCTGACTCCGTTCTCAGCAACTCTACTGCCTTTCTTCTCTACTCTTCAGTAAAAATAGTAAGACTCTGAGTTTGATAGGGCAAGGGCTGTATCTTATTTATTTTTAAATTTCTAGTTTAGAAACTCACAAATAGGAAGAAGAAACAAATACTTGTTTTATGAATGAATGGCACATTGGCAGGAGTCCCCTGACTTCATAAATCCAGGGAATCAATCAGCATACAAAGCAGGAAATAAATTTCAGGCATAGAGACTGAAGAGAAACATAGAAAGAAGGCTTTGGAAACATTTTATAACTATCTGACACAAGGAAAAAAAAAAAGTAAGAAAGGATAATGCTTGGATGTGCATTTTCCCCCCTGGAAATTGTCTTTCTGATGATCCATGCTTCAGTCAATTCACTTTGACTAATAGCCTACTACATCAATAGTGACATATCACTAAACTCTGGTGCACATTTTGGGCCAGAGGAAACATCTTTAAAATTATTTCCAGGATTGCCTGACTGCCTACATGTCCTCATCTTTTAAATATTTTATTTTTGGTGTCTGCACAAATGTTATCTATCTCCAAAGGAAAATTCTCAAGGGTAAGCACCAGGTCTATATTTGATTTACCTCTCAATACCTTTTTTTTTTTTAATAGCATGTAGCAGAGTATTCTACACCTTTTATACATTCAAATCATCTAAATCTATTTTTTTAACTTAGAAAATGAAATAAACCTGATTTTACTCCACTATATTTTTTCCTTATTAGCCAAATGAGTCAATCTGCCTCTCTCTGTGCTGTGCACCTATGTACACGGACCAACAATCATTGTTCAACACTCAGAGCACTCCAGACGGCTTTCCAATTGTAAAACCTGCAACCAGCAGTCTGGTTGAGCTTATCTCTTAATTACACTTGATTCTGGGGTGCTGAGATATTCAAATAACTGAACTGCACAAGTACACCTCGATACATATCATATGTTCTATTTTTAATTTTTATACCATTTGTTGAAAATAGTGTCTTAGCTGGAATAGTAAAGAATTAACATTAAGTTGAAAATTCTTATTTTCTTTCTCCAAATAATTTTTCCCTGATCATTCATAAAAAAATTTTAAATGAATATTTACATGAGTTTAATAAATCACTAAAGAATGAATT
The DNA here is from genome assembly GCA_028646535.1 of Procyon lotor. Lineage (NCBI taxonomy): Eukaryota > Metazoa > Chordata > Mammalia > Carnivora > Procyonidae > Procyon > Procyon lotor. The sequence continues at coordinate 117,040,083 of CM053604.1, forward strand.
GAAAAAAATATATTTTAATGTCAAATGTCTAAAAATGAATTGAAAACAAAGCACTATTGATTTTAAATAAAATTGCCCATCTTAAGTAATTTATCACATTGCAAAAAACATTATTTAGAACTTCCAAAATAATACCTAATACAAACTCGGAATTTGGTACAATGCTGCCCTTTGAGTTTTTCCAAAGTGTTTCAAAGTCTAGAACCTGAAAAAGATATTCATTTACATAAAGCACAAATATTTATTTTTGTCTTTATGACAAAAATATTATTATTCATATTTTGGAAATGAGAAAACTGAGGCTTATGGAAGTTAATTATTTTAAAATAACCTACTTTATTTTACAGCCAAAATTCAAATCCTTACCTGTTTACTTCAAACAGTAACCATAGCTATAACTGTGGTTATAACACAGCTACCACCGCTCTATGCTTCACTTTTTTCAAATTGATTTTAAAAAACGTGACTGCCTTTTAATTTAGTACATATATGTATTGGGAGTATGGGCAATCTTTTCTATATAAAATATTCTTCATTCTTCCCAACCTTGTGATTATTCCATACAGAAAGCACTGCATACAGGTCCTGCTACAATCAGCGCTCATTGTTAGCTTCTCACACTACTAGTATTATTGTCATTTTTATTAACATCTTTATTGTAGAGATTTAAAAATATAGAACTCAAGAGCCAAGTAATTTCACTCAAGGTGATAGAAACAGTAAGTGTCTGAGTAAGAGTTTGAAATCAAATTTGCTTCTAGTCCTATTCAATAGAATTTACCAAACCATATTTGCCAACTATCAAATGTGCAAGTCCAGATGATTAGCACCCGGAAACATTCTCGTTTTTCAGATCTTCAGCATCCTGATAACAACGTATATGCAGTCACCCTGAAGATCTTTGCCCCTTAATGAAATCTGATTAACGTGATTTAAAACAAATTTCTCGGGGCACCTGGGTGGCTCAGTCTTTAAGAGTCTGCCTTCGGCTCAGGTCATGATCCCAGAGTCATGGGATCGAGCCCCACATCGGGCTCCCTGCTAGGCAGGAAGCCTGCTTCTCCCTCTCCCACTCCCTCTGCCTGTGTTCCCTCTCTTGCTGGGTCTCTCTCTGTCAAATAATAAATAAAATCTTAAAAAAAACAAACAAACAAACAAATTTCTCCCTTACCTAACTCTGTTGTACAATTAATCTACTAAACCCAATAGCTTTGTTTCCAAGCATATTATTTACTTTTGTGTATTTGACAGGTGTCCAGAAATACATGAGATTAAAATCATATTAACTTCCATTTGTGCAAAACACCATGTGGCTTTCAAAATATGTTGATATTTCCATATAAATTATCATTGAACAATTATAGCAACCATCTGGAAAACCCTGTGAGATAAGATAAAAAAGCATTTTACTGCATTTACCAACTAAATAAAGTAAGGTTAGAGAAGATGGGCAATACAGAAAATTACATAGCTGAGGTGGCAGTAGCAACTGGATTGAGTTTTCTATGTATGATCCCCCCCCATTTTCTCCGTCTCCCCACATTCTCCTTATCTTTGCACTAATCCCACTTCATTCCTTTGCCTTCACTTACAGCTTCCGGATTTTAAAAATTTACCAGTTTCTCAGAACTCTAATGGCTATTCAACACTGTCCTCTTCTTAAAGGGTTTTCTGTTTTTTTTATAAGGCAACACATTAAATATGGGAGAAAAATTAATAAATATTCGAAGATCTCTTTTTGTCCTTTAGTGGTTTCATACTCCTTACAAAATACAAATTTGGTCACGCTTGTTTCAATTTTAGAGAGAAAAATCTGTTCAGTGAAGTAATACTGGCAACTGTGGACACTGCTGGTAGTTTCCTTTCAATGTATATCCTTTTCCACCTATAATGTTAAATATGGAAACACAGTATTTTGTTCATTTTATAGCAGTATTAAAAGTGAAACTGCGAAGTAAAATGAAATCTCATTGTCATTTCTAAATTATGGTCTATTAGACTTCTTGATTCACCACCATTTAAACTGTTAGTCTTATCCTCAGAATTATTGACATTTTTAGCCTTGTATTTAAGTAGATTGAAAGGTTTTGTCTTCAAACAAAAAGCATATGATTTAAACTTGGCATAATGTTATTTGACTTTTATATTGAAACTCATATTAAACCACACTTATATGGAGGAGGAAAGAAATACTGTGTGTGTCAGCTGGCTACTATTTTATTAATTTCCCTTCATTTAAAATGTCAAAAATAAAGGAAGCAGTAAATCTAAAGCACAAAGTTAAGTTCAAGAACTTAATGAGGTGTGATGTGATATTATTTAGAAAAAGAAGTTTTGTTATATAAATCTATAAGTTTCTGCCATGATTTTATAATCTTTATTCTAAAACTTACAATGCTTTAATTTCCTTAATTCTTGAGTGGTAAATTTAAAGAACCAAAGTCTTTTTCTAGCTAAAAAATTTCTAGCTAAAATTTTTCTATTTTACTTAATAGTTTTCTTTTGCTCAGTCTCTAAAATTTACTACTCAAGAATGTATGTGAGCCCATGTAGAATGATTGTAATTTACTACTCAAGAATGTATGTGAGCCCATGTAGAATGATTGTAATTTACTACTCAAGAATGTATGGGAGCCCATGTAGAATGATTGTATGTTCTTTACAAGCTGTAATACCTATTCTTCTATTCCATGCTATGGCCTGGGTCAGAGTGCATACTTTGATTCCTGAATTTCTTACTCCCTATGATTTAAGATTGAAAGTTAAAATAGACTCTGATTCAGTTGTACCATGTATTATTTTGTTGGTGGTGATTTATTTCTTACATAATTTTTTAAGAAATATTTGATCCACACATAGAAGAAGATAATAACAGAGTGTGGGTATGTGCCTATACCCAGGTTTACAAATGTTTACATTTACAAATGTTAACATTTGTCATATATGGTCAGAACTTCCTTTTTTGAGAACAAAAATATGACAGATACAGTTGAAGTCTTGTGTCCACATCACATTTATTCCCACCAATTGTCATTCCCAGTAACAAACTCAACCAAGAAGGCAGTGTGTTTTCTTCATAACCATGCATTTTAGAATTATGTTATGTATGTATGGGTCTCCAACAGAGTATGCCAATTATAGTGTTTTTTAAAGTTCACATATATTGGACCTGTGATACGATGTTGCAATTGGCTTTTTTAAAGCATTGTTTCAGATGCATCCATTTCATATGCATGTGTAGTATGAGTTCATTCTTTGTCATTTTTCTACATAGTTAATAAAACAAATATATATGCTTGGATATAGTTATTTCCATGTTATAGTTACTTCCAATTTTTCCGGTACAAACAATTCCATAATAAACATTAGAATAATCTTCCAAATGAAAGTGTGCAAGGATTTTACAACTGTAATTGCTAGAGTAGAAAATGTGCTTTTTACCAGATTTTTTTTTAAAGATTTCATTTTTATTTATTTGACAGAGAGAGAGAGGTAGATCACAAGTAGGCAAAGAGGCAGACGAGGGGGGGAAGGGGGGCGGTACAGGGGGGAAGCAGGCTCCTTGCTGAGCAGAGAACTGGATGATTCGATGATTCGGAGCTGGATCCCAAGACCCTGAGATCACGACCTGAGCCAAAGGAAGAGGCTTTAACCCACTGTGCCACCCAGGTGCCCCTTTTACCAGATTTTTAAAAACGTTCTCAAAGGTGGTTACGCCAATTTATACCATCACTAACAGTATTTCTTGAGCTATTTCTTACCACTGCTTGATCTTGGCAGATTTTATATATTCCCCACATCTGCTGTATTATGTCTTACTGTTGTTTAATATTCACTTTAGTTACTATTCATGAGTTTACCATCATTTCTTATGTTCTTAATAACTTTTGTGAATTGTTAATAACCTTTACCATTTTCTATTTAGTTGTTCTTTCTTATTGATTTGTTGGGAATTTTAAAAAAATACATTCTGCTCATTCATCTACTGGTAGTTATATATATCACAAGTATATTTCCCTAGGCTGTGATTTTACTTTTTCCTTGGAGATGATGCATTAGTTTGGACAGTTTTTATTTTTAATCTAGCCGGTGTCATTTAGCTATTCTTTACTGGTTTATCCACTTACCAGGCTATGTGAAAAACTGACTTCTTTTTTTTCTAAAGTATGAAAATTATGTTTTGTGTTTTATATCTAAGTATTAAATACTTAGATAATCTGAATGAGGGGAAATAAATACACCTGAATGGTTTTTATTGTATAGGTAAAGGAATGATCTAATTCCATATTATTTTTGCATAAGAATAAGCAATTTTCTAAGCATTTTCTCTTCTATCTCTATGCAGAATAATTCCAATGATCTCATCCTAAATTATAGATTCATAAGTAGTTTTGGGTTTCTTTTTCCAGTTGATCATCTCTTAACAAAAGCTACTATTCTTATTCCTATTGCCATAGATTAATTACTACATTCTTGAAAATCATATAAAGGTATGGTATATGCTATATATATATAAAGTATATATACGGGACGCCTGGGTGGATCAGTGGGTTAAAGCCTCTGCCTTCAGCTCAAGTCATGATCTCAGGGTCCTGGGATCGAGCCCCACATCGGGCTCTCTGCTCAGCAGGGAGCCTGCTACCCCCTCTCTCTGCCTGCCTCTCTGCCTGCCTGTGATCTCTTTCTCTCTATCAAATAAATAAATAAAAATCTTTAAAAAAAAATAAAGTATATATATATGCACATATATATATACATACACACATATATGTATATATATAAAGTCTGGAGATACAGTTATATGGCCAAATGCCTTAGTAGGCAAGGTAGACTGGATTGTCTGGCATTCCTCTCTTACTTATCTAATCCTATCTGTGTCACTTAATCATGCAACTTACCTGTTACTTCAGGACATACCTGATGCCATTTTCATGGATCTACCTCCATTTAAATGGAGGTGGTGGCCCTGATTCTCTCTGAATCTCCTGCAGGGTAATGTTTCCCTCTTCCTAAAGAACAGCATGTGTTCACAGTTGAACTAGCTCTAGTATCACATATTGTGAAATCCAAGAAGTCCAACAACCTTTCTTCAGTTCGTCCCAACTCTGTTTCCTTCGGTTCAAAATGGCAGCACTTCTGTCTGTAGGGTCCCATAAGCTCTTTGTTGAGTGACAATGTAGACACACCCATGATGTTTTCTTCATTATATGATTTCTCACTTTTTGCAATATAGGTAGCTTGAAAATGTTCCCAATCGTCAAGTTCTGCTTTGTTATTTGAGCAATTCTTTCTTCAATTAATCTCTGTCCTTTCACATTTTACTATAAGCAGTCAGGTGGAACCAAAGCACTCTTTTAATACATTTCTTAGAAATCTCTTCAGCTAAATACCCAATTTCATTGATCACAAGTTCTAACTTCCACAAAGCACTAGAACACAATTCAGGCAAGCTTTTTGCCACCTTATTATAAATAACACCTTTCCTTCAGTTTCCAATAACATGTTCCTCATTTTCATTTGAGACATCCTTAGAATTTCTCTTAACCTCCATATAACAAGCATGCACTTCAAAACTTCCCAGCCTGACCCATTACTCAATTTGAAAGCCATTTCCACATTCTTAAGTATTCGTTACTATAACACCCCCATCCATACCAAGATCTGCCTTAATCAGCTTGGGCTATCATAACAAAATACCATAGACGGGGTAACTTAAACAATACAAAATTATTTTCTCACAATTCTAGAGACTGAAAGTTAAAAACCAAGGTACTAGTATGGTCTGTTTCAGGTGAAGACTCTCTTGTTGGGTTATAGATGGCTAACTTCAGGTTGTATACTCACATGGCAGAGAAAGCAAGCAAGCTATCTGGTGTCTCTTCTTAGAAGAGCACTAATCCCATCATGGACAACCGACCCTTGTGATCTCATATAAATCTAATTATCTCCCAAAGGCCCCATTTCCAAATACCATCACACTGGGGTTAAGGCTTCAACAAATGAATTTTGAGAGTTTGCAGTTCAGTCCACAACACTGTATACTGGTTAATGGGAAAGTTAAACTTATTTTTGGATTATTGTGCACTCTCTAACTTACTCAGATATTTGGACATTAAAACACTACCGTGTACCACCCAGTCACAGTAAAGGCAGATGATGTTCAGGTAATCAATCTAAGTTTTGTCTAAGGTCTGTCTCACAGTGAGTTTAATGCATCTGTGATACTATCCTGTGATTATCCCAATTCTCAAATGTTTAATAGGAATAGACAAACTGCCAAAATTCTTATATTAGTTCCTTGATGCATGTCATGAGGATAATCTTGTAGCAAAAGCTCAACAGAAGCTCACAGTACTTTCTCAATCTGCCAAAATAGTAGATCAAAGCAGACCTGCATTTCTGCAAAAATTACAGATATTAGTGCCATCACCACTGTCTTAAAGGAGCAAAATGTAATGATTCCTAGCACCATCATATTTAACATGCCTATTCGAACTCTGTAGAAGAGAGATGCATTTTGTATAATGATAGTGAATTCCTATAAACTTGAATAGGTGATGACTTCAGTTGCACCTGCTCCTCTAGATATAGTTCCAATGCTTGAAAAAAATGAACACATCCTTTGGCACATGTATGCAGCTACTAAATGTAAAAACATTTTTCTCTATTCCTGTGAATATCATCAGAGACAGTTTGTTTTCAGTTTGTATGGTCAGTAATACTCCTTCACCATTGTGCTTCAGGACTATATCAACAGACTAGTCCTATAGTATAATCAAGTCATAAGAAATCATATCATATCTCTATTCCCCAGGATAATATATATAAATGTTGAATCATATATAAATGTTAAATCACTTCATAATGTATATAAATGTTGAATCACTGTTGTATATATTTTATACATACAATATAATACTGTATGTCCACTACACTTCAGTAAAAAATATATAATAAATAAATAAAACAAATTTTTCTCACTCAAAAGCCTCTATTATTAACCACTGTACCAAAATTACCTCTGAGAATATAAGCTAAGGTATGGAAATTATTACAACACTCTCATAATTTATGGTTCAGATTTTTGCTTCAGACTATTTTGATGTTCATATTCAGTTATAAAAACAAATTGAGTATTAATTGAACTATATTGCTTAACAGTAATCATTTTTTGCAATGCCCCCCATTCTTAAAGTGTAAATTTTGATCCATTTCTCAGCCAGCTCATGTGTGTGTGTTGCATTCTTATATATGAATTCTTAGCCTGTTTTTAAAAAAATTTAAAACACATATGATAAAATTTCTGAGCCACCAATTATCTGAAATGCATTTATATGTTTTTAAAACTGTTTTTTTCATACAAAATTGTTTTAAATTTCTTTTCCCTAAATGTGTATAATAATATTGATTACTTACAGAAAGATCTCTATTTTTTTTTAAACATTTTATTTATTTATTTGGCAGAGAGCAAGAGATCACAAGTAGGCAGAGAGGCAGGCGGGGGCGGGGGGAGCAGGCTCCCTGCTGAGCAGAGAGCCCAGTGCGGTGCTCAATCCCGGGACCCTGAGATCATGACCTGAGCCAAAGGCAGAGGCTTAACCCACTGAGCCACCCAGGCGCCCCAAGATCTTTATTTTTTTAAAGATGTTGTTTATTTATTTGAGAAATAAAGAGCACAAGCAGGAGGGAGAGAGGAAGAGGGAGAGAGAGAATCTCAAGCAGAATCCACACTGAGTGCAGAGCCCAATGTGGGACTCAGTCCCAGGACACTGAAATCATGATCTGAACCAAAACCAAGAGTCGGACACTTATTTAACTGGGCCACCAGGAGCCCAGAAAGACCCCTAATTTTATTATTGTGTGTTTGTTTAGCATTTGTTTTTTGAGGGCTCAGTGATTGTAGAATTTATTATTATTATTATTATAAAACTTTTCTTACAGAACAGTTCATGGTATGTCTACTTTTCCATTTATTTTTGCTATAATGTGGCACTCTTTTTCTAATATAGTATTTATCACTGTTTTTGAGCACTATCAGTATACATTTTCCTTTTGTAATTTTATTGTTCATGCAATTCTTCCTTTTGTAACTATTATCCTTTTACCTCAACATATCATTTTGAGCTTTCATTTTTCTTATGACTTCCTGCTTTTTTTTAATTATAAAACCATTTTTATTCTTTTTTTGTTGTTGGTTTCAATTGTACATCATTTCCAGAGTTATGTTTTTCAACTGGCAGAACACCACTTTGTCTTCAGGATGACATGTTGATCCTACTTCTGCAGTATTATTCCATAAATCACATGCTTGGAAACATATCAGTGTTTCAACAGAAAGGATATGCAGAAAATCACACATTCCTTATCTGCTTGAGCAATGCTTTAATTCACTTCTTAAATCTACAGTTTGATGTATATAATTCCCATTAACCACTCATCATTTGTCAAACACTGTCTAATTTTACTGAGATGGGATCTTTGCATCTTTAGAGTATCCGGATCTCTTTTAGAAGGAAATACTAGATTTTTGTGGAACCAAACAACCCAAAATTTTATGGCTATTGAGGCATTTTCTGTTTATAGCTTGCTTATAGCATTGTACTTAAGTGGAGGAAATGTGGAGAATCAAATGCAAAGCGTTGTGCCCTTGACAGCCTCCTTACTCTTGTTCATTGCATGATTGCTTCACAGGACAGAAGTCATTATTGTATTTGTCTTAGAAACAACACCTATGAATTAAGACATTTTGTATTTTTCTGGGTGAAACACTCAAGGTATGAGAGCCTAGAGAAAGATGATGTGCATAGGCTGCGGACAGGGGAGTGGACAGGAAATACTTTATGTTCTTTCAGGTGTACAGTCTTTCATACATCTTATCAAAATAGAATCTATTGTTTAATCATATTATTAAATCATCTCATAGAGATTTATGAGCACTTGAAATTACTCTCAGATTCTGACAACAGAATGCATGACAAATCTAATTGCCAAGTCTCAAGTGATCTCATTCAGCCTTTCGACAGCATTTGTCACAGGGGCTTGACAACTTATTTTTGAAATGATTTTTTTAAAAGTCAGTTCCTAGAATACCTCTTTCTCAGTTCTCATACTCATTCGTTGTTCCTTCTCAGTGTATTTTTCTGGTTCACCTTCATCTTCTTAAATTCTTAATTTTGGGTTTCATCAGGGTTAATCTTCACACCATTTCTCTTCTCTCTGTACCTCAACTATTAATGTGATCTAATCCTGCCTCATGGCTTTCATACTATCCATAATATATATCATAGGTATGGATATGTGTATATATATGTGTGTGTGTGTGTGTGTGTGTAGATTATATATATATACATATATATGTAAGTATATATATATACATCTCCAGCCCTGTTTTATACTCTGTGCTCTTGATTTATACAATTTTTTAAAGTTCTATGTAACTCTATATCTAATTGTCATCTAATAGCCATTAATAAGATGTTTAAAATCTACTTTTGTTTTTTCACAAACATCCTATTTGGATAAATGGCAACTACATATTTTGGCTGAGATTAAGAATCTTTAGGCTATCCTTTTCCTTTTTTAGTCATTTAGACCCCTATTCACTATACAACAAAATACTGATATTTCTACCTTCATATATCTAGAATTACCATTTCTCATTGTCTTTAACACAACTACTCTGTGCCAAGATGTCTCTCCATTAGTTAATGTAGTAACCTCCTAATTTGTCTCTTTTATACTCATAGAATTATTTCTCCACCCAGCAACCTGACTGGTTTTGTTTTAATGTAAGCCACAATATATCACTGCTTTGATATAAACTCACCAATTAGTTTCCATCTTACTCAGTATATTATGATATTCATATGTGGCTTATAACTGCTTATTGGTACCAACATTTCATCACTTCAAGTAAGTGAGAAAACTTCATTTCCATTTCCATTTAGGTTCATTTACTTTCTCTAATTTTAAATATTGTCTCAAAGATCATATAGAATTTCAATTTTATTTCAATAATCAAATATGATTTATAAATCATATATTTACATATTCATATATAAACTTATAAGGAGTATTTTATAGAAATACTCAGATAAAAACTAATGTGAGAGACTAATGTTTCTAATGTAAAAACTAATGTGAGAAATATGTACCCATATTTCTGGTCTTTCTGTTGTTCATTCTTCCTTCTTCACATGCCAAGATTTCTTCTTTTATCATTTCCTTTCTGTCTGAAAAATTTCCTTTAAAAAGTTTGTAAAGATAAGTCTGCTATTCAAAAGTTCTTTCAACGTCCTTTGTTTGAATTTTTTTTTTATCTTTCACTCCTGAAAGATAATTTCACCAAATGTGGAATCCATGGTTGAACATTATTTTATTTGGCATGTAAAAAAAAAAAATCATGACTTTTTTTCTGGCCTCTGTGGTTTCATTTGAAAAATCAGATTTCATTTGAATTGTTTTTCTCCTACAAATAATGTATCACTTCTCTCTGATTGCTTTTAAATTTTTATCATTAGTTTTCAAAAGCATAATTATGATATGTTCTGGTGTGGCCTTCTTTGGGTTTGTTTGTTGTATAAATGGTGAAGATGTCATCTGCTAGGGAACTACTAATTTATAATATAGTACAATCAGTTTGATAGGAATAAGATAATAAAAATGGTAATGGAAATATCAAAAAGGAAGCCTCAGGCAGTTTAATATAAAAATTTAATAAATTCCACATGAATAAAGCAATTTACTCAAGAGGCACTTTGAAATTACTGGCTAAAAAAATTTTCGAAAAGATTAAACATGGGCAGCATGGGCAGATTTTCTATTGTATAATAAAAAAATTTGGCTGGCCTTTGTCACTGGTTCCTGGGAGGGAGCATCTACATTTTTTATTTTCCTAGCGATAGAAGTGTCTCTGTTATTCATGGTGTGTTCTCATAGTTTATATTAATGAGGTGACTCATGGTAGAAGCCTAGATGGTTTATGCTAATAAGATAACTCAGGATGGGGGCCAGCCATGTCAAAAAGACCAACCATATAATTAGAAGGTGGGGTTTTGAGCCACTTAGTATCAGCTCAACCCCCAGGGAATAATAGGAGATAGAGTTTAAGTCCAATCACATGGCCAAAGATTTAATTAATCACATCTACCTAATGAAACCCCAATAAAAATCTCTGGACACCAAAGCTCAAGTGATCTATGCTGGTGAAATAGATTCTGTGTATATTGTTACACATTAATATGACAGGTTTTTGAGGACATGGAAGCCTCATGTTTGGGACCCTCCCCAGACCTCCCCCCATGCCTCTCTTTGGTTGGTTCTGATCTGCATCCTTTTTGCTACGATGAACCTGAATTCATAAGTATAACAGTGAATTCCTTAACTCATTCTAGTGAATTATTGAACCGGAGGTAGTAACAGGAACTCTCAAATTTGTAACCAGTCGGTTAGAAGTGTGGGTGCCTAGGAATCCCCAAGCTTGCTGCTGTTGTCCTAAAGTGAGAGCAGTCTTTGGAGGAATGTGTCCTTAACTTGGGAAGTTTGGCCTAACTTCACATAGTGACCCAAGTTATTATGACCTGGTGGTTGATGCTACTTTTTGTCAATGTTATTAGGATAAAACCTGAAGCTATTAGATTTTTCCATATTCCTATCTGCAGATCAAAAACTATTTTTAGTAATTAATATTTTTAGTTTATTTTGCATTATAGCATGGTACTTTTTATATTTTATTTTAAGGGAATTTAAATGCTTTAAAATGCTGATCATGAGTGCAACAATAAAAGAATAAATTGTATTTGTTATAATCATTACACTATATTTCATAATTTATATAACATGTTATTTTTCTATTTTCAATTAAGCTAAGGTTTTCAATGGTGGTAAATGAACAAGAGGCACAAAGCAGCCTGCATTTAATTTTCAGGATCTGTTTATATGCAATAAATTGCATTTCTAGATACACAGGTTTTTTATGTTACTTAATTAACCTATTTATTCATTTATTTTGTGTGTCATGTTGCATATTGCATTACCTCACATATTATTTTTTATCTTCTTAATCAATATTGTCTTTTTTGGAATAGAACATTTCAAGCCAGTACCCTTATCCGAAGAATTTGGAAGTAAGAGAATTTTCTAAGATGTTATTATTTCTGCAAATTGGTTACAATTGTGGTAGGGGGGTGGTGGCATGCACTGATTGATTCAAAGTAGAATTTGAAGAAGTGTTATGATCTGCTGTGACCACAAGCTTTTTATATTAAGAGCATGATCAGAGGGAGTATGCCGAGGTTTGTGCAGAATTCAGTAGAATTCCTAACGGATTCATGCTTGAGAACTATAGAAAATAGGTAGATGATAAAGTAAAAGAAAACAAAATAAACACAGGAAAGAATGTTTGCCGAAAACTACGTAAGACACAGTACAGTGAGTACTCCTTGTAAATGTCTCTAAGTCCAAGAGAAATGTATTAGGAGAAAGAAAGATGCATTCTCCTGCACTTCGCCAGAAGGAGAGGGAACAGCTCGGGCACCACTACTACTCATGGCATTCCTGGCCTTGTACATAGGGATAGCTGTGGCAGCAGCAGCAGAGACACCACCACAGTCAGTAGAGCCTTGGCAGCACCCGCCAACGCCTGCACTTCCTAATGCAGCCACAGTGGTGCCCAATAACACAGTGGAGATATTGTTAGGGACAAAAATACCCAGGATGGCCTCAGTTCTGCCAGGCAGAAGACTGAAGTGTCTGCTGAAGAATGCTGAAAACACCAGGGAGCTGGTAGAATACCACTGACAAGATTAAGGTACTTGTAAAAGACAAATAGGACACCTCCTGGGGTCTTTAAAAAATCTATAAGCACAAATAATACGGACATATTGGAGGATCTCAAGGACCCCCATGATAAGGCACAGGTAGATGCTCATGGAGTTCATGTTAATATTGCAAATGTAAATCACAGACGGTCGGGATCTGCAGAAATTGAGATTTTATACTGGTAGCACATTTTAAGAGTTGTATTTTTGCTACAGATAATAAAAGTAATTGCAAAGGAATGGATGGTTTATTAAACAAAATATATTAAAGTAGTTCAATAATTTTCTACTCTGAGTAGCTGTTATTGCTGACTCATAAAGGCTGAAATAAATTTTAGAAAGCATAACTGGAAATATTTTTAAAAATTACATTATGGAGATGAACCAAAACTTATCCATTACTTTAAAATCTTAGCATTGTCCAGGAAAAAAAAAAGATAATTTATTTGGAGCAAATCCAACAATTTTTCATAATGTATACATAGCATTGTTTTATAAAAATATCTTCTTTTCAAAGAGAATACATTTTTTTGCTTTATCATCAGGTGTAATTTTTTTGAGACACAATAATGAATAATATTGGCAAAGAATTTGTCTTTGATATATGTGGTCCATAGGTTGTGAATGAGTTATACACCAAGAGTTCTTGTTTATTCACTTTATTCAATTTGCTTAAACTCAGAAATGCACGCTCCCATAGAATCAATGTTATAAAAAGTACTATGCCCTCAAGGGACGCCTGGGTGGCTCAGTTGGTTAAGCAGCTGCCTTCAGCTCAGGTCATGATCCCAGGGTCCTGGGATCGAGTCCCACTTCGGGCTCCTTGCTCAGCAGGGAGCCTGCTTCAACCTCTGCCTCTACCTGCCTCTCTGCCTGCTTGTGTTCTCTCTCAATCTCTAACAAACAAATAAATAAAACATTAAAAAAAAAAAGTACTATGCCCTCACAGTGCAGAATTACCCTTCTGCCCAATTTTCCTGAAAGGAATCAACAACTACTGATGATACTAAAACAGTGGCAAGATTAGGGGAAGAAAACATGAGTAAAAGGACTACAGTATTCCTTTCCTTCACTGATTCCATGGACCACAACATTGGTTACATCTTATACTCCATCATATTCCTTTTCTCATCAATTTTAACTTCATTACTCCAGCTTTTCATACCCTCCCAGACCCAGGGCCACTTAAGCCCTGTTTAAGTTTCCAAGGACCTATGGTTAGAAACTCTGGAAACCTACTCTCCTACTTTCTTCTAAGTATGAAGAAAGGACAAAAGGAAATTCTTCAGACTTGCTTTCAGAGTGAGAATAAAGTATGGAGATGGGAGTATGAATATCTGCCATTCCAAGGTAGAACTTGGTAAACATTTTATTAATTCAACGAAAGTGTATTAAGGACTACTATGTGGAAAATGCTGGGGATACAGTGGTGAATGCAGCCCCTGGTCACATGAAACTGACCGTGTAAGGAGGGAGATACACAAACAATCATCCAAAAATAAATAAAAGCACAAGAGCTAATTAAGATGCCTGGTAGTGTGGGATTATGTGGAGCCCACAGAGAAGGCTGCTTGTACGTGTGACAACTGAACTGAGATCTACAGAATAAATAGGAATTAATTACAGGTGCAAGTGTGGAGGAAAGCGTTAAAAGTAGAGGGACTGCCAAAAGCAAAGTCCTGTGGAGAGCACCAAGGACCAGAGGGATTAAGAACTAAGCACTGTGCAAAGCCCTTGGAATGATTTGAATGTGAATAAGTGCTGTAGGAGGGGACAAGAACTGACATACTTGCATTTATATTTCAAAAATAGCATCTGGCTACCAATGAGTGGATGTAAGTAAGAGTTGGATCAGGAAGATTGGTTATTTAGGAGGCTATTGCAAGAAATGATGGTAGCTTAGGTTAGTATGATAGTGTGTGAGATAAAGGTGATTGAATTCTGGAGGTTTTTGATTTTTGACTCAGTCTTGTGATGGATCAAATACAGGTAATGGGAAGGAGAGTTGTAAAAAAAAAAATCATTATTAGATTTAAAACCTGCAGAGCTGACTCATAATTTGCACAGAAACACTGATATACATGGAAAAGAGCAGAGAGAGAGAGCCTTTTGGAAATATGGCTCATACATGTCATGGTTCTTCAAAATGAAACCAGTTGCCCAAAAGTAAAGCAGAAATTTTCTGTAAGAGTGTCAGCCATTTGTTTACAAACCATAGGGTGCAGAATACACAGCCAAAGTCTGAGACAATAAAAGAACATAGCTGAAATATCAGGAGAGCCGATATACCAGAGAGCAAGATGGGGTCAAAAATGTAGAAAGAGACTGTAAAAGTAGCCCATTATCAAGTATGGTTAGTGTCCCCAATTCCAACTCAGATATAATTAACCTAAGGGCATGCAGCACTCAGATTCTGTGTCCTGGGAGACAATCCTTGATCTTTAGAGTTACTCAACTCTACTATGCTACTAAATTTTCAAAAGAGAAGTCTAAATTTGCCTGAGATGTTTTAGAAAACAAATTTAATTATCCCTGGAAATGTTTTAATTAAACATAGAGGTGGTGAAGTAATTATAATATCAATCAAATAATTAGAATTAATACTATGATTGTTAAGCTTACAAGAATGCTTCAGTAATAAGAATAAGTCCTCAAGCAGGAATACACACAAGTTTGAGGTGGAAAGCAAACAGTGTGTACAAGAATCCATTAAAACTTCAGTTGAATAAAAATAAAATGAGATGATTTAGGCCAGGCACCACTAACATATACTACAGTCTATGGCCTGAAGACTTCAGATATACTCCTATTGTAGATGAAGTTCAATCTGTCATTTCTTTTTCTTTTTTTTTAAGGTTTTATTTATATTATTCATGAGAGACAGAGAGAGGGGGACCTGAGTCAAAGGCTGACGCTTAACCAACTAAGCCACTCAACCGCCCTAATCTGTCATTTCCTGAGAAGGCCAAAATGACCAGCTGATAGTGGTAACTTTAGGATCTATGAAAATCCTGCCATGTCAACTGGCAGAATCATTTCATTCTTGGGATCAGAACATTTAATTCAACACAGCCAAGAGCTGTGACTGGAAATGTAAGTTTCTCCAAATTGTGCTTAGAAATATTGGTGAGAGGAACCTACTTTCTCTCTTTGGTTTCTAGATTCACGTTCTAGGGTTTAGGGACATAACATCTTATAATGGTTATTTGTTCAATGTGTATACCACATCTAGAAATACACACCAACCTCCTATTGTGTGACATTCCAGAGAAGATGCCTTATTTTTGTGTCTTAGGAGGCTGCCCCTATATCCTCTCCAACTTTTAACCTCAGGGTAATAGGGTATAAAATATGACAAACAGATGCATACCATGGGCTTAGCACAGGCCCCTGCTAATGATAGGTGAGATATTCAGTATCCAAGTTAATATAAGACACAAAGTTCTGCTCTCTTGAACCCACTACCAGATCCATCTTTAAGCCTATTCTCCAGAACTTTCTGTATATGATTTTCTACTCTTGCACCTTCTAAGACTACAATTATTCTCCATGCCATTTATCATTGTCCAGAAATCTATACATACCCTTGCTCTAGCAACATTTTCCTCCATTCAAAGTAGAGGGATGAGCCATGGGTAAAGCTCAAGATTGGCTGATGGAAGACTCACTGTTGTCTTAAGTGCTACCTCTAATCTGTATGGTAATGGAACAGAGGTCCATTTTATGGCCAGACTTACCTAGCTGACCCATTTTTGATCCAGGCCCAAGATTACTCTTCTACATCAGCAACTCATAAGGAATCATTAGTCCTCCACCTCTCACCATACCACAGGAGTGAGCTTAAGGAGCCGTGTCAACACAACAGAGATGACATAGACACACATAATTCTTTCTACTACTTACTTGTACACTCTACATTTGGTTAGATTCCATTGCAAATATACTATCCTCATAATAAAATAGGTCGCTGTTGTACTGCCCAAACTTGGGTTTTGTCGTGTCTGATACAACAAGTTCACAAGGGTCAGCTCTGATCTTATAGTCACTTACTGTGCTGTGGTCAGGTAGTCAATCTCTTCTGGAACCTAGGAGCATGTCAGAAACTCTTAGTATTTGCTGGTTTTCTGCTACATAAATCATAACCTTTCTCCAGAAATGAAGAAGTCTTCACTGCTATTCCCTTATTATTATTTTTAAACTCCATAAATCATCTTCATTTACCACTAGCACTTTTGGGTCTATCAGATAAAATGAGCTGAAAAGCAGCTTGTACCAAAGCTTGGACGTGTTGCAGAGCACTATCTTTCCCTGGGTCCACTAAAAATTGACAGCCTCTGAATTATCTAATAATTAAGTTGAAGCAGTATTCCAAAAAGAGCTACATTCTGTTCCAAAATCCAAAAGGGCCTACAAAGTTCTGTTCTCTTTATTAGAAATAGAAAAGGTAAAATGTAATCATTGGTCCTTCTAGTGGAGGGATGCCCTGGCAATTGTCTTCAGACAATTGGAAGCCTTAAAAATGCACTGATGTGACAGGTCCCTGAATCATTGCAGAATTTATTTTCTAGTCTTTGTTAACATGAATCTTATCAGGGAAGTGAAAGTATTTGCTTATTCCTACTCATCAGGTAATGTGATTCATTAATATCAGCGTTAACTGATCTAAGGAATATCAAAGTGACCAAATTTCTGTTAGATCTATCAGGAAAGTTATATCTCTGGGGCAAGACACTGAACGTTTACTGGTTTGGATCTCCCTTCCCTACAGAGATTGAAAATAGTATGCCACCATATACTATATACCAATTTCCAGAGCTGATTAAATCTTTTCTAATAAGGATATCATATCCACCACAGCAGCCAATTTTGGGACTAACCATTATGTTTAGGCAGTCCACTGTCTTCTGTCAACATCCATCTGTTCCCCCACCCCCTCAACCCACGGTAGTCATATTAGTAAACTAAATAAAATGTGATAGGACTAGTAATACTGCATCCTTTAAGAAACTATTTTCTATCTCACATGGGAATGGCACTGAATCTGATTTACTATCTTCTTTAGTTAGAGGGAGACATTTCAGAGTCCTTCATCTTGCATATTTTTATCATAATGGCTCTCAGTCCCTGGGCCAGGAAACCATTGTGATAGTTCTTCCAGCTACTAATTATATTCACCTCAATAGTACATTTATGGACTAGGGAAATAACCACACAAGTTTGGTCTACAGAATCATAAGACATCCAGAAGATGAACTTGTAATGGCATGCCATTTATCATCTGGCCTTTTTATATCTTCATACTAAGTAGAGAAAGGCCATGATGGGTTTTATGGCAGCTAACTCCTTCAGCTTTCTAAAGATCTTGGTTTCCTTCTTCCTCAAGTATAGTAACTTTAATATAAATTTTAGGTCTTTTGGGGAAGGGTGGGGCAGATATTTACTTTAAACATTGTTATGTCATTTCCTAAAGGAAACCTGGTCTCCTTTTCAGTCGGTCTAGTTAGATCTGGAAACTGTCCGAGAGAGTACAAATTTCTGTTATAGCAGCTAGCATCAGTATTTTGCTCACTAACTCTTGATCTTTTTGGTTTTATAAACTAAGTAATACCTTCATGAACTTCTGATTTACTATGTCCTAGGAACAGCATGGTCTGTTAATCATCATCTCAGATCCCTGTAGGTAAGTAAACCTATCTTGCTTCTGAGGGTCTAGTGCTACCACTTATTCTCTGCTCTTCCAAAATAATATCCTCCCCATTGACACTATCAATCCTCGTTCTAGAACAGCACCTCAGATCATCATTTCTGGCCTCAGAGGATAGTTGTACATGTGGCCCATAAGTACACTAAAAGTCATCAAACTAAATAAACTAAATAATTTTTGCATAATAAATAA
The DNA here is from genome assembly GCA_028646535.1 of Procyon lotor. NCBI lineage: Eukaryota > Metazoa > Chordata > Mammalia > Carnivora > Procyonidae > Procyon > Procyon lotor. Next base: position 117,058,797 of record CM053604.1, read on the forward strand.
AAGCTGCATAATCTAATAATTCCTTCCCATGCCTCCTTCCTCAACACACACAAACCTTTAGAAGACAGTTAACTGAAAAGTGTAATTGCCATCTAGCCATGGCATATAACCTCACTTGAGAATAATCTTGCTTTTCATAACAAGTCACTATACAGCTACAAATTTCAGTGGAAAAACAGTATTCAAATGTAGTTTCTGGGCAAAATGTGGTCTGAGTATATGCTGAAAGGCATATGATATGATACTGGAATTTTCTAAAACTTCTCATTATATTGCTTAGAAATTGGATTAGAAGCCAAAAAGATCTTAAAGAGGCTTTTAGGAGTACCTGGGTGGCACGGTCTGTTAATCATCAACTCTTGATTTTCGCTCAGGTTGTGATCTCAGGGTGGTGAGATCAGCTCTACATCAGGCTCTGTGCTCAGTGCGGAGTCCCCTTGAGTTTCTCTCTCCCTTTGCCCCTCCTACTCATGCTCTCTCAAAAAAAGAGGTTTTGGGGCACCTGGGTGGCTCAGTGGGTTAAAGCCTCTCTCTGCCTTTGGCTCAGGTCATGATCTCAGGGTCCTGGGATCGAGCCCCGCATTGGGCTCTCTGCTCAGCAGGGAGCCTGCTTCCCCCTCTCTCTCTGCCTGCCTCTCTGCCTACTTGTGGTCTCTCTCTCTGTCAAATAAATAAGTGAAATCTTTAAAAAAAAAAAAAGAGGTTTTGGAGTGCCTGGGTGGCTCAGTCAGTTAAGTGTTTGCCTTAAGCATTCACCTTTGGCTCAGGTCATAATCCCAGAGTCCTAGAATTGAGCCCCACCTTGGGTTCCCTGCTGAGCTGAGGGTCTGGTTTTCCCTTTCTCTCAGCCTCTCTTCTTGCTTGTGATTTCTCTCTTCCTCTCTCTCTCCTTCTCTCTCAAATAAAATAAATAAAATCCCTTTTTTAAAAAAGAGGTTTTTAATGTCCTACATTTTAAAACATGACTACAATTTGTATTGAGTTCTAGTGAGTGCAGAAATTCAACATTAGGATTAGATTTTTCACCAATACATTCTATTATGAGTTGACTATTTCATGGTCTCTATCCCATCAGTGAGGCATCTATACTTAATTATCCCATAATTAAATTGAAGTAATATATCTATAACAGGTTAAAGGTGTTCTACAGAAGGAAACAAGATCCTAAAATAGGTAGTCTCCTCCTACCTAATGAGGAGATTCCAGTTGTGTTTGAATCACACATCACATACGTGGGAAAATTGGTCATAGTGCCAAATGTTTTAAACACTAGGAAGATGTTGATTCACAGTGTAGTCCACCCACTATATGACTGAGAATCACTGGAAAGTAAAGAGCTGTCACAAATGTCACCTCAACAGGAATGTGGAATATTGAAATAATGATATAGTGCTAAAGAATATGGAAATACCTTGACTAGTAAATTGGGGACTCTGATATTTCCTCTAATAGGAGTTAGCTATAATAAGGTTTAAGAAAAACAAGTATAGTGGCCTATAACAATATAAGTTCATTTCTCACTTATATTACATGCCCATTTTTAATTAATAGGCATTGTAAACGTGAAAGGGACTCTAATAATCCTCACTCCAGTACTTAGACCAAAATCATCTCTCTACCTGGAGCACTGCACTCAACAGAGCTTAGAGAGAGAATATCTGGTGACACAGAAAGTGTGTGTATAGCATCTTCCTAGAACCTATACTTACATTTCATTGGCCAAAGGCAGTGACATGGCAAACCTGACTTCAGTAAGGGAAAGAATAAACACCTCTTCCAGCATAGGAGAACAGGTATTCATAAACAGTAATACAGTCTACCATAGTGGACATTGGAACATATTTCATTGTTGCCACTATGTTGTCACACCCTGGCTCTCCTGGGTATGAGGGTTGTGTCAGTTGCTGTGGCAAATTACTCCAAGTATCAGTTGCCCAAATCACACTTTTAGAAATATTTTTACTGCAAGTCAAAGAAATAAGTGGAGGATGTGGATACCAGTAAATGAACAGTACTGAACTGCTCTCTTTCAGCTCAGGTTTCTTCATCCTAAGAGATCCAAACATTATGAGTTTGGATCCATTCTGTGGCCAAAATAAGTCACAAGTGAAACAGCAGTGGTCCCCTGAATGTATCCCATACTAACCCAAGATGTTATTTCTCATCCATAACTTCAGATAAAATAAACATATGTTACTGCAGAAACAGTGATGGAAAAGTAGAAAACAAACAAACGAAATACTAAGTAATCTGTTCAAAATAAAATGTTATTGAATATATAAGATAAGAATCATGAAAACAATAGTTTATAAACAAATTACTCTTATAGACAAATTAATAGACTTGGAATTCTGAGCTGAAAAAAATTCAGAGGACCATCTAATTAAATATTTATGTAAATAAGTTAGAATACACTTTTTTCAGTGTTTCCTTATCCACAGACAGAGTTTAGAAAAAGCTAAGTCCTATTCTTAGTAGAAGTAATATTTAAGAGTTGGTCTCCTCTTTTAAACCCTACCATTGAAGGGCATGGTTTTCAGGATATTCAAGAATTACTAACCATGTAACCAAGTGCTAGCTAAGCCTGACATCAGATCAATCAATAACTTGGTAAGGGAATTAAACTTTACTTAAACACCAAAGAGTTTGAGCTATTATGAACCAAGCCCCTGGGAATGCCATATCTTTCTATATAAGGCCAGGAATGAGGAGGGGAGTGCTTGAGATACTAATATAACAATTCTTCTGTGGTGATGGCCCCAAAACATCTGTGAAGACAGAAAATTACAAATTATTGGACATCTGAAGTTGGCAGATTCTGATACAAAACTGCTAAAACTGCAATGTCAGGGAATAACTGACAAAATGACAAGTGTAGTCAATTTGGGATGACTGGTTAGTAGAAAATTATCTGGAAGTGAACAGAGAAATGAGGTTCTACCTCACAATTGAAGTTCAAACAGTCTCTCTTGAGATAAGAATGCTATTGTTTATAAACTCATTAGCATATGACCTGTTTGGGTCTCTGGGTAAAAGATCTAAATCAGGTTGGACTTTGCAAACCGCAGCCAATTAGGTATCCAACCACCTTTAAGTAAAAGGCGAATGAGAATTAAATTACATGGGTTATAATGTAAAAATATGTTGGAAAATATGGGGTTCTTTTTAGACTTGTTGTTTCTATACTATATTGCACAAATAGAGTCCTTGCACAATATTAAGTTCAGCTCTTTCATGGCCTAATACTTGGATTTTTAGCCACAAAAATAGGCAAGTCATACACTGGACAATAAAGACTTCTAACACAGTAAAGTATTTATTAGGAAATAGTTACTATGTAGAAATGTGAACTACTAAGTTCTACTCATTTGCCCTTACTTCCGGTCCCTCAGTCTAAGAAAATATATAGCCGCAGCCATGCACTTTATCAACACCATGGCTATATTAAAAACAAAGGCCATTCCTCCAGTGGTATGAAAAAGAATTATACCTTGACCCTGAGTTTAGTACTCACTATAAATTCTCAAGGACGTGGAGTATTTTAGTTTGAAACAAACTTAAGTGTTATATAAAAACATCATTAAGGAAATCTTATGTAACATACACTATTTTCCAGTATATACTATACTATGTTCTTCTACACAGAATTATTCTTCCAAACTCCTAAATCATGAGTTAATCACAATACTATACCAAAATCCAATACTATATCCATTTTTTTTCTTCCTGAAAAGAGGGTAGACGGAGAGGAAGTGATATATTAGGAAATATCACTCAACAACTATTTGTGGAGAACCAAATATGGTCCAGATATGGTTTTTGGTACTTAAAATCATTAGTAAAACAAACAGACATCTTCTCCTTTGTGGTGCTGGAGGAA
>CM053604.1:117063176-117146786 GCA_028646535.1 Procyon lotor
AAAAAAAAAGGCAACACTAATCCATACTGATATATCAGATCTTTAGACTAAAAAGTAGCTACAAAAAGCTTCTAAAGAGAAGAAATAAAGAAATATCAAAACCCCCAAAGAAATTTAAAGGAAAGAATCAGAATTATATATTAGAGGTTTTTCAGTTGTTTTTTTTTTTTTAAGATTTTATTTATTTATTGACAGAGAAAAAGAGAATACAAGCACCGGGAGCAGCTTGGAACGGGAGAAGCAGGCTCCCAATGAGCAGAGAACCCAACATGGGGCTCGCCCCCAGGACACTGGGATCATGACCCGTGCTAAAGGCAGAGGCTTAACCAACTGAGCCACAAAGTGCCCCTATATTAGAGTTTTTAAAAGCAGCAATAGATGAAGGAGGACAAGAGAAGAAAGGCTTTAAAATTCTGAAAGGGAATGAATTTTAACTCAGAATGTTATGTTCAACCAACATGTCAATCATGATAAAAACATTCTCAATAAGCAAGTACTCAGAAAAACTGTAAGTTTTTTATTCCCTCAATGCCCTAGTAATTTCTTTGAGACTACTCCTTAAAAAAGAAAGAAAGAAAGAAGCAAAAAAAAGAAATATATGACATCCAGGAAGCCATAAATACATTATCAGAGGGAGCGGCTGGGTGGTTCAGTTGGTTAGGTGGCTTTCAGCTCAGATCATGATCCTGGCATCCTGGGATAGAGTCCTGAATCCAGCCCCACATGGAGCTCCATACCAAGCCCCGCATTAGGCCCCCTGATCAGCAGGGAGCCTGCTTCTCCTTCTGCCTCTGTTCCTCCTCCTTGCTCGGCATTTGCTCTCCTGTGCACCTGCTCTCTCTCTCTCTCTCAAAATAACTAAATAAAATCTTAAAAAAAAAAGAAAATTAAATACATTATCAGAGAATCTAAGGATAACAGCTGTGTAACAGCACTTAAGACTAAACAGTCCAAATTGGAGCAAGATAGAAAGATGGAGTACCCTGGGAAGGGTACTTCTGGAGGAATGGGAAGCTATGTTAATAAATCAGGGAAAATTAAGTTCAGGCACACAAAACAAGTGAAATATTAAAAAGCTGAACAAGTTTTAAAGAAAGGAAAGATAACGAGTATATCATTTGATCTATAACTTTCAATACTTATATTTAACATTTGATAGAATTACCTAGATGTTAATTCTTAGGGGAGGAGAAGTGGCAGGGTGAGTTAAGGGAACCGCATCCTCATGTACCATATTATATTACTATGTAACATATTACACATATAATACATGTTATCCTAACATATCATAGCAGCAAGTAAATATAGGTAAGATCTAAACTTTATAAATCAAAAACCAACAATAAGAAAATAATATTTTTCAAAGGAAAGTAAAACCAAACCAAACAGCAACAACAACAACAACAACAAAACAGCTAAGAGATAATTTGTTGCCTTAATAGAAGTGTGAGAGAGTGAGCTATAAATACGCCATGTTAGCATGGGAAGAGAGAAGGAAGAGAAAAGTTTTGTAAAAAGTGTTTATATCCTACTTTGAAAAAACCTGCTATATATTCTAATTTGAGGAATTTGTCTTTATTATGTAACCATCCCAGCTGAGCTTCCTGAGAATGTCAGCTATACAGCAAAGCAGAAATACAACAAATCAAATAACTCTGATTAGGAATTGAGAAAGCAGAATAATTTACTCAGCAAAAAGTAAATATGTTCAAATTAAACATGTGTATTTTATACTATAGAGTTATTGCATTTTATTAGTTTTAAATATAAAGAGTTGTACAAATTCAGAAAGATGCCAAATACTATTTTTTGTTCAAGCTGTGTTGGGAAAAGTGATTGATTAGATAAGGGATTGCTGAGAATCCATATAAAATAATAGTAACAATAATAATAACTATAGCCAATGAAATCACTAAATACTGAAAACAACTATGGGGCTCCTGGGTGGCTCAGTCAGTTAAGTGTCCAACTCTTGATTTTGACTCAAGTCATGATCTCGGGGGGGTCGTGAGATTGAGCCCCAAGTTGGGTTCTACCCTGGGCATGGATGGGGCCTGCTTGGGTTTCTCTCTCTCCCTCTCCCTCTATCCCTTCCTCTACTCCCAATCGTGCTTTCTCTTTATATATAAAAAAAATACTGAAAACAACTTCAAAAGGTAGACACTATCATCATTCTCACTTTAGATGAGGAGACTATGACACAGAATTTCAGAGACTTGTCCATGGCTTCATCAAGGGTAAGTGGTGGAACCATAATTCAAACCCTGGTGACAGGGATGAGGAAGTGACGAGCCAATACCCTGTGCACTGTCTCGAACTCAATCAGTATACGCCAGAACATTTTTTCTCTGAAACCTGTCTCTTCTGTATTATTTATCTGCAAGATTCCTGAATAATTTCATACTCATTGCTCTCTTTTCTTCTTGTTCCTCCCCACACTGACAATCTTCAACTTGGCCTTATTCCACTGCCTTTGGATCACCCCTTAGCTATACTTTCTCCCTTATACTCTTCCCTAATCTCTTCATTTCTAACCTACCCTTTTTGTGACACAGGAATTAGCTCCTTCACACAACTCCTGTCATTCATTGTTTTCTTGACACTTATTAACTCTTCGAATTTTCATGACACAGTCTTCTCAATCTGTTCTTATCTAATTCCTACCTAACTCTATATCGGGATCATCAAAATGCCGGACGGCCTTCCAAAACCCTGTATTTCAGTGTCTTCAGGCTTTTGTTTATCTATTCTCTTGGCTCAGAAAGCCATTCTTCTTCTTCTTGTGCTATGGAAATCCTGTTCATCTTTCAAGCCTAGGTAAAATACTGATTTTTTTTTCTTTAAAGCTTTCTTCTAGCTCATACTAAATTAATCTTCCTTTTAATTTAATTTGTTTTCTTTGCATATGTTATATTTCCATACCATGGTTTTATAACTTTATTTTTTAAATTTTTTCAAAGGTTTTATTTATTTATTTGACAGAGAAAGACAAAGACAGAGAAAGACACCAACAGGAGAAGTGAGAGAGGGAGAAGCAGGCCTCCCGCTGAGCAAGGAGCATGATGTGAGCTCAGTCCCAAGACCCTGGGATCATGACCTGAGCCGAAGCCAGACGCTTAATGACTGAGCCACCCAGGTGCCCCTAAAACTTTATTAATATGCTTTTCTCTTCTACCTCATTATCATATTTGGTTTTCTATGCTGCTGTGCAAAGGTTCATCAAAATCTCCTGCTGTAGGGAGCATGGTTGAGTAACAGCTCCTGCTAGATCCACCTATGAGTTCTTGTCGAAGCCAAGCTTCACTCAGGCTGCTCAAAGCCAATGAGTAGTAAGCCCTTAGGCTCCCTCCTCTGAGATGCAGCACTCATTAAGTAAACAACTTTGGGCTGGCCAGAGTCTCTAACTTTTCCTACTCCATCCTTTTTCCTTCCCTCTCAACTTCACAGGGATCAGACCCACTCTTTCCTCCTTGTCTGGCTCCCTTTCCCCTTTCCTTCACAGATCTAATTCTCTAGTAGGATCCGTCTGCTTCTTGAAGGATCCAAGTAATACTCTGACTTCTTAAGAAAAAGATCTGTTTCTTATTTCAACTTGAATCCCCTGGACCTAATATAGTAGTTTGCATATAATGGGCATTTGCTAAATATTGTCAATCATGGTCTCCTATAGAAATTGCCTACGGAATCAGTTATTGGAATTTAGATGCTTTTAGTGGATATGGACCAAAGTATCTTCACCTCTTAAAAGTGTTTGTTTTGTGAGTGTGAAAAGACAGTCACTGTAGAGCATAAGTCATCCAGTGTTGTTCAATCATTTCAATGAGTAGTATTCTTCCAGTATAAAAGAAAGAAAACCCAATTTAAAATGGCTCTTGAGGGGCGCCTGGATGGCTCAGTGGGTTAAATCCTCTGCCTTCGGTCCAGGTCATGATCTCAGGGTCCTGGGATCGAGCCCCTCATTGGGATCTCTGCTCAGCAGGGAGCCTGCTTCCCCCTCTCCCTCTGCCTGCCTCTCTGCCTACTTGTGATCTCTCTCTCTCTCTCTCTCTCAGCCTGTTTCTCTGCCTACTTGTGATCTCTTTCTCTCTCTGTGTCAAATAAAAAAATAGAATCTTTCTAAAAATTAAAAAAATAAAATGGCTCTTGAAGATGTATAAAATAAATATATTAACCCATACTTTTGAAAAATCTGGAGGTGTTTGTTATCAGACACAGCTGGACACAGAAACTCAAATCTAGTCTCATACTTTCCATATATAGATTATACTTTCTTGTTGATTTTGATATTTGATTTGATACTGATATTCGTGTAGCATATTTTTTCCACACATCATGGACCTAAGCCACCAGCAGATTCAAGCTTACATCCTTTCTTCTTAACAACAATCAGTGCTAGGAAGTGAGGGAGAATATGACGGGTTAGGAGACTGGAAGATACAGAGGAAGAGAGACCTATTAGTCTAATGGCTACTGATTAGTTCTCCCTGTATCAACTTGCGTTGTCCACCTATGTATAGACTACTCACTGGTTATGGGTGGACAAGTTAATAATTTGTAGCTAAATAGACCTGGCATCATCTATACAGCTAAACAGCTGCTTCAAAGACTAAAAAAGTCTTACAATCTCAAGGGTTAGACCATCAAGCATTGGAAATATTTGAAGAAATTCATCCACAGGCAAATTTTTAAAAGCATTCATTAGAATCTAAGGTTAACCAGAGGAGTTGGACCTTGATGCTGTATTACAGCTATATTTAGTCACCTTTCTGGCAATGACAAGTTGTGTCATGTGAGCAGTATATTACTGGATTTCTTCAGAGTTCCTGCTGGCTGTAGGCTCCCTCTCACCCTTGGAAGTTAGAGACTTGCTGAAGCCCTGGCAGTGAGCACTGGTTTCCCATCCCCTCTTCCAGACAAATTGTTCCTCCACGAAATCTCAAGCCTTTCTGGTCAAGTGTGTTCTCTTGCTTCTGTACTCATAGCCTTGTCTATGTTTTTGCTTATACCTTAATTTAAAAATTAAAATTCTGAGTGTTAGAGATCAAAAGTACCTTGAGGATTTAGTCACCTGGGGTGTTACTATGATTTGCTTTCTCACTGATCGAAATTCAACACAAGGAGAACCTTTTCTGCTGCTTACAAAAACCTTTGCTATAAATGCAGATCACTCAGCCGCAGTTGTTTTTGCTCTTCAGGGCCAAAAATAGATGTTACTTTTCAGGATTAAAGTGGACCTTTTGATTCCACTCTAATCATCTACCATTGCCCTGGATTTCCAGAACCCCATGAACATTTTGGGAAGAGGGAAAAAAGCAGACTGGTATGTCATCTGCTTTGCTTTTGCAGAAGGTAACTATGAGGTGGGGGAAGGAAGCGTGTGGTTGTAATTTCTACCTTTCTTTCCAAAAAGGAAAGAAAAGAAAGAAGGGAAGAAGGAAGGAAGGAAAGGAAGGAAGAGATAAGGGAAAAGAGAGGAAAGAAAGTTAAGGAGGACAGTTAAGTATTGTGAGAGAGGAAAAGCTAATCTGAAACTAAAACAGTAAAAGAAATATTAGCTGGGGACTGCAAACTCGAAAAATCCATTCTGGCGTTAATGAGACTGTGATAACAGGCTTGGATAAAGTCAGCTGCAGAGTTAGTAGCAAACTCTATTTCCCCCAAGGTCATACTGCAGTTCTGAAGTTATCAAAATAACACTCCCCTCTGAGGCATTACTCCTTCCTTACCAATGATACATCCAGCTCTGATTCACTGATCATGACTTTGAACCCAGATCAGAGTTACCCTATTACTAAGCTGCTCTCACTAGTGGCAACAACCAGCCCAGAAGTTGTGGAGTTCAGTTTTAAGTAATTAATTCTAACCATAAGTTAGTGTAGATTACTGTTCCTCCATGACAGGCTTCATTTTAAGCCAGAAAAAGACAGGCCTAGGCTACGGGCGTGAAACTATTCCTGGAATTTAGATTCTTCCACTTCCTGTGTGATGCCTGTGTACCAATGAAATGCATAGATTTAGGTAATTGCCATATAAAGAATAAGGAACTCGCCTACGTGTGTAGTGACGTATGTGCTTGTTTACTCGAGTGCATAAAAATACTGAGAAGGGGAGAGGCGGGGCTTCTCACCTTAGCACTGCACTGCGACGTATGTGCCGGTGAGATCCCCAGCTAGCTGGAAATAAATCCTCTTGCTGTTGCATCCAGCCTGCCTTTTGTGAGTTGTTTGGGGAGGGTCTCAATCCCGACACAACAAACTGACCAATGGTCTCCTTTGGCCTCACCTCAGAAAGACCAACCAACCCAGTGCCAATCACCACTTCCTGTGGACTCCTTGGACTCATTCAGGGCCGCTCTCTTTTTTTTTTTTTTAAAGATTTTATTTATTTGACAGAGAGAAACACAGCGAGAGAGGGAACACAAGCAGAGGGAATGGTAGCGGGTGAAGCAGGCTTCCTGCCGAGCAAGGAGCCCGATGCGGGGCTCGATCCCAGGACGCGGGGATCATGACCTGAGCTGAAGGCAGCCGCTTAACGACTGAGCCACCCAGGCGCCCCAGGGCCACTCTCTTTTACAAAGAAAAGTGTTCCGATTCCATATTAGAGTGCATTCTACAGGTATTCTGAAGTTCTCTTCCTTGTTACAGAAAACAAGTAAACCTCACTTTGTTGCACTACGGGTTTAGTTTTGGTTGTCTTTAACTCTGACATAAGTGATTAAATAATGTCATAATTTACTGTTTTCTGCTTGCTCTATAAGTACTTCATATTTACTATTAAATAAGCTTTTTTAAAAACTAAGTATTTTTATATAACTAATAAATTCAATTTATAACTGTGTAGTCAGGCCTTTTAAACGTATATAAATACAGTTTATATAATTTTAAGATTATTATTTAAAATCACATCCAGGGGTACGTGGGTGGGTCAGTTAAGCATCTGACTCTTAGTTTCAGCTCAGGTTGTGATCTCAGGGTCATGAGATCAAGCCCCAGATGGGGCTCGGCTCTGTGCTTTGGAGGGAGAGTATCTCTCTCCCTCTCCCTCTGCCCTCCATTTGTGCTTTCTCTCTCCCTCTCTTTCTCTCTCTCTAAAATAAATAAGTAAATCTTTAAAATATAAAATAAAATCACATTCTAAATGCATTTCTCAGTTAAGCATTATAAATTAGAATGCTAAGATTAATCTATTCTTAAATTATTTTGAATATTGCACATTAAAAATGAACTCATTCTCTGTAACAGAAAATTATTACTACTAATGATTTGCTTATTCATTTTGATATTTAAGTTTCATTTTACCATCTCAAATATCTCACAGCAAAGGAACAACTGTTACAATAAGACTAATTTTAAGTGAATAGCCAAGTGATATGTCTGTGGTTATCTACCAAAGCAATTTCCTTCACTTTTACTGATGTATATTGTACATAAAGACAGTGCTTGCTTCAGCAGCACATATACTAAAATCATACATAAAGACAACTTAACAAAACCTAAATGCATATTTCAATGAATTCTCACAAAATCTGTGTGACCAAATAACCAATGCACAGAACTGGAAATAGTATTATCAACAATGTGGAAGGTGCTTTATACACATTCCAGTTATACACAACTCCCACAAAGGAAAACATTACTGACATCTATCACCATAGATTTTCTTTTTTTGGTTTTTAACTTAAATCGAAATGTGCAATATGAAAATACCTTTTCAGTTATCTTAGGTTTCATCTTGACCAGAGAATTTGCCCAAGATTCAGAATTAGAGATTCTTGCCTCCAACATGGACTGGACCCACTGAGCTCTGTTTACAGATGTGATAACAGAAATTCCTTAACTCTAAAGCCTTGGTTAACTTCGCTTTCAAAGCTCACAAGCCTAACTTTTAAGTTATATCCAATTACCAAACGCTTTTATGAGGGGTATGCAATCCTAAAGATTAGATTATAAATGAATTCTGTGTGACATCAGCTGTATACACATTTTTTCTTCCTTTTAATATATCTAAAAATACTCTTCTTAAAGATTTATTTACTTGAGAGAAAGAGAGAGCATGAGTGGGATGACAGAGGGAGAAGGAGAGAGAATCTCAAGCAGACTCCACATTGACAGCAGAGTCTGATGTGGGGCTCAGTCTCACAAGCCTGAGATCACAGCCTGAGCCAAAACCAGGAGTTAGTAGCTCAACTGACTGTGCCACTCAGGTGCCCCTCACCAAACATTTTCTAATTGGATTCTCTGTAGTTCTCAAAGCTTTTTAGTTCTATGGCCATACTCTTAGGATCCACTTAATAAGTTTTTTGGGCAGGTTTTCCTAACATTCAATTCCCTTCTCTGTAAAAAACAGTTAAGTAATATTATATATTTAAAGGGTGTTGTTTAAGATTGAAAAAGCTAAGGTTTGTGAGCATTCATACAGTGCCTAGCCCACAATAAATGTCAATAAATTTTGTTATTAAGAATTATACCCTCTCTTCACTATTAGAACACTAAGAATTTATTATGGAATTGAAAGATAATTGCGCATTCCCAAACATAATCTTAATTATCATAACATTTTTTTCTAACAGCTTTAATTAAACCTGCCTGAGCAATTATGTATAATTTGCATATGTCCTGATACTTCGCTGAAATAGGGCATATACAAAGTTGTAATTTATTCAATTGGGAAGGGAAAATTATAATAGAAAATAGAGATAATTTTTGTATGCATTGCTTGACTTAATTAAACAACATTGTGCAAACACTGTGCTTTTGTTAAAGTTCTTTATCCAAAGCTACAGTACAAAGATACTGTAGTTTTGAATATATTTCTTTAAGTCATTAGGGAGATTACGTGCAAAAAAATGGACAAAACACTTACTAAAATGATGAACAGAAATTAAAACATAGTTACACATATTAATAGAAATATCTGTAACTTTTTTGTCAGAAATATGGATTTGCATCAGTCACTAGCCAAAAGTATCCAAAAATGCCTAAAGGATGATTAAAATGTTTAAAACATAAACTCAATACAAAGTCTACAATGTGAATGAAGGTCTGTTAACTCATGATTTACATAACTTATTCTAAATACTTATTCTTTTAATCTCATTAGATTTTAATCAGAGAATACCTTATAAAATGTTTCATCAAAATTACACTCTAAATGGGGCACCTGGGTGGCTCAGTGGGTTAAAGCCTCTGCCTTTGCCACAGGTCACGGTCTCAGGGTCCTGGGATCTAGCCCCACATCAGGCTCTCTGCTCAGCAGGGAACCTGCTTCCCCCTCTCTCTCTGCCTGCCTCTCTGCCTACTTGTGATCTCTCTCTGTCAAATAAATAAAATCTTTAAAAAAAATTATACTCTAAAATGACATCCAGCAAATGAAATATAAGGTAACCTTAATTTATATAATAACTTTCTATAAACTCCATAAAATGTATGCAAACAGACAGCAGAGTGGATCACCAATCAAGGTCAAAATGAAATCAAGTTATATACCGTTTTTAAGAGAGTCATCTCCCTGAATTATCTGGGGTTCATAGACTCAACGCATTCCCCTAAACTATAGGAGGAGCCTGGACGAGAAGCAAAAAAGGGCAATATGCAGCAGTTTTAGTTCATATGAACTTGCTTGTACTAGTCATACAAATCAGGGAAGAGAGAGACTTCTGATTCTGAAGGATTTATCGCGGTCTGAATGCATCATTTTAACATTTTCTGCCTGCTTAAATAATTAGAAAGACAGTCATTATACATGACAGGAGAAAAATCAAATAATTATATATTATGTGTATATGTGCTTGTATTATTTATAAACACATTTTAATGATTTTTAATTAATTGGAATACAAATTTAGGAATTGCTAACATTTTGAAGATATACAAACTCTGACCAACAATAATAACAAATAATAAAGTTAGAACAAGAAAATTTGAACTAGGAAAATACCTAAATTTGAGACCTGTGTCTGGTACTAATTTGCTGTATGAACGTGTACAAGTTAAAAATTCAGTGTACCTGAGATTTTTCTTCCCTTAAAATTGAGTCTAAATCAATTCATACAGTATTTAACAAAATCCTTTTGAATGTTAATCATTATCCTAAGAAGTAAGAAATGAAAGACCAATGGAGAAAGTAACAAAAAATTTATTGTCACATAGTGCTTTTTAGAATTGATGTGTATGCTACTTACAAAGAACATGGAAAATGACTGACTCACTCTTAGAAATCCTAAAACTGGCCAAGAAGAATGTTCACCTCACTCATATGTAAAAAGGGAAGGGAAAGGGGAAGGAAGAGAGGGAGGGGAAAAAGGGAGGGGAGAGGAAGGTGGAAAAAAGGAAAGGAGAAGGAAGGAATCACCTGGGGACATTTAAAACTCAGAAGATTTCATACAAAAAATTAGGAATTCTAGACTTCTCTTGAGAAATCAAACCATCTAACTGAATTGAACTCCAATCATTGCATGGCCACATTCTGCTAGAGATAACTGATGGATGTTCATTTAAAAAGGGAGTAAAAGAAATCCAAACAGAATAAACAGAGAGGGCATGAAATAGCATGGTTCATTCAGGTCAATCAATTGTCAGGATCAATGGATATATCCATGCGGAGAGATGACACTGGAGAAATGAGCATATAACAAGGTTATGATTAGCCTTATTTTTGACATTTCTATAATGGGAATAACTAGTTGAATTTAAGATTCAAATTTATTAGCTTTAACAATAAAATACTATAATGCACTCAGCATTTAAAAAGTTTCTTTTATAATTCTAAAAATTAAATAATTTAAAATAAACATATACGTTTTTTTAATATCTTACGTAAATCCTCTTTTGGATATTATTTCTCTGTTTAGAAGAACATGCGCAAGATAAATATATCCCTGTGTTCCAATATGAGAGTTATTCTTCATCAAGGATCACTCCTATCCCCATGGTTCTTTAACCTATCTCTAAATCATGTACTTATTAGTACTCTATCTTACAGAAGTACTCAAAAAATTCTGAGATGTCCTCTCTGAAGAGGACATCTTGTTGACTAATGAAAGATACTCAAGAAGTCTCAAAATAGTAGTCTATGAGCCTAGGTTCTCCAGTAAAAACAAACAAAGAGAACAGAATAAGATATATATGTATTTATTGTATATATAAAGAGATTTATTATAAGAAATTGGTTCACATGGTTATGGAGGTGAAGAAGTCCCAAGATCTGCACTTGGCAAGCAAAAAACACAGAAAAGCCACTAGTATAGTTTCGGTCTGATTCCAAAGGCCTGAGAATCAGGAAAGCTGATGGTATCATTTCAAGTATGAGTCAGCATCTCCCAATGTCCCAACTTGAAAACATCGGCAGAAAGTGAATTCTTCTTACCCTGCCTCTCCTTCTATTCAGACTCTCAGTGAACTAGAGGAGGCCCATCCACACTGGGGATGGCAATCTGCTTTATTCAGCCTACTGATTCAAAGAAAACAAAACAAAATCAACAACTAACAGACACATCCAGAATAATGTTCAACCAGGTATCTGCACATCATGTGGCCCAGTTACCTTGACATATAAAATTAATCCTCACAAATCCACCCTTTGTCAACTTGGCACCTTATATGTCTCCTTAAAGCATACTGAATTTCTGAATGAAGATGATAATAACAAGGTCCTAATTCTACCTAACATGATACAATTACCCAATTTACAACTGAAAACACAATTAGCCTCTTCCCCAGGACAGGAGGTAAAGTCTTTAAGTGAAGTTTACTCTTCTCCTTGATATCTATAACTTAAATTCATGATGTAAATTTAATAATGCTAATGTCCTAGGACATAACTGATACACCTTATGTTACATGATAAGGGAAAAAGAGACGGAAGAAAACAGAAATTTGCTTACTACACACACAGAGACATAGTCATAACAAGATAAGGAGGAAATACTCATGTCAATTATATTCCTCCTTTCTACAACTGGTCATATGACTGCAACTCGTATTTATAACTACCTTCATCCACTACCTATTCTGTATTCACTTTACCTTCACCAAGCTTCTCAACTGATTCTGGGTTTTTACATAGTCAAGTGACCTAAAACTTCATTCCTGAAGGCACTGGGGCATTAGTAATCCTCCCGAGATTGGGTTGTAATTTTTCATTAACATTAATTACGGGGCATAGTAATAATAAGGGTTTCCTAATAGAATCTCCTATATACTCTTCCTTACTTTCACTGTGGAGTAGCAGTCCAATTTCTCTTTGATAGTCAGTATTAATCACCTCAGCAAGCACAGTAATTCCCTTTTTTGCCTATTGATTCAGAGATTGGGAGCCCAAAGGAAATGGGTAAGAATCAGCTCCCAACTTACTGGAATCATTGTTATACTTCCTGGTGGAAATATTCCTCTCTTTGAAACTAAGACTTCTAGGCAAGTAGAACACAAAATTTTGAAAACAGAAAGCAAACATTTTTCTAGTGGGTCACTAGGGGAAATGATGAGTGGTAGCACTCCCATTCCTGCCCTTTGATTACTGGACCCATGACTCCTGGCTGTGGTAGAAACAGCACCAAAATTTGGATGCTGATTCAGATCATATACAGCCATCTGGGGAACCCTGGCTCAGCCCTACAAAGTACCATCATCTAGCTGACACTGTACCTGAGTCTTTTAAAGGCCATTCCACCAATCTATCAAACTAACTGCTTTAGGATAGTGAGGAACATGGGAAGACCAGTGAAATTTCATGAGCATGAGCCCACTGCCACACTTCTTTTACTGTGAATTCCTTGATCAGAAACAATTCTATGTGAAATACTTTGATGGCAGGTAAGGCACTCAATAAATCTACGAACTATGTTTTTGGCAGAAGTATTGCATGCCAGAAGGCAACTTCATATCCAGAGTATCTGTTCCAGTAAGAAGAAAGTGCTGCCCCTTCCATGATGAAAGCAGTCCAAAGTAACCAACTTGCCACCTGGGTTCACATGCCTGGGAATAGTGCCACTCAGGGACTCGGTGTGGGGCTCTGCAGCTGGCAAGTCAGATACTCAACAGTGAGTGTAGCCAGGTCATCCCTGAGTGGAAACCCATATTGTTGAGCCTATGCATAATCTCTATCTCTGCCATCATGGCCACTTTATTCATGAGATTTCTGGTTGATGATAGGGGTGGCTGGGGAAAGAGGTTGACTGGCATCCAAAAATAGATCATCTTTCCACTTGATTATTAAAATCTCCTCTGCTGAGGGTACTGCCTGATATGTAGGCATGTAGGACACAAACACCTTCCCATCTTTTCTCCAGAGAGAGCTATCCACATAGTCCTCTTCCCCAAATTTCCTGTCACCAATTTCCCAATCATGTTCCTTCCAAGGCCTTGACCATTCAGTCAAACCATAGGCCAAAGCACATGAATCAATACGTAATACACACCTAGCTGCTTCTTCCATGCAAAGTGAATAACCAGATGCAGTGCTCAAAGTTCTTCCAACTGGGAGGATTTTTCCTTAACTACTGTCCAGGGGTATCCCAGAAAGGGACAGGAGTATCAGGAGTATTGCAGCTGTCCACTATCAGGTGGTGCTTGCATATCGTGCAGACCATCTGTAGTCCAATCCCAAGCCTTCTCTTCTCTCCCTCTGTGTGTGTGTGTATATATATATATATATATATGGCTCAGGGGGTCAGCTTACACCCAGTTTGTGAAAGGTAGCTCAGGTTGCAAGGTAATTTGGTGATCAATGTTTAATATTCAGTCTCTAACACCCACTAGCAGGCCAAGAGATGTTTTTCAAAAGAAGAATAGTTATCTGCAAAGGATGGCAGGACTTTGCTCCAAAATCCAAAGGGATGAAACTGCAGTTAACTTGGAAGGGCCTACCAAGGCTCCAAGTAATATCTCTGTCTGCCTACAAGCACCATTAGATCTCCTGGATCATATGGCCCAAGGAGTAAAGCAGTTTACACAGCAGCCTGCACCTGATGCAGAGCCTTCTTTTGTTCTAGGTCCCACTAAAAACTCACAGCTTTTCAGGCCACCTCATAAATAGGTTATCATAACACACATAAATGAGGAAATACGTTACCTCCATGTGAGGTGAGGAGAGGATGGCCTAGATGGTGAATGAGTATTAAGGAGGGCACTTGTTATGAGACCAGTATTGTACTGTATGTTAACTATCTAAAATTTAAATAAAAAACAAATATTTTTTTAATTAAAAAAAGAAGAGGTTTCTCAACATGGCCTATAATACTGGACTCCTAGAAATTTCACTGAGTTAAGTAGAAGGCCCCTGACTTTTTGCCAGATTTACTTTTTACCCTCTGACACAGAGACGTCTTACCAATAAGTCTAGAGGAGTTGCTACTTCTTGCTTACTAGGTTTGACCAGAATAATGTCAGCAGTTTTAAGTATCAGCGTGATATCCTGTAGAAGGGAGTGCATAGGGATATGAATGTTCATATCATTCATAGGGATATGAATGATATCATGTGTGTTCATGTTGTATGTATATGTTTATATACATAAACAAACCCAGGAGAGTGCATGGTATATAATTCCAGTCCAAGTCTGAAGGCCTGAGAAACAAAGCAATGTTGTAAGTTCCAGTCTGAGTCCAAGTCCAAGAACAAGAGAGACCTATGTCCTTGTTAAAAGACAGTCACATAGAGAGTGAATTCTCCCTTACTTCATTTTTACCTCTATTCAGATCTTGAATGGATTGGATGAGGCCCACCCACAGTGGGGAAGGCAATCTTTACTCAGTCTATGGATTCAAATGTTTTTTTTCATCCCAAAACATCCTCATAGACACCTTCAGAATAATGTTTAGTGAAATATCTTGCCACTCTGTGGCCCAGTCTAGACTCATGAAATTAAGCATAACAGAAGGTTTTTATTTCCTCTAAAAATCTTATGACTAAAATTTCTTTTTTGCATACATAATATACAACCTAAAATACATGTGGCACATTGTAAAAAGCAGTTGAAACCAAACAAAAGTTAACACCCTTTCTGAAAAAGTGATATTTTTTTTTTTAGTATTTTTGGACCTAAGAGATTAAGTAGGTTTAGATTTAACATTTAAAAAATTGCTAGTATAAAATTCTCTGGCCTATTTGCAAAAATCATAGTATCTCCTATAAGGTATGAAAAATTTCTCTCCCAAGGGTAGTGTGGATGTCCTATTATAATTCTGCCTGTTTCCTAAATGACTAGTACTGTAATAGACCAAATGTGGTCTTTCTGTACTTATTTTTTGTTTCAGTATTTTAGCAACTGATGATGTGCACTCAGTATAATGAAGCTTGATATTGCTGATCCTAATTTCTGGTAATTTAAAATGTAATAGGAAGATAAATTTCAGTAACAAAGATAAGTTTCCTTTGTAAGGAAATATATAATAAATCCTTCTTTAGTAAAATCTTTAATAAGTTATTTCCTTTTAAACAAACATAGATGTTTTATTTCAAAAATCCTTTAGCCATATTGCCGATTAATCAAAATTTACTAAAAATGGCTTCACTTTGGTAAATCTTTACATTATTACCTAAGCCACCCTTCCTATTATGCTTTAAACTAAGAGAGACTTCAGGCATAAATCTAAAGATTTATATCAAAGTGAGGCGAAACATGACAATAAATTTGAGTTTTAAAAAGGAAACATGTACTGTTATCATAAAGGATTTATTTGTTCACTAAATAATTTTTTTAATATCTTTTGGAATTTTATTTTTCCAAGTAGTGTTCAGATATATATTCATTTTTATTTGTGCTTTCTTTGACAACTGAAGTAAGAACCCTTTTCTAATTAGGCAGAAATCAGACTTCATTGGCTCAAGTCCACAGACTACAAACCGAAATCATGACATGGTCATGATTCTCAGCCAAAGGTGTTGGTGTCATGTGGATTTATACTGAGGTCTTCAAGAGAACTACTAAATTTTCCAGAACATATAATGTCCCAATAGTGCGAGAGTCAGGGAAGATTAGAAATATGGCATTGGGGGTTTCACGGATGGTGTGCCCTTTACAGAAAGGTGCATCCATGATAGGCTCAAAGCTTTTTAAGCCTCAAATCATACTCAGGGCTTCAGTTATCAGGAGGACTGCAGAATCTATTATGTAAATGTAAGTGAAATACTTGAAAGTAAAATTGGCTTCTCTAACTTTTAAATAGGAGATGCTCTTCTCTTTATTATAATCTAAGTTTTAAAAGTAACTTTCAGTTACTAATGGGCTCTATAAAATTTCTGTTGGGTTTGATAGTTTACAATAGTTTTACTCACATTTCTATTCTACTCCTCTCCTTGTTCATTCTTCCCATTATTTCACCAAACCACTTCAGATAGGACAACTGCAATTAGAAGTGACAGAATGAAAATAGATTAATCTCCTTTTACCTCTGACACTGGCAGCTCTAAGCCAAGAAAAGATTGGTAGAAACTAGGACTTTTACATCACTTCTTTTTCTCTCTCTCTCTTTTTTTTGGACCTTCTGATAAATTCAAAGGTGAAAAAGGTCACTGTTGATACAAAAGGGTACAGTATATTTCATTTCTGATAAAAGCTACAACCCCTGCATGTGTCGGTCACTGATAAATAGAGTTTATAGACTTATAAACCATTTGCATATGAAGAAAGAGGAAGAGGAGAGTGCCCAAGATGGTTCCAAAACTGGATAAACATGATGAAAAGATAATATTACTTTGAGGGATAAAATTGAATAAAAATAATTATATGATGATGAATATGATAAAGCTGGTTTCAGTAAGCAATAGAATCATTAAAAACCATTCAGGAATCTATGATGAAATGAAAAAGATTTGGATGTAACTATTCTCAAATACATAATAAAGAGTTAATTGATTCTTTTTCAAGAATATTTTATGATATACTAGATTTTCTCAATTTTATTCTAAGGTCTAAAATATAGATCAGAGTGTTTAGCAGCCCATGGTGATGCTGTTTTTTCCTCTCTTTTGATGTTTTTGATGTCTTTTCATGTGGTATCATAAGAGGGTGAAGGCAAAGGATAATATGAATTTAAAATTGTTTTAAACATTATTGATCTCAGAGTGAATTGCTTTATATCAAATTATAAGTCTTATTTCCAAAAATCTTTTTTTCTTCTCTATAAAATATTAGCCTGATTTTCCCCTTTCCTGGAACCTACTTTGAATTTAATTTGAATACAAATCAGTGGTTTGGTTTTAATGGAATTTTAAGTCCTGGGGCTTCACTGCCCTTCTTCCTTGTCTTCTTTTGTCTGTTCTTCCTCAGTTTGAATCTTTCTCCACATGTAGGACACCTAATCCTGCTCCTTCCATCTTTTACCCGTCCAAACATTTTCAAGATATCTGCACAAGGATGTCCCATATCATAACAATCATAAGAAGCTAAGTCAGATTTCTCAAGTCAGAACCAAGTTAGGGCATTAGGGCTGCCTGCCAAAGCCATTTCACTGTTTATTTTTGCATGGCTGTGAGCTAACCATGTTTCCATACATTTTTAAATTGTTGAGGAAAAAAAGTGAGAGTAGTATTTCGAGGCACTTTCAAGAAAATTATATAAAGTCTAAATGTTAATATTCAAAAATAAAAGTCTTATTTGAAAAATACACATGCTTATATATTTATTTTTTTAAAGATTTTATTTATTTTAGAGAGACAGCATATGTACACAAGCACATGGGGTGCGGGGGGTGAGGGGATAGGGAGGTACAAAGGGATAGGGACCAAGAGGGAAGGAGAGGGACTAAGAGCAGACTCAGCATGGTGGGCTCCATCTCAGGACCCTGAGATCATGACCTGAGACAAAATCAAGAGTCAGAGGCTTTAATCAACTGAGTCACCCAGGTGCTCCACGTGCTGATAGGTTTAACTATTGTCTATTGTCTTTAACTGATTTAGTGCTACAAAGTTAGAGAATTTACACCAAACAAAGCCTATATCTTTGATATCTGGTCTTTTGCATATTTTTTGGTAACCCTTGATGTAGAATACAAGGTACATAAGGTCTAGGATTTCCCTGCCTTATTGTTGCATGCCCAGTATGATGGACAGCAGACAATATAACACACTGGACAGAGGACACTGTACTTGTCTGCTTTCAACAATATTTGTTCAAAGAAAAAAAAGTACAAAAATCTTGTTATCTAATTTCTCCATTTTATATCATTAATTTAAACTATAATCTAATAGTACAAAATCTCTTTTTTAAACTTCAATTCTTATGCAAGTCTTGTTAGTTTTATGTCTGCACTCTGTCTTCTAGTTTTCTTTTCAACTTTCAATTTGCATGGCTTTTGCTTTAAGTGAGACCTTTATTACATCAGACCTACAACTTACTCACTAAATGCCACAGCATTCATCAGCTATGTCATCAAACCACTCTTCATACTGCTACTCTCTGATATTATTTTGCCAACTACCACATGATACTCTGTTCAAAAAGTATAAGACAGAAAAGGGAGGTGGTAGATATAGGGGACTAAAAGGGGATGGAGATAGAGACGTGCTATTCTCTGAGCCCCTACTATGTGCTGGTCATTTCCTCTATTCCTCACAAAGATGCTATATGACAAATATTCTGAACCAAATATTTCATGTGGGAAGAAAATACTGATCAGAAAAATTGCCATTTGCCAAATACTACATTTCATTGTAAACAGATGTGTTCACAATTCATAACTAATCCTTGCTCATTACAAAGCCTTTATTTTTAGTTTCTAAACAGACATAAACTAATAGAAACACACCCTTATATGTGAAATACACCAATTACTGCAAGAATCACTGACAGAAAGGTACAGGGCAATGACTGACAGGTGCCACAGTCAGCAGCAAATATACAGAGGAACATTGACCATGACCTCCAGGAGGAGTGGATTAGAATGTGCTTTGCTCAACCTGAAGACATTCAAATGAAAGGTTACAGCCCCTGCCAGCAAAGGGCATCACTGTATATTCAAGGACAAGTGAGAGAAAGGAAAACATGATTACATAGCTCCAGGAAAGCCTGAGAGAAGGTAAAGACTATGACAGATGTATAAAACACTATATATAATTGCCAACAAACAAGAATGCCAAAAAAATGGAAGCAGCAAGCAGATATGTAACAATTCACTCTCCGATTTTTTTGTATGTTCCAACTTATATTACATGTTCAAGTTCCAACAAATATGATTAGTGGCTATTAAATTATAGTCTATTTGCTTAGTGAGCCTAATTTCTTAATATCCCTGTACGCCTTTAAAGATCTATAAAATGCTGGTGTTTAATTGTTCTATAAGATAGCCCTTAGTTCTTCATTCAATGGTATTTTGAAATACTGATGTTAAGAACTGTTTTTGTATGATAAAGAAAGCAATTGTTATGAATATGGTAACCTTAGAATTCTCTGTGTGTGAAAACAGCAATTAGACTGTCATACATTTGTGTGCATATATATGTACTTAATATATAATTCATTTTATCAGTTATGTACAGAATAATATTACATAATCTGTAACTTAACTATTCCATCAAACTCCTTCACACTCAATTTTTCTCCTCAAATAAATGATCGTATCCAATAAGTGGTTATAATAAGTTAACTTGGTCTAGCTTGCAATTTAATAGATTGTAGTTTTATACCAGTAAATTTAATAAATGCATTCCTTAAAATTATTTTATTTCTGTAAAATAAGCAACATTGTTTTCTCTACATATACTTACTTGAGCCTCAGATCAAAGTGGTAATAGATGGGACCATAAAATTATTTCCTCGATATCCTGAAGGGTAAGAATTTGGCTAAAATATAAGATATTTCATCCAGTCTTTTGCAGTTAGGAGAGAATTATTTGCCTGAGTTCATATCTAGTTTGATTCTGGTGAGGCTGGAAAAGTAATAGGTTATGTCTTTGTGAGATAGTTTTTGGGATAAATCCTACAATTGATATAACTATTCCTGCAGTTAGAGGGGAGCAAGCATTTTAAAAGTCAAATCCATCCATGTATTAAGTGACTTGACTAGAAAAACTATAGAAAAATTTTAAAAATCACAAGTTAAAAAATATTAGCATATAACATTCCATATAGTGTTTTAATTAAGAAGCAAAAATAATATTTTATAAATAATTTATGATCTCTCTTATATGGTGAACCTAAAAAAGTTGAACTTCTAGAAGTAGAGAGCAGAATGGTGGTTACCAGGGTCTGGGGGCTGAGGGAAATAGGGAGATGTTGGTCAAAGGGTACAAACTTTCAGTTATAAGAGATGTAAGTTCTAGGAATCTAATGTATAACATGATAATTGTACTTAACAATACTGTATTGTATTCTTAAAATTAGCTAAGGGAGAAGATCTTAAGTGTTCTTACCACACACAGAGAGGTAACTATGTGAGGTGATATATGTATTAATTAACACGGTTATGGTAATCATTTCACCATGTATACACATATTAAATCATCAAATTGTATACCTTTAAAAAATCACATTGTACCACCTAAATGTATGTAATTTTTGTCAATTATATCTCAATAAAGCTGGGGGGAAAAAGAACAAATTGATGCTCCTTCCAAATAACTTTTTTAAACTAAGTTTTAAACATTTACTTTAGGGGCGCCTGGGTGGCTCAGTTAAGTGTCTGCCTTTGGCTCAGGTCATGATCCCAGGGTCCTGGGATTGAGCCCAGCACTGGGCTTCCTGCTCAGTGGGGAGCCTGCTTCTCCCTCTGCCATTCACTTCACTTGTGCTCTCTGGC
This sequence comes from Procyon lotor, assembly GCA_028646535.1. Lineage (NCBI taxonomy): Eukaryota > Metazoa > Chordata > Mammalia > Carnivora > Procyonidae > Procyon > Procyon lotor. The sequence continues at coordinate 117,083,908 of CM053604.1, forward strand.
TCTCTCTATCAAATAAATAAATAAAATATTAAAAAAAAATTTACTATAATGACTGAAAATCATATCAAGAATGGTAAATGCAGTAATGAACTATTTTTCCTCTAACATATAAACTTTCCTCCTTACCTCCTAACTTATAAGAGGTAAGTGTTTTCACATTCGGCTATAGATGATGTTAGTCAACTTTTCACCCCTTAGAAGTGAGTGCTTTCAAACAAAGGATTTCATAAAATGTTTTACAGGACTGTTTATAGTTTATTAATGTAGTGTGTGTGTGTGTGTGTGTGTGTGTGTGTGTGTGTGCACGTGCTGGGAATTTGCAGTCTCATCTAAGAGACAGATTTATAATCAAAAAATATAAAATCAGTATTTTAGGTATTATAATAAATCTGGGACAACAAGGCACACACCAAAGTCAGTCAACAGAAAAGTTGTTTTTAATTTATTTGTTTGCTTGTTTAAGATTCTAGGCTACTTAAGCTAGCTGATCAGAGACAACTTCTCACCTGGGAAGCTACTTATAAGCAGGATGTTCTTACCTGACTTATAAGTCAGAATAACTAGTGGATTTTTCATTCTACAAACAACTGTCTTCTTCACAAATTCTAATTCTTTCCAACCTCACTTACTCCAGGGATATGCAATTTGCTAAAATCATCCTATGTGTTTTTTAATAGGATGGCCCCTGGCTGAACACCATTACCTTACACTTGAAATAAAGAAAGAAAACGTCTTGGGCTTGAAAGACAGAAATTATTTGCTGTTTATGCTCTAAGGCATGAAACTAATAGCACACATTCATTTGTCCTTTCTTTTAATATACCATGTGCTTGAAACTCTGCCCTAGCCTCATATTGTGCTTTTTTAGATTACACTTACCTAGAGGGGAAAAGCTAATTATTTGCCCACCTCTTTACTCAGATAACTTTTGTTGGATTCACTTGACATTTCTGCAACATTTGCATATTCTCTATTCAAGTTTCTCTTCTTTTCCCAGTATACTAGCAGGTTTAAGCAAAGATAAAGGAACACTCAAAGGTGAGGTTAAACTGATGGTTGTCAAGTACTCACTTGACTCCTCTCGGGCTGTGGGTGGAGCAGTATTACAAAGACAATGGGGCTTGCTCACAAAAACAAAGGTTTGAATGTCACGTAGCAATAGGCAAACTGACAGGCTAGAGCCCCGGTGCACAGCACACACACACTGGCAGCGCAGAACGCCAGTAGACTTGAATCCCACCGCTGCGCTGGTTCTCTGGGGGAGCATTAGCAACAGCTCTCCGGGCTATGGAGAGCCTACTTCCTGTGTAGGTACCCACCTTCAGTGATTTAGTAAGATTACTTTTGCCATCAAAGAAAAGAACCCTCTTATTCACCCACAGCCAAGAACTTCAGGTCTTATTAACAAACTCACTGTTCCTGCTCAAAGGAGAAAAGTTAAGACTCCAGTTTAGTATACGTAGCGCATTTGTAAGGAGGGAATTGAAGTTTGCATTAAAATCTGGTTTTACCAGTTAAGAAGGTAATAACAACAAAGAGTTTAAAGCAAAGTTTCCTTCCTAAGCACTCATTTACTGTCAGTAGGATGGGACCTAAGAGATAATATCCCTCATAACCTGTAGGAAAATAAAGCAGGTTCTCAATTACTAGGACCATATTAAATATTCTCCTAATTATTTGTAGTTCCATAAGATATTCATTAAATTATGAGAAACACGACCATGTAATGTGGTTACTACAAAGATCTCTGCCTTAAGAACAAGAGAAATATATTAGATCATATTGCTAAGCAATTTTTCTTGCTGACAAGGGCAATTTTTCAGCAACAGCACTATATATAGAATAGCAACATAATGGGAGGATAGAGCAGATGCTAAAATTTAGTCAGACATAAATCTTTTTCATTTTATCTCCTTTACAATACAGGGAAGACAAGAAGAAAAACAAATTACTCAGAGTGCAAACATAAATGATGGGTGTCTCAAGGAGATTTAATATACCAATTTTGAGATCATATACATGTTATAAGATTGACATCTGGAAAGATAAATGGTGTTTAATATGATGACAGTAATTAAACGTCTGGCATTTTTTCCCAAATATCAACGTATAAAAACCAAAGGAATGAAATGATACCAATTCTGATGACTTCTTCAGACATGCGATTATTCAAGTTCCTATCTACATATTCACTCATGTAATTTGTACAATCTAAAATATTTCCATTTATTCTATCAATTAAAATGTAGCATTTACTTAAGACTTTATACCCCAAATTAAATCTTCCACAAATCTTAAGACCATCTCTCTGAGATCACTCTAATTCTTAGCCTTTTAATCTGTATGTGTTCATACTAGGGTCACAAGACCCAGGGTCCCAAGAAAAACTTCACTTTCTCCATGAAACCTTTTTTTTTCTAATACTCTGCTCCACATTGATTTTTCTTTTCTCTAAAATCCAAATTTATAATCATTAATCATAAAACTGAACATAAGTTATTTTCAATTTTATTTGGATGTAGCTTTCAATTTCTAAAAATATTTAACTCCCCATTCTGTTGTAGACAGCAGCCATTTCAAACATTTTCTCAATTATTTAATATTCTCCCAAAATCTAAAACAATAGAGAATGCATGACAAGATTGTTTTTCTTTTAGAAATAAGTTTATTCCAGTTGTAAAAATCATACCTGCTTAATTTGAAACTCAAATCTCAGTAGAGAAACTTACAAAAAAGTAAAAATCACCTCGAATCCACTACCAAGACCCATGTTAATATTTCAGTAAATACACTTCTAAACTTATTACTCTCTCCCTTGCTCTCTCTCCTGATCTGTGTCTCTGTTTTTATTTTTCATCAACAGGATAAAATTATACAATCATGCTCCTTGAATGAATGAATTGGTCATATGTACTTAATTGGTCCAGTATGGCAAATCTGTATTTTTATTTATGCATATACACGCATACATATATACATATGTATATGTAATATTTCATATATATGATATATATCACTTTTTATGCCACCAGTCAATGTGATTAAAAAATAATTTCTCTAGCTAGCAGCTGGTGGTGGGGGAAGCTGAGGGAATGGAAAGTTCCTGTTTAATCCATACAAAGTATCAGTTCTACAAGATGAAAACTCTTCTGGAGATGGATGGTGGTGATAGTTTTAAGACAATGTATACATACTTAATGCCACTGAACTGTACACATAAAAATGGTTAAAATGGGGGCGCCTGAGTGGCTCAGTCGTTAATCGTCTGCCTTCGGCTCAGGTCATGATCCCAGCGTCCTGGGATCAAGCCCCGCATCGGGCTCCCTGCTCAGCAGGAAGCCTGCTTCTCCCGCTACCATTCCCTCTGCTTGTGTTCTCTCTCTCGCTGTGTTTCTCTCTGTCAAATAAGTAAAATCTTTAAAAAAAAAAAAATGGTTAAGATGGTACATTTTATGTTATGTATATTTTATCACAATTAAAAACAGAAAAACTAGAGAATGAATTTAGACATTTCAACTCAGGAGTATCCAATAGCCTGGCTTCTTTCTTTTCTTTCTTTCTTTTTTTTTTTTTTAAAGATTTAATTTTTATTTATTTGACAGAGAGAGATCACAAGTAGGCAGAGAGGCAGGCAGAGAGAGGGAGGGAAGCAGGCTCCCTGCTGAGCAGAGGCTCCATCCCCGGAGCCTGAGACCATGACCTGAGCTGAAGGCAGAGGCTTTAACCCACTGAGGCGCCCCAGCCTGGCTTCTTTCACACAGTACCACAGTACCTGGCTCTAACTAAAAAGAGATTATACCAGGTCTTAAATTAATCTGAGTTATGTATGAATATCTCAATATCTCTTATATACTAAGAATTTATATAATTTTTTCTTCTGGAGAGGGAAATAATTATGGATGTTACTAAAAAAATGTCTATAGCTATTAGAAAGAGCAAATGGAATTGGTTTGAATTAAACTTCTAATTTCTTTCCCTTGCTGAAAACAAAACAAACAAACGAAAAATCCTTTTACTTGTAAAGGCAAATATAGATGTTACTTAGGTCTTGGCTTTAAAACAGGGTGAAAAAAAAATGAAAAAAATAAAATGAAAAAATAAAACAGGGTGAAAAGAACAATATATTTTAATAGGACTTGTTTTGGTAGCAGGATAAAAACAACAACAATAACAACAACCTGATACTGGCTTACGCATTCAGGGAAACTCATTTCCTCGAGGAACTGAAGTTCAAGTTCAGTTTAATCAGAGCACTGGCTCATTTCTCCAGTTTTTTTCATGTGCTAATTTCATCATTTGGTTGTATTTCCTGGTCTTGTGCTAAAAGGCAGCAGTTGTTCCAGACTTCATAAACACCAACCATATTACTCAGAAGGAGACTGTGTGTGTGCCAGAGTTTCCAGCCAGTATTCTGAACTTTATTCTAAAGACATCATCACTGTCATGTAAATGCCATGGGCTGATTGACTAAGTCCTGCATTAACTGAAGCAATCACTGTGGCAGTATAAATAAACTTAATTCTATAGGTGGGTGTAAAGTCATTGGATGCTAAACAAAGGAAAAGTGGTGGCATCTTGTTAGTAAACAACCATAAAGGCTATTACACATAATGGGTATGATCCAAGTCACATTCTCTGTGGAGCAGTGTAGAGTCTGAGACTAGAGAAATGAGGTAAAGAATGAGTCCAAAAATGGAAACAGGATTACAATGAAAAGACGTAGCCATAAAAAAGATATTACTTCAGAACCAATTTAATAAGGAGCAACACAGAGACCAGCCAAAAGGGTCTAAATCTAAGAACATTGCTCAAAATTTCACCAAAGACCCATTGTTTGACACAAGAGGTCAGAAGAACATTATGCTTGGGTGCAACTGGCTTCATTCTTCATTCGTGCAGCAAGTATTTTTTGAATTATACAATGTACCCTAGTGATAGCACAGTGAAAACAAACAAACAAACCAAAACTCTTTGCCTTTGGAGCATACATTCTAGTGGAAATAAAGCACAAAATAAGTCGGAAAGAAAAGAAGTGCCTGTCAGGAAGCATGTTTTGTCATATTCTACAGGAGATGGTTGAATATTGCCTTAATAAAAAAAAAGATATTTGAGCACAAAACATGAAGAAAACACCCAAGGCAGAGAGAACATCAGGCACAAAAGCACCATAGTGGGAGCTTGCTGAACATGTTCAAGAATCAACAAGATCACACTATGGTTGGGAGGAGATTGGGTAAGAAAGAGACTAGTAGAACAAAATGCAAAGAGGCAAGGTAGCCAGAACTCTTCGTGCCATTGGAAAGGCTTTTTTTCAGTGAGATGAGGAACATCTGAAGAGTTCTGAAAAAAAGTCAAGTGATCTAATTTATATTTTAAAGAATGACTTTTATAGGTGGGTTGGAAATACAAGGCAAGGAAAGAACCAAGGGAATTGGGTAGGAAACAAGCTAAGTAATCCAGGTGAAAGATGAAGATAGTTTGGACCAGTGTGGTAACCACAAGAGCAATGAAGAAAATGTTGGATTGTGTATATTTATGATCAAATAGATAGAATTTGCCATTAGGCTTGGACACGGGATATGAAAGAAAAAGAAGAATCAAGGATAACTCCACGTATGGCCTGAGCAACTAAAAGATCAAATTGCATTTGGAATATGTTAAGTTTGTGATGACTATGAGACATCTGTCTGGAGATGTTAACTAGACAGCTGGTAAACAAATTTGTGTTCACACAGGTAATTGTATAGATTGAGATTTTGAAGACAGAGGCATGTGGTTGATATATAATCTTTGGATTGAATTATAGTACCAGGGGTGTGACTGTAGAATAAAAAGTAATTCAAGTCCTGTGCCCTGGGACTCTCCAACATGCACAGCTCAGAGATGAGAAACAACTAGCAGAAGGGAAGTAGAAGGGGCAGAATTGAAACAACAGAGGGGGACAAATGTTTTAATAGAGGGAGATCATCCATTTCAAACATTGCTGATGGGTCAACTTCTTGCTCAATAGGTATAGCCATGTAAAGACCACTGAAGACCTTGATAAGAGGCGTTTCAGTGAAGTGGTTGTGGCATAAACCTGGTTGGGATGGGTTTCGAGAGAGAATTCTAAGGGAAGTTGGAAATAGCAAGTATCGATAATAACCTATGTGGATTTTTGCATTAAAAAATCAATGAAAGTGGTTGTGAAACAAATACAGTGCTCATTTTCAAGTGACATATAACAGGGTGCTTATACACAAAAACAATAGAGAAGAGAGACTACATTGTGGGGAGTGAGGGGAGGGGGGGAGAGTGCAACCAGTTGCCCCAGCTGCCTAAGCAATGTCCTTATACACTTAAATGACAAGAAGAAATGTGTTGTAGGGAGAAGGAATGTGAATGCACTTGGCTGAGAGCTGGTTGGACTTATTCATCAGTATGCTTTTAATTCAGGGAAGATGCAGTCATTCATATTAACTATTAGAATAAAAGATGACTTCCTTATGAAAGAGCTTACAAATCATAATTTAATATATTTAGTACAAATAGATTTCATAATTTAATATATTCAGTAAAAATGAATATTTTTAAGGGGATAAATTTAAATATATAAGTGACAGAAGCTCATTAGATACTGAAAGAATAAAACATAAAATGATTAATAAAAACAAATCCAACAGGATTCGAACATAGCTAAACAGACTATTAAATGCTAAACCAAAAAATCAAAATGAAATTATTTTATTCATGTGGGAGAATCCTTACGAATAAAGGGAAGGACTTTGTATATTAGGTTAAAAAAATGATACATAGAAACACCATTGAATTCAAGCTATTTCCCATTTGGTCCTTTGATCTACTTTAAATAAAACATAACCATTACCCTTGCCACCTGTTCTCAATACCAGGGAACAGCAAAATGAAACACTGACCAGCCCTTCAATTACCCATGGCTGCTGTCATCGTCACTTATTTGGCTGGCAGTTACTATCCATGCCTACAAAGTAGAATAAAATACATAGCAAAATATAGTTTATTTAGAATAGAAATCCAGTAGACCGAAACTGAAGTGAACTGAGAATAAGATAACCGGGGTTTATTTAGTATACTGCACGGTAGTTAATAGCACAAGTTTAAACTTACAAAGTTTAATCCAGATTCCATCTTTTGTAGTTTTGTGGTCTTATACCACAAGCTTCTAGAAATTTATGTTCTTTAACTCTAGTATGAGGATAAAACTACTTCTTGGTGTGGTGGCAAAAATGAAATAAGATGAAATGATGGACTAAGTACAAAGTCCAGCATGTACTAAGCAGAGCTAGCCATGTGATAGATGGGGCTCGGCTTCTGGTGAGCTAGAATTCTGAGTACCTAGCCATACATCCATCATGACCCTCTATACATATTAGAAAAGTCGGAGCACAGGGTTCAAGTTTAGTTCCAACTCTACAGGTACAAGGTCCTACTAATATTAACAAGTACCATATAAGTAAACATATCTGCTAAATTTTCCTATGGCCATTATCCTCCTATTAGACATGAAATCCCACAAGTCCCATGTACTATTTTTTGGTCACCATAAAAATTTATTTTAGGGGGTGTCCTTTAATTATTCAAGATAGAAAATTATTTACTAGATAACACTGCAATTAAAGAGTCTGAATTCATAAATTCATGCAAATTATACATTTATAAAAACTGAATATATAAATTAACTTATAATGACCAAGTTCACAAAGAAAAATACAAAAGAGCTCTTGTTCCAGAAATGGATTCTGTGTATGAATATAACCTACATTCTCCAGACATTAGGAAAAAGCTTTATAAACTTAATAAATAACAACTTTATAAACTTAAATAAATAACAACTTAAGTTTAAACATAATTCTAGCAGAAGTCCCATAATTTAAAGTTGTCTGGTTAGTTGCTGAATCCTATAAGATACTGCCTTTAATTCAGAAATCAACTAATACAGAAAATTTTCACTCCTTCTAAATTGTTACTATTAGAAACCTCTCAAAATGCTTATCAAAATAAATATCAGGGAGAAATAAAGGAGATAATATTGAGTTCCTACTCTGTAATTCCCAAGGGGGGGAAAAAACCTTGACTTACTGTCAAAGTCTAACCAGTGTTCTGGTAAATCATAAGTTTAATTTTAATTCTACTTCAGAAGGCTGAAGTTTTATTGCTGACTTTCTAAACAATCTAGAGCAGTGTAATTAGTTGGGATCGGTGAGGTTGAGGCAATAAAAAGACGCTGAAGTACATAACTTCTCAAACCAAACAGAGTACTCTTCACTTAATAGTCTGAGAAGGATACCGTGGACAGCAAGCAGCATTTCTCTTTGTGGGAATTTAAGGTCCTAACTCTTTCCGTCTTGGGTCTCTGCCATTCTCCATGGCCTCACAGTAGCCTGCACCCAGACAACAGAAGCGGGGGGAAGCAAGTCAAGGGGAACAAGCTTATTAAAGCCATGACCTGCAGAAGGCACACATCACTTTTGTCAACATTCCACTGGCCAAAATTGGGACATATACTATTACAAAAGAGTTAGGGAAATGAAGCCTGTCTATGTGGTGAAGGCAACAGAAAAGGGTAAAAAGGTTGCTGGGAAGAGGAAACAATCTCTGCCACAGGCAAATCAACTAATCTTGTGCCTCTGGGCTCCTTCACTTCCAGATGGGTAACAACTATGTACCTCCACACACCAATATGGAGAGTTTGTGAGTATGTATACCTATGAAGCACTTGGTGTTCATGGATAAGCATTGTGTATCAATTGGGAATACACTGTGTTGTTTATACCTCTGCTATGCTATTGTTAATTTGAAACGTTACTTTGGGTTAAATGTTACATTGGGTTAAATGTTACATTGGGTTAAGTAACAATAAAGGATGTAGAACTTTCTACCAAAGAACATTATCAAAAACACTATGTTAAGTGCCATAAACAGATAAACAAAAAAAATTAAAAATTAAAAATTTAATTTTAAGAATGAAGAAACTTCGACCACAGAGTGGCTAACCCATTCCTACTGAGTATACATGTGACCTGTTGAGGTTCATCTCCAAGTGTGTGTGGCTCTGAGGTTTGTGTTCCTTCTACTGCACGAGCTCTTATCAAGAATGACAGTAACGGGGGCACCTGGGTGGCTCAGTTGGTTAAGCAACTGCCTTCGGCTCAGGTCATGATCCCAGGGTCCTGGGATCGAGCCCCACATCGGGTTCCCTGCTCGGAGGAGAGCCTGCTTCTCTCTCTCCCTCTGCCTCCGCTCTGCTTACTTGTGCCCTCTATCTCTCTGTCAAATAAATAAATAAAAATCTTAAAAAAAAAAAAAAAAAGAATGACAGTAACGATGAGTGATGACAACATCTAACACTGATTTGAGTAGTTAATATTTGATGGTGGGTGATCAGGGACCAACTTGATAATTTAATGAATCCTCTGTATAGGAAAATATACAGAAACTCATAATTTTGCATAAAATATTAAGAAAAACGTAAAGCCTTCAAATGCATGATAAGTGAGGAATCCCAGTTTTAAAGATTGCTTTACAAGTTAAGGGTTTCTTTTATTCCTTTCAAGAACCCTATAAGGGGGGGGGGGCACCTGTGTGGCTCAGTCCTAAAGCATCTGCCTTTGGATCAGATCATGATCCCAGAGTCCTGGGATCAAGCCCAGCATCAGGCTCCCTGCTAGGAGGGAAGCCTGCTTCTCCCTCTCCCACTCCCCCTGCCTGTGTTCTCTCTCTTGCTGTCTCTCTCTCTGTCAAATAAATAAATAAACTCTTTAAAAAAAAAAAAAAAAAGAACCCTGTGAGGAAGGAGTATGGTATTGCCTTCATTCTACCAGTGAGGAAATGGAGGCAAATATTAGGTGACTGGTTGAACTTCCCACACCAAAAGTAGTGGAACCAGGACTTACACACAAGTACCAAGATCATGAATCCTTTGCTTTTTTATGAACACCAGTTTATCTGGCAGGCCTGAAAATGTGTTTTGTAGTTATATTTTATTTAAAATTACTTTTATATAGATGTTTTACTTAAAATTGACTTAAAATTATCTGGATCCTTTCTGACAAGATTTCTTAGAAAGGTCTTAGGAATTTTAAAAACAGTTCTCCAAAGGCCTTTTAGTTCCTTTGTAACCCCTATTTGCCTGGGTGGTAAAATACTTTCTAAATGAGCCAAGTATCTGCAGCTCACTAAACAGGGCAGTAGCCTTTCCAATGCAGATAGAGCAAAGCACATTCTGTCTCCATCTTACAAGAGCAAAACTGTATGGGCTATGAAGTGGTAAATGTTGCAGTAAAAATGAAAAAGAAAGTGATGACAAGAAAAGGAATGATGGAATTTTTCAGCAAAACATTACTTTCAGCACAGTTTCAGGGGTCTAGGAGTATTTCATCAACCAAACTGAACATATTTCATTTAAATGAAATAGTTTCTAATGGGAAATGGCTACTGTGCCAATCATACCCAATCATTTGGATGAATAGTGGGAAAAAGTGTATAAAGACAGGACAAGAGAGTTAATAATCAGGAAATATTTGTGAAACAAATAAAATTGTTACTGTCCTAAGTAATATAATCTTAATTCAAGTCAATGAAAAGGTAACTACAATTAAGTCTTAGTATTGATTGATAGAGATGTTATCTAAACAAAGGTGAAAAAATGAACTTATGTGAAAAGCTCATTATTAATATTTCAAAATACCAATGTGCTATTGAAGCCATTTGGAAAAGTTTTAATAGAATTCAGAATGTCAGTTCTTATTGACATATCTCAAATTGTCCAATTATCTCCATCACTTCTGCCAACTCAGAGGTTCAAGTTACTATCATCTTTGGCCTGGGCTAACAAAACAGCCTTCTAATTAGGCTCCTGGCATCCAGCTTTTCTCTCCTTCAATCTTTACTGCAGTCAGAATTATCTTTTCAAAATGCAAATGTAACTGTGTCAGTTCTTCCTCAAATTTCATACAGTTTCCAATTGTTCTTGGGAAAAGAGACCAAAATGCTCAGCAAGGCATATCGGGCTCTGCAGCCTATCTCTTTCTATCTCCCCATTCTCATCTCAAAAACACTCCATCCATGCCCTAGCTACAAGTACGTCTTTCAAATGCCTACAGTGTCACGTTTCCTCCCATTCCAGGGTTTTTGCGTAGTCTGTACCCTTTGCTCTGCACACTGTTCCGTGACCTCTCCCAGCCACTTATACATAACTAACAATGATCAAGTCTTCAGGTCGCACTAGAAACAATTTCCCCAGGAATGCTTTTGTTATTTCCCCCAGGCTATTCTTTTTCTTCTTGTTTCTTCTTGTTATATGTTCTTGTAGATTCATGTTCCTCTCCACTGAATATGAATGTATCTCAGTTTTTAACTATATATTCATTTGTATGAATATTGGATTAATATCTGTCTTTTGTCCCCATACTAAACAAAAAGTCCCCTAATGATCCTAAATGCTGTGACTATGTCTATTTTTGTTCACATTTTATCTTCTTCTTTAATCAATCTGGACACATCATCAGATTCTAGTAGATATTTCTTTTTTAAAGATTTTATTTATTTCTTTATTTGAGAGAGTGGGGAGAGGGGTAAAAGGGAGGGAGAGGGAATCTCAAGCAGACCGAATGAGGAGCTGAGAGAAGGGCTCTATCCCATGACCCTGAGATAATGACCTGAGCTGAAATCAACAGCCCAACACTTAGGCAACTGAGCTACCTCGGCATCCTAGAATTCAACAGATATTTCTTTGATGACTGACAGAAAGCTTTAAAAAAAATGATATAAAATATAAAATAAATTTTATTTTGGTTTTGAGTTTATATTCAGATAATATGTCTCTTATATTCAGGTGTGTGGTTTAAATTCAGGTAAAAATGCATTTGTATTCACGGTTCTACTGTGGTACATTCTAAGTAATGTATGTACCTCTCATAAATATGTGCCAATACCACCAGCCTGAGCTACCTGGTGCAGACAATGGAACCACTGGGACTGTCCCTATCACAGGCAAAGGAAATAAAAGATTCAGCCTTGAATTTGTACCTTCTCAGAGCTCAAGCTGAGTGCGACAGCCCTGACCATTAGATTCAATGCCCAATCCCCTTAAAGAAACTGATAATACTAAATTAAATCCAATATGCCATTTATTCTTGTTTTCAATAGTCAACACTCAAAATTTAGGTCCCTTCGAATCCCATTTTTTATCTTTCTATTATTCCCAAGTGGTTTCACATGTTCTTGAGCACAATGTGTCATCCTTTCTTTTTCCCCAACTCTGCCCTCCACAGCTATTTCTCACCATCTGCTGCCAAGTTCATTATGTCAGGGAATTCTCCTCTACTTCTATTCATTAACTGAAGATTGGCTCTGTTTTAAAAAGAATGTCTTTTTTCCAGGCCTCTCAAATATACTTCAGACTTTCCCACTGATGCTTATTCAAGCAGTATCTATGATGACTATGCACACAGGTTCTCTTTCAGTCTACTGTGGTATGAATCCAAATACTCACACTTCCTAATTTGTGGATCTTAAGAATCTAAATGAAGTAATCTATGTGCAGTTCATAACACAGTGCCTAAGATGTAATATTAGCATTCAAACAATGTAAAATAACACTATCATTCCAGACCATTACTACTCACTCTTGCTATTATTAATGAAAAATAAAATAATAAGACCTGATCCATGAGGCTAATATAATTTGGGTGCTATGTCTTGCTCTCTACTTTCAGTTACAGATGTTGAAGTCATTATTTCATTCATTGAACCATTGACGTCTGTCTCAGTCGGCCTTCTACCTTTAATCCTACCATCTTCTTGAGTCACATCAGTATCGCATTAGTTGATACATACAATCATTAAGCCTGTCACTTCCTTGATGTAGTCATCTCTAGTGATTTATTCTTCCAAAAACTATACTTGATTAGTGTTTTCATGCAAGAATTCATTTCTGGCATTTCTCAGAGAGTTAATATTTTACTAAATCCCTCAGCTAATAAATTAGAAAAATGGGAAAACGTATTATAATTTTCTTGAAAGAATTAAAACTTAATGATCAACCTAGAGATATTTTTTAATATATTTATTGATATAAAGTCAAAAGCAAAAGTGGGCAGGAAACACTGACACATGGAGTCAAAACTTAACATTTCTAGGAATCAGGATAAGAGCAGGTCACGATCAAATCATTCAGACTAGTTTGCAGGTGTTGCCATGTTATAAGTGTGTTTCATGACAGTGTCTAATGCTAACAGTGAGTTATCATTGCAAATAAAATACACATAAATAGCCTTCTCACATATGCTTATGAAGGAGAAGGATGAAAAAACAGGATACTTATGCTAACAATTAAAAAAATTTTAAAAATCTACAAAATCATACCTTTTCTTGAATTCATCTGAGATCTGAGTTTGGAGGGTTCCTAAAATTCTACTATATAAGTTCTCGATATAATCATTAATGATTTCTCATACTACTCAAGTCAATGGATATCTTTTTGAACTTTTTTAAAAATCCTTTCTTGAAACATTTTTCTCTTTGTTTAATTAAAATAAAGTCTCCTTTTAGTACTTTCATCTCTTCTGGCACTTAAATATTAGATTTCTCTAGGTTTACTTGGGGATTTCTTCCCTTTTTTATTACATATAGTCTTCTCAAGTGGGGAACAATTTGTAACAACCAGCACATGGATCCTGACAGACCAAATTCATGCTTGCAGCGCCCAAGTAGTATTCCCTACCAGAGGTTTAACTCATCTGCAGAACCAAGTCAGGAGCACACTCTGACCAGGGAACATGGTGGGATACAAAGCTGCCTGATTTGGATCCTCGAACAAGGAGTTTTGCCAGCCCCAGAATTAGGTTTGCCCATGCCCAAGCAAGGAGTCAAATCACAACCCCATTCACTGTGGTAGGGCTTCTAGTGCCATTTGACCAGAAAAATTGGCAAAAGCTCCTAGAAACAGTGGAATCCAGTGGGACTTGAGCTGAGAGGCAGGTGGGCAGAGCTGATTACCTCCAAATCAAAGACAGTACTAGGCATGTACTAGGCAGCACCAGTACCATTCCTGTGCTATACATAGGCAGGAGGATTAATACATTGCCAAAGCTAAAGGTAATTCCAGACTAATCTGAACCAGAAAGCCTATTTAGAAAATTGAGAGGAGCTGGAATGGCCCCTCCCACTCCTGCCCAAGGCAAGGAGACAAATGGCAACCCCACCCACTGTGGAGAGTGTCTTCCAGCACCATCTCACCAGAAGGGCTGGCAACAACTCCTGTAAGATATGAAGCCCTGACAGCACTTGACCTGAGAGGCAGGCAGGCAAAGCTGATAGTTTGCAGAGGAAAGCCAGTGGCCTTGTTTGATTATGGAACTTGGGGTATGGGTCAGCTTGAGGTAAAATAACAAGAGCTTGATCAGCTGTAGAGTTAATTTTCCCTACCTTAGATTAGGGAATTGAATTTGTAGCCTGCTCATCACTGAATACAGTCTTCAGTCTGTCTGACCATGGAACCTAATCAGAGCACACCGGAAGCTACATAACCTATTCACAAAATTAAGTACAGTGGCACTTGAACAGAGAGCACAGGCCATGGCTTCCCTCATATGCAAAAGAAAAGTGGTGGCCTCACCTGAGCAAGGGAATTCAGTATACATTCTGGCTTAATTTGGGTCCACAGTGAGCTGTATAGGCCCTGGGTCTCATCCTGCTGCCCTACCAGAGCGAGGAAGCTAATTCATAGTCCAAGCTACTACCGCTTATAGTACTTAGTCCTGAACAATTAGTAAGCCTGACCAGAGAATCCAGGCAAATGTGGAGCACAACTTATACCCTCAACTGGATAAGGAACCAAGCTAGAAATCCTATCTAACTGTTCTCATCAGAAGGGCACTCTTCCACTCCCTTCTTCAGAGCTTGAATAGTTGCCTTGCCCCAAAATAGACCATAGCAGCAGGCCCTACCTGCCCAAGGACACTGCCAGTAGACACAATGAGAAACCCAAACTGAGATGACTGATGAAGGACTGTCTCTGCTAAGGCAAACCTGTAATGTCTGAAGAGGAGCCCAATTACTCAAATGAAAATAGGGTGTTTTAAGTTTGAGATATTTTATATATGCCTTATGGTAACCATAAGGGAAAACCCTGTAGTTATTACACAAAAGAATATGATAAAGAAGTCAAAGTATACTAATACCAAAAGACATCAAAACACACAAAAAAAGACAGCAGGATAAGAAACAAGGAACAATGTATCTGCAAAACAAACAGAAAACAATTAACAAAATGACAAGGCAAGTCCTTACGTATGAATAGTTACTTTAAATGTAAATAAATTAAATTCTCCACTTAAAAAACAGAATAACTTAGTAGGTTAAAAAACAAGATCCATCAACATATTCCTTCAAGATATTCACTTTAGTCTTAAAAACACACATAAACTGAAATTGAAGAGATAGCAAAAGACATTTCAAGCAAATGGTAACCAAGAAAGCAGGAGTAACTATATTTATGTCAGGCAAAATAGACTTTTAAAATGGTAAAAAGAGACAAAGAAGGTCATTATCTAATTACAAAGAGGTCGAAACATCAAGAAGATATAATGATTATAAATATTTATGCAACCTTGGACCACCTAAATATATAAAGCAAGAAGTTAACACAGATAAAAAGGAGAAATAAACAAAATACAATAATAATTGGAGACTTAAAAATTCCACTCCCAACACTGTATATATTATCTAGACAGAGAATCAATAACAAAATCATGGACTTGAACGACACTATACACCAAATGGACAAATGCAGAAAATTCTACCAAACAACAGTAAAATAAAGGGATAAAGAACATGGGTTCTCAAGTGTACTCAAAATAAATATTCTCAAATACATAGGGAACATTTTCTAGAACAGGCCATATGTTAGGCCATGAAACAAAGTCTTAGCAAATTCAAGAGATTGAAATCATACCAAGTATCTTTGACACATGGCATAAGACAAGAAATCAATAGCAAGAGGAAATAAGGAAAATTCACAAACATATAGAAATTAGACAACACTGTCCTGAACAGCAAAAGGTTCAAAAAAAAATTAAAGGGGAAATGAAAAAGTTACTTGAAACAAACAAAAATGGAAACACAATATACCAGAATTTGTAAGTGCAGTGAAAGAAATTCTAAGAAGAAAGTTCATAGCAACAAGCACCTACATTAAGGAGCAAGACAGATACCAAATAAACAACCTAAGTATATTCATTAAGGAACTAGAAAAAAAACAAAGACCAAAGTTGGTGGAAGAAAGAAAATAACAAAAATTAGAGCAGAAATAAATAAAATGTAGACCAGAAAAACAATAGAAAAGAATAACAAAACGAAGAGTTAGTTGTTTGAAAAGACAAACAAAATTAACAAGTCCTTCATTACAACAATCAAAGAAAAAAGAAAAAAGACCTAAATCAGCAAAATTATAAGTTAAAAAGTCAAAATTATAACTGATACCATGGAAAGTTGAAGAATCCTAGGAGGATACTACAAACAACTGAATGCCAACAAACTGAACCACCTAAAAGAAATGGAAAAAAAATTCTTAGAAACACACAACTTACAAGACTGTAATCTAGGAAAAAAACAGAAAATCTGAAAGACCAATTACTAGTGAAAAGATTGCATCAGAAATCAAAACCCATCCACAAAAAAAAGCCTAGGACCAGATGACTTTGCTGGTGAATTCTGCCCAACATTTAAAGAAGAATTAACACCAATCCTTCTCTGATTCTTGCAAAAATGAACAGCAGAGAAGAGTCCCAAACTCATTTTATGAAGATAGCATGATCCTGATATCAAGCCAGAGAGAAACTACCAGAAAAGAAAATGACAGGTCAATATCACGAATGAATATAGATGCAAAAATTCTCAATTAAATACCAGAAAACTGAATTAAGCAGCACATCAAAAGGATCATTCACCATGACCAAGTGGGATTATCCCTGGGATGCAAGAATGTTTCAACACACACAAACCAATGTGACACATCACATTAATAGAATGAAAGCAAAAATCATATGATCATCTTAATAGATGCAAAAGAGCATTTTGCCAAAATTCAACATCCATTTATATATTAAAAAAAAAAAACCTTAGTAAATTAGGCATACAGAGAAAAGTATCGAAATAATAAAGGCAACACATGACAAGCCCACAGTTACCTTCATACTCAATCCTGAAAGGTTGAAAGATTTTCCTTTGAGATCAGAAACAAGACAAGGGTGCCCACTCTCATCATTTCTATTCAACATAGTACTAAAAGTCCTAGCTAGAGCAATCAGAGAAGACAAATAAATAAAAGGTATCAGGATTGGAAAGCAAAAAGTAAAATTATCTACACTTGCAAATGACAACATATTATATTAGAAAATCCTGAAGACTTAACTAAAATACAGTTCAATTTAATCAATAAATTTAGTACCATTGCAGGGTACAAAATTAACAAAAATCAATACCATTTCCATACACTAAAACAAATTTTCTAAAAAAGAAACAATGAATAGATATCTTTTATAATAGAATCAAAAGCAATAAAATACTTAGAATACATTTAGCTAAGGAAGGTAAAAATATCTACCCTGAAAACTATAAGACATTGTTGAAAGAAATAAAAAAAGACACAAATAAATTAAAAAGTATCCTGTATCCAGTGGTTTGAAAAATTAATATTATTAAAATGTCAATAGTACTTTAAGCCATCTATAGATTCATTACAATCCTATCAAGATTCTAATGGCAATTATTGAAGAAGTAGAAAAAACACACTCCTAAAATTTATATGGAACCATCAAAGACCCCAAAACCCACTGAATTTCTGAGAAAGAAAACAAATCAGGAGAAATTACACTTCCTGATTTCAAGCTGGTCATCAAAGGAAGTAATTGGTAGTAATACAATAGTAAAGGACTTTAGCACACCACTTACATAGATCATCTAAATAGAAAATCAACAAGGAAATAGTGGTTGTGATGCCACATTGCACTAGATGGATCTGATAGATACAATCAGAACATTCCATCTTAAAACAGAAGAATACACAGTCTTTTCAAGTACCATGGAACATTCTCCAGAGTGTATCATATGTTAGGCCACAAAACAAGTATCAACAAATTCATAAAGACTGAAGTTATACCATGAATTTTTTCTGATCAGAACTCTATGAAACTAGAAATCAAATAACAAACAAACAAACAAAAAATCTGGAAAGAACACAAATACATAGAGGTTAAATAACACTACTAAACAATAAATGGGACAATGAGGAAATGAAAGGAGAAATCAAAACTACATGGAGATAAATGAAAATGAAAACACAATGGTCTCAAATCTTTGGGATACAGTGAAAGCTGTTCTAAGAGGGAATTCTATAGCAATACAGGTCTACCTCAAGAAGCAATAAAAATCTCAAATAAACAACCTAACCTTACCCCTAAAGAAACTGGAAAAAGAAGAGCCAAACAAAACCCAAATCCAGTAGAAGGAAGGAAATAAGAAAGATTAGAGCAGAAACAGACACAACAGAAGCTAAGAAGAAGAAGAAGAAAAAAAAAAAGATCAATGAAACCAGCCTGGTTCTTTGAAAAGATCAATGCAATTGATAGATCTTTACAAAGAATCATAAAGAGAGAGAAAGGACTCAAAAAACAAAATCCTAATTGAAAGAAAAAGAATTACAACTGGTACCACAGAAATACAAAAGATTGTAAGAGAATATTATAAAAAATAATATGTTAACAAACTGGACTACCCAGAAGAAAATGGATGAATTCCTAGAAACATATAACTACCAAAACTGAATCAGGAAGAAACAAAAAATTTGAACAGACCAATTACCAGCAATGCATCAGTAATCAAAAAATTCACAACGAACAAACAGACAAAAAACCATGGAACCAAAAGACTTCATAGATGAATTACACCAAATGCTTAAAGAAGAGTTAATGCCTATTCTTCTCAAACTTTTTCAAAAACTAGAATAGGAAAGAACACTTCCAATTTAATTCTATGAGGCAAGCATTACCTTGAAACCAAAAGCGGATAAAAACACTAAAAATTTATTTATTTATGGCTCATAAATCTGATAAACATAGATGAAAAAATCCTCAACAAAATACTAGCAAACTGAGTCCAACAATACATTAAAAAAATCATTCATCAAAATCAAGTAGGATTTATTCTGGGAGTACAAGGGTGGTTCATTATTTGCAAATCAATCAACATGGTACATCATATCAGCAAGAGAAAGGATAAAAGAGATATGATCATTACAACAGATGAAGAAAAAGCATTTGGCAAAATATATCATCCTTTCACAATAAAAGTCCTCAACTAGATAGGTTTAGAGTGAATATACCACCACATAATAAAGGCCACATATGAAAACCTCACAGTCAACATCATATTCCATAGTGAAAAACTAAAAAGCTTCCCTTAAGATCAGGAACAAGACAATAATGTACACCCCTCACCATTTTATTCAACATAGTACTGAAAGTCCTAGCCACTACACACAGACAACAAAAAGAACTAAAGGCATCCAAATTGGTAAGGTAGAAGAAAAACTTCCACTATTTGCAGATTATATGATACTATGTATAGAAAACCCCGAAGACTCAAAAAAAAAAAAAAAAAAACCAATTATTAGAACTGATAAATGAATTCAGTAAGGTCACAGGATGCAACATTAATATACAGAAATCCATTGCATTTCTATATATAATAATGAAGTAGCAGAAAAAGAAATTAGGTATCCAATCTCATTTACAACTGCACCAAAAAGAATGAACTACCTAGGAATACACTTAAGGAAGGAAGTGAAAGAACTATACTATGAAAACTACAAAACACTGATGAAAGAAATTGAAGATGACATAAACAAATGAAAAGACATTCCATGCTCATGAACTAGAAGAACAAATATTCTTAAAATGTCCATACTAATCAAAGCAGTCTGCAGATATAATGCAATCCCTATCAAAATGCCAATAGCATTTTTCACAGAACTGGAACAAATAATCCTAAAATTTTTATGGAAAAACAAGAAACCCCAAATAGCCAAAGTAATCTTGAAAAAGAACAAAACTGGAGGTATCACAATCCCAGATATCAATAAATACTACAAAGCTATAGTAATCAAAACAGTACTGGCACAAAAATAGACACATCGATTACTGGAATAGAATAAAAGGCCCATAAATAAACTCATGATTATATGGTCAATTAATCTTCTGCCAAAGAGGCAAAAATATGTAATGGGTAAAAGACAGTCTCCTCAACAAATGAAGTTGGGAAAACTGGACATCCACATTTAGAAGAATGAAACCAGAACACCTTCTCACACAATACACAAAAATAAATTCAAAATGGATTCAAGACCTAATGTGAGACATGAGACCATAAAAATACTTGAAGAGAGCATAGGCAGTGATGTCTCTGACATTGGCTGTAGCAACATTTTCCTAAATGTGTCTCCTAAGGCAAGGGAAATAAAAGCAAAAATAAACTATCAAGACTAAATTAAAATTAAAAGCTACTTCACATACACACAAAAAAAGCTACTGCATAGCAAAGGAAACCATCAACAAAACTAAAAGAGAACCTACTGATTGATTGGAGAATGACATATCCAATAAAGAGTTAGTATCCAAAATATATAAAGAACTTTACAACTCAATACAAAAAAACCCCAAATAATCCAATTTAAAAATGGGCAAAAGACAGGAAACATATTTTTCCAAATACATACAAATAGTCAACAGGCATGTAAAAAGATGCTCAACATCACTAATTATCAGGGAAAAGCAAATCAAAACCACACCAGGTCTCACCTTACACCTGTCAGAGTGACTAAAATAAAAAACTCAAGAGACAACCAGTGTTACCAAGGATGTGAAGAAAGAAGAACCCTTGTGTACTCTTGGTAAGAATGCAAACTGGTACAGCACTGTGGTTCCTCAAAAATTTAAGAACAGAATTACCATATGATATAATAATTCTACTCCTAGGCATTTCCCCCAATGAAAACAAAAACACTAATTTGAAAAGAATGTGCTCTCTTATGTTTATTGCAGCATTGATTACAATAGCCAAATTATGGAAGTAGCTCATGTGTCATCCATCGATAGATGAATGGATAAAGAAGATATGGTATACATATACATATACACATTAGTCAGCCATAAAAAATAATTAAATCTTGTCATTTGCAACAACATGTATGGATCTAGAAGATATAATGCTAAGTGAAGTCAATTAGTCAAAGACAAATACCATATGATTTCACCATATGATTTCACTTATATGTGTTATTTAAGAAATAAGACAAATGAACAAAGGAAAAAATAAACTCCCAAAGCAAAACAAAAGACTATTAACTATAGAGAACACACTGGCGGTTACCAGAGGGGAGGTCAGTGGGAGAATGGGTGAAATAGGAGAAGTAGATTAATAGTATGCTTACCATGATGAGCACTGAGTAATGTAATAATAGCAAAAAACCCAAATAACCCAATTAAAAAATGGGCAAAAGACCTTAATAGGCCTTTCTCCAAAGTAGATATAGGAAAGACCAATAGGTACATTAAAAGATGTTCAACTTAACTAGCCATCAGGATACTGCAAATTAAAACCACAATAGAGTATCACCTCATACCTGTGTGAATGTCCATCATCAAAGCACAAGAGATGACAAATATTGGTGTGGATTGGAGAAAATGTAACCCTTGTGCATTGTTAGTAGGATTCTAAATTAGTATAGCCCCTATGGAAATTAGTATGGAGGATTCTCAAAAAACTAAAAATAAAGCTACCATATGATCCAGTAATTTGACTTCTGGGAGTATATCCAAAGGAAATAAAAATGCTAACTTGAAATCATATCTGCACCCAGAAGTTCTAAGAGTATTATTATATATTATAACCAAGACATGAAAGCAACCTAAATGTCCACTTATGGATGAATGGATAAAGTTATAAAATACTTACACACACACATACACACAATGAAGAATAAACCATAAGAAAAACAAGGAAATTCTACCATTTTCAAGATCCATTGATGAACCTTGAAAGCATTATACTAAATTAAGAAGTCATACAGAAAGAAAGAAAAATACTTTATGATCTCTGGTCTAAAAACAAAATGAAACAAGATCACCTGGATGGCTTAGTCAGTTGAGTGGCTGACTCTTGATCTCAGCTCAGGGTTTGATTTCTGAGTCCTGGGTTTGAGCCTCACATTGGGCTCCCTACAGAGCATGGAGCTCATTTCAAATAATAAATGAATGAATAAACAAAGGCTCATAGAAAGAGATCAAACTTATAGTTACCAAAAGTAGATGGCAGGAGGAGGGCAATTGGAGAAAGTCTAAAAGTACAAACCTTGAGTTTTAAATAAGTACTAGGGATGTAACATACAACATGATGACTATAGCTAACATTGTTGTGCGATATAGGAAAGTTAAGACAGTAAATCCTAAGACTTCTCACCATAAGGAATTTCGTTTTTCTTTTTTTCTTTCTTTCTTTTTTAATTGTATCTATATGAGAAGCTGAATGTTAGCTGAACTTATTGTGGTAATCATTATACTACATATGTAAATCAAAGCATCTTGCTGTATGTCTCAAACTTACAGTGATGTATGGTAATTATTTGTCAATAAAACAAAAAAAAAAGTAAATTGTAACATATTTACCAAAGTACACTTAAATTTTCAGTAAATTTCTACTTGTGTCACCATATCATATTTCCCTCCTCCCTTTATGTAAGTTGACTTATAACTCATACACAATAAATAAATTTCAAATGTAGAGTTCAATGATTTTGCCTTCTCTTGAATTTATACAAATGGAATCATACAATATGTATTTGACTTCTTTGTTGATCATAATAGCTGTTGTGCAAAAGTACATATATAGATCTATATGTATATTTATGAATATACTACGTTATGGTTATTTCTTCACCTGAGAAAAGACATTCTTTGCTTCAGACCTTTTAGTTATTAGGAATAAGACTTCTGTATTTATTCTCAAAAAAGTCTCCTATTTAGGGTGCATGCTTTCATTTCTCATTTCATTTCTGAATCAAAGCGTGCATTATTTTTAACTGAAAAAAAAAACCCCTGCTAAAATATTTTCCAAAGTAGTTTTCCCATTTCACAGTCTCATGAACATTATGTGAGAGTGTTCCAATTGCTTTATGTTTTGGCAATCCTTGTATCCTTATTATTGTCTCTTTTTCTTTTAAACTTTAACCATTGTTGTAGGTATCTAGTAATAATACATATCATTTTTGGTGATGTCTTTGTTGAAATTTTTTTATATTTTAAGATTCAAGCTGCCTTTTTATTATTGCCTTTTTATTATTTTTATAATAAGTTATTGCCTATTTTATTATTGAGTTTAAAGTATCCTTTATACATTTTAGATACTTTTATCAAGAAATGTTGCAAATATTATCTCCCAACACATGCTTGATATTTTTAAAATGACATTTGAAATATCAGATTTTTTAAGAAGTTCACTTTAACCATTTTTTTGATGATCACTTTCCTCTTTGTGCTGTAAGAAATTTTGTCTAACCCAAGTTATCATACATCATGTAGTATCATAGATCATGTACCGTAGACCATGCTTTATTCCACACTTTATAAACTTTTGACTTTTATGTTTGAGTTTATAATCTTTTTAATTAATTAATTAATTTTGGTCTCAAGTCAGGATTGAGTTTTTTTTTTTAAACTCCTATTGGAATATCTAGTTGTCGCAAGCCATATGTTGAAAGATTTTCATTTCTCATTTTATTAAATTGGTAGTTTGGCTGAAATAAATTGAGTATATACAAATACGTTTGTATGTATTTCTGGGCATTGTTTTGTTATGTTGAAATATTTTTTTAGCTGTAAGCCAAAGCAAGTATTTTGATTAATGTAACTTTATAATTTTTGAAATATTACAGTGAATATTCTCTAACATTGTTTTTACTATTTCAAAATTATTTTCCTTATTTTAAATATTTATACCTCTATACATCTTAGATTCAGCTTGTCAAATTCTACTAAAACAAAAATACATTTGAAATTTTAATTAGGATTGTATTAAATCCACAGATCAATTTTAGAAGAACTGATAGCAATACTGAATTTCCTGCTATAAAACATACTTTATATCATAATGTCCTCTCTTATACAATTGGTGGGTCAGGAAATTATGAAAGTCTTTGTGAGAAAAATAACTTTACAACATCTAACAAGTGAAAAATACTCACACCCCATAACCAAGCAGATAGATTTCTTGGAATATACCTATAATATGTATGTACTATGTTCCCAAAAGTTATGTCTTAGAAATTTTTTGTCACATTAGACATTATATGTACAAAAGAGAACAGCTTAATTTATTTTAACAATATAATGTACATTTAACTTGTAAGTATATTCTTAGAATATTATATAACAATAAAAATGAATTACTGCTCCATCCAAAAGCACTGTTAAATCTCTCAAACATACCATTGAGTGAAAGAGGTCAATTATTAAGTGATACATACTTAAAAGTATGGACTGTAGAAGTTCAAAAACAGTCAAAAAAGTGACCTTTGGTTTTCAAAATCAAAATAATGTTACCCATTGTGAGAAACAAAGACATGGATGTTTCTGATTTTGATAATATATCTTATTTTTTCAGTTAAGTATGGGTAAAAAAAATGGTTTAACTTTGTGATAACCCATTGCTATTTCCAGTTATAATCTGTAAGTGCTTTTATTTGTGGTCTATGTCAATATAAGTATCTGTTTTCAAAAGAAGAAAATAAGTATTAAAATAAGTATCTGTCCACTATGGATATCTGTGCAATCCTCCTGCAGAAGAACATTCCTGGTCCCCAGACACATCTGACTCTATTCTTGCACACTTCCCCAACCCTAATTTTGGGCTTATCCAGGGCTTTGTTCTCCTCAACCCATAAAATACTTGAAACTCAGAAAAGTATTTTACACAAAGTTTTGATGGTTGGGTTTTTGTTCCTATATGTAGAAATAAGATTGCATTTTATCTATATAAATGATTCTTAGAAGATGACACAATGGATGGGGCGCCTGGGTGGCTCAGTGGGTTAAAGGTCATGATCTTTAAAGGTCATGACCTGAGCCGAAGGTCGTGATCTCAGGGTCCTGGGATGGAGCCCTGCATCGAGCTCTCTGCTCGGCAGGGAGCCTGCGTCCACCTCTCTCTCTCTGCCTGCCTGTCTGCCTACTTGTGATCTCTCTCTCTCTGTCAAATAAATAAATAAAATCTTAAAAAAAAAAAAAAGACACAATGGAGTGGTTTTTTGAGCTTTTATATTTTTGCTGTTTTCTCTCTCTTCTTTATGCTTTAAAAAAAAATCAGGTATATTTCATACATTTATTTTTCCCTCCCTGTGCATAGAGTTTTCTCAGTCTCAAATTTATTTCCCTCTCTGCTTCTACATTGTCCCCCTTCAGAATTATCTTTCCTTGAAATTACTATATTATTCTTTTTGTCTTTCATGTAGAAAGATCCCATAGCTTCCTAAATCTATCATTCTTAATACTGAAATCAAAATTTCTATTGTACTTCCTCTACTTCTCTCATTCTTAAAATTCAATTTCTTTTTACTGGATCCTGATATGTCTACTAATATTTTCCATTATGCAGAATCTTATCTAGCAGTCCTAATTTCCTTATGCTTACTTAGTAAACTCTGGTATGTAGAAAATAAGCTGCTTTTCTAGGACTTCCAAATATGCATGAAAATCTCCTGTCACACACACACTTGCACCAAGCTGTGCTGGTAATATAGCTGTTTTCACTTCACTTCTAGGGAATATCTGAATACTCCATCCTGAGTTACTAGAACCTACAAGCCTACCAATTACCAATTTCTTTCTCATGAATTCCAGAATAATAAATTTTTAAACTCCAAAAATACCATCCTAGGCATCTTAAGTTATTTTTATAGGTTTAATTTTATATATACGTATATATGTATATATATATATATATATAATATATATATATATTATATATATACTTGCTTTTTGTTTTATTTGTCACTGAATTATACTTCTTGATGAAGTATATAGTGTTTATTTCCATGCCTTAGAAATTTTTCATTATTTCCTCAAATATCAGTCATCATACACATACATACACCTACACACAATGGAAATTGTGTTCTTATTTTTCTTTATTGTCTTTCATGTTCAGATTGTATTTTTTTTTAAAGATTTTATTTATTTGACAGAGAGAGATAGATACCACAAGTAGGCAGAGAGGCAGGCAGAGAGAGAGGGGGAAGCAGGCTCCCTACTGAGCAGAGAGCCCGATGTGGGGCTCGATCCCAGGACCCTGAGATCATGACCTGAGCCAAAGGCAGAGGGTTTAACCCACTGAGCCACCCAGGTGCCCCCAGATTGTATTTTTATATACACAGCTTAATCACTGTTTTATACTGTATGTTAAATATCACCTACCTTTTTGAACTTGTATGATTTTATAGGCAATCTTTCACCTCTGACATATTTGTTATATAGCTCACTCAATTCTGATTTTTGTTTCTGACTGATAGTTTTTGTTGCTCTCTGCAAGTTTATGACTTTAATAAATGCATCTCCACTTACTTTCATTTCTGTCTGTTGTATTTTCACTTCTCATTTCATATCCCTTACCCCTTAAAATCTCACTGTTATTGTATTCCTCCTCTTTACCGCCACTTTCTCCTTTCTCTGAATTTTAGAACAGAACTAAAACAGCTTCTAGCTGACTTGCTTTTTTAAAACCCAGTAGTTCCATGGTGCCTGGGTGGCTCAGTCAGTTAAGCGTCTGCCTTCGACTCAGTTCATGATGGGAGATCCTGGGACTGAGCCCTACTTTGGGCTCCCTGCATCTCTCTCCGCTCCTCCTCTGCTAATATTCTCTCTTCTCTCAATCTCTCTCTCTCAAATAAATAAAAACTTTTAAAAAAATAAATAATGCCCTCCATGTTTATTGCATGGAGCACTGGGTGTGGTGCGTGAACAATAAATCTTGGAACACTGAAAAAATAAAATAAACATTTTTGGGGAAAAAATAAATAAAATAATAAACTTCAAAATTTTTATAATGCAACTCAGGTACTCTGTAGAAAAATTAGAATGTAGGAATAAGCAAAAAAAAATAAATAGCAATGTTAATATCACCTTTTAAAGAACTTACTCATTTAAAAAAAAAATAAAGAACTTACTCATTGTTAATATTTGGTATGCATATATGTCAGCTACATATATATGTGTGTAGGCCAAACTATACACTTTGGGTTTTTTTCAAGCATTTATCCTAACTATATATGTGTAATTGTGTACATATCTGAAATGATAAATATTAGACATCTGACTCAATATATTAGATATCTGACTCAAAAATTTTTGCTGAGGTTTATTTCATGGCTCAGGATAAGATCTACCTTAATAAAAGTCCAGGGGTGCTTAGAAAATAAATAAATAAATAAACAAACAAATAAATAAATAAACAAACAAACCCCAGGCCAGGGGTGCTTACTAAATAAATAAATACATACATACATACATAAATAAACCAACCAACCAACCAACCAACCAAGCAACCAACCAACCAACCCCAGGATTTCCAGCAATGAACTTTTTCTATTTTTATTCTTTGCTATTTTTCTCTTCCCTTTGGTTTCTCTCTGATGAGTAGGCTTCTATTATCATCTATACACAACTGTTCTTAAATATGTTCGCTTTTTTTAAACATGTATCTTAATATGTTATTTCCATATTTTCAGTGTTATCTAAGCATATTACTTGCATTATTATTTTGGAGTCAGTGAGAGCAGAATTCAAATACTGCCTTTAATGTAAACTAAAACTGATCAAACTTCAATAAATTTTTGGCCTCCTAATTGTGTTCTCTTAAAAAGTGAGATAACATCACTCTCATAAGTTGATGACAGGGTATGAGGATTAAATATTTTAACATGTATTAAGTGATTAACACAGTAGTAGTAATGCTAGCATTACTCAGAACTTTAAAAATACCAGTTTTTATAGGTAATATTTTAACTCAATCATTTTATTTTTAAGTAAAGACAGTCATAAGAGATTAAAGAACTTAACATTCTATTTTTTAAAAGATTTTATTTATTTATTTACTTATTTATTTGAGAAAGAGAGACTGCATGGGTGTAAGCAGGCGGAGGGGCAGAGGATGTAGGAGAGGGATAAGCAAGACTCTGTGCTAAGCACAGAGCCCTACTAGGGGCTTGATCTCACCATCCTGACATCATGCTCTGAGCAGAAACCAAAAGTCGGAGGCTTAACCAACTAGGCCACCCAGGTGCCCCAAAGAACTGAACTTAACTAACTTCCTTCCTTCCTTCCTTCCTTCCTTCCTTCTTTCCTTCCTTCCTTCTTTCCTTCCTTCCTTCCTTCCTTCCTTCCTTCCTTCCTTCCTTCCTTCCTTCCTTCCTTCCTGGGAAAGTGAGAGAGACCATGGGGGGTGCAGAGGGAGGAGAGGTAGGCTCCCCACAGAGCTGGGAGCCCTATGTAGGGCTTGGATCCCAGAACCCTGGGTTCATGACCTGAGCCGAAAGCAGATGCTTAACCGACTAAGACACCCAGATGCCCTAGAACTTGACGTTCTTGAAAGGATAATGGGCATAAAATTACCCACATAATTTTACTTTTTAAATGTATTTTATAACTGTTTAATTATTACTGAAATAATACATGCATATAATACTTTAAGATTAAAATAGCCAAACAAGTAAAAAGTAAAAAGAATCCTTTCTTTTTTTTTAAGTAAGTTTTTATTCAAATTCTAGTTAGTTAACATATAATGTATTACTGGTTTTAGGAGTAGAATCGAGTGATTCATCACTTACATATAATATGCAGTGCTCATCACAACAAGTGTCCTCCTTAGTGCCCATCCCCATGTAGCCCATCTCGAACCCATCTCCCCTCCAGCAACCCTCAGTTTGTCTCTGTAGTTAGGAATCATTTATGGGTTTGCCTCTCACTCTTTTTTTTTTCCCTTTCCCCTATGTTCATCTGTTTTGTTTTTTAAATTCCACATAAGTGAAATCATACGGTATTTGTGTTTCTCTAACTGACTTATTTCACTTAGCATAATATACTCTAGCTCTATCCACGTCATTGCAAATAGCAAGATTTTATTCTTCTTGATGACTGTGTAATATTCCTGTGTGTGCATATGTGTGCGTGTGTACACCACACCTTCTTTATCCTTTTATCAGTCGATGGATATTTGGCTCTTATCATAATTTGACTATTGTTAATACTGCTACTATAAACATCAGGATGCATGTGTTCCTTTGAATCAGTATCTTTGTATCCTTTGGGTAAATACCTAGTAATGCAATTGCTGGGTCCTAGGGTAGCTCTATTTTTAACTTTTTGAGGAACTTCTATACTGTTTTCCAGAGTGGTTGCACCAGTTTGCATTCCCACCAACAGAGTAAGAGGGTTCTTCTGCATCCTCACCAACATCTGTTGCTTCTTGTGTTGTTCATTTTCGCCATTAGTTTACTCTATCCTGGTTTCCTTCATGACAGCAATAACTCATCAGTTTCTTTTGTATCTCATCAGAGTTACTCTAGGCAAACACAAATATCTATAGTATTCATTTTGATGTCTCAGGTAACTAATTATATACACAACATTTTGTGCCGTATCTCACATATTATTTATATGTGTGTATTATATGTGTTAATATATTTGACAGTGTCTGTGTTATATATGTTAATATATTTGACAACTCTTCTCTTCAGTCATAGGTGCACATATTTCCAGATAATTCTATACACATACCTGGCTAACGTACTATTGGAAGATGTCTTGGGAGTCAAGATAGTCTTGGGTTCTACTAACACTTTCACATGCACATTTTTAGAAGATTTTGAGAAGCAAGTTTAATTTTAACCATATTAATAAATATTAATCAGCAAATAGTAAATATGCCAGGACAAAAAATAAGGTATGCTGCACAAATGAACATTAGGCAAAATACTCATTATTTTCACAAGAAACATTAGAAAATTGTAATAAAGTAACACACAGAAGAACACCCTGAAAAAACAAACAGCACGTAGAAAACTAAAAAGTAGCAGATTTCAGAGTGACATTAGTTCAATCCTGCTTTCATCAGTGCTCATAATTATCATGCAAACTGCCTTTAATATCACTTTTGTAGTAGTAAATCTGGCAATTATTTGAATCTTCAGAAATAGTAAAATACATACATAAAGCATAACATATTTGTATTACAGATACCGTAAAACCATTTTAAGAATGAAATACATCTTACATACTAAAAAAAGAAGGGATACCAAAAGAAGAAGATAACAATTTGGAAAAAAGAAATCAGGTAGATATAGATATACAGATAAGTAATATATATAAATAATACACATCTATCTCAGTGCATTTATAGAAAAAATACTGAAAACACTACACCTTCAAACTATCAACATTTGCCATCTGGATACAATGGGAAGTGGGTTTGGGAGTGTGAGATAGCACCCATTTTAATTTATTAACTACTTATGATTTTATGAGTATTATAACTTCTATAAGAAAGTATATTTTGAGCTTTTTCTCATACTATTTCATTCCTTTTTTCATGCTCTTAAATATCATTATGAATTTTATAGTTCTTGCCTGTTGTATAAAATTTCTAGAAATGACAGACTCCATTTGAAGCTCCATTTTCCTTTCTAACTAATGAACTTTTGAACTGGACCAGAAGCAGCAATTGTCTTATAAGCAGTTACTCATAAAATTCAACAGAACAATTGGCATTCGGACCATAAAACTGTTGGTATGAATTTTGTGAAGCCAGAGTAACTAATGTGTATCAAGAATAGTTTTGTTTGATAGCATCAATTAACTGTTGTAGGCTCTTTTTTTTCCCTCTTCTTTATCAAAATCACGTAATTATCCCTCTACCTCCTTCTCATAAAAACCCCTTGCTTTCCCCCCAAGAGTGGGACAGTTCTCTAGGTTGCTAGCTGAATCTGTGCTCCCCAAACTTCAATTCTTTGATCCTAAATACATACTGTTCTGCCTCTCACTGTGGCTCTTAATTTTTCAGGCTAACACTGTACAATGACATTTTCACCTTTTTTCATCCTTCATCCCTTATCATGTTCAAATACACAATTTGAGCTGATAATTACCTCATATTTCACTATGAAAATAGAAACTATGAGATAGAAACATTTCAATCTTCTTAAGACTAAGACTGAACATACTGTCTGCTGTTCTTTTCTTTCTTCTCCACTATTTCTTATCTTTTCAATGATTAGTCAGTCCCTCCAGGTGAGCTGAATTCTCTCACCTTATCAAGAATTTATACCTCCACTATCCTTTCTTGATCCTTTATCAAATATCTCATTATCTTAAAAACAACTTATTTTAACACAGAAAAATGCAAAATTATTACACTCCTTAAAAAATTGCAGAGGGGTGACTGGGTGGCTCAGTGGGTTGAGCATCCGGCTTTGGATTTCAGCTCAGGTCATGATCTGAGGGTCATGAGATGGAGCTCTGCTTGTTGGGCTGCATGTTCAGCAGAGAGTTTACTCGTCTCCCCTACTCCTCCCCCGGCCCACATGTGCTCTCTCTCTTTCTAAAATAAATAAATCTTTTTTTTTAAAAATGGAAAGAGAAGTCTCCTCTAAAGTCCAATACTATTTTAGTAGAACATTTCTTGAACTTTTCTTCTTTAGAATCAGCTTTCTTGGATAGCTAAGCACCTTTTCAACATGACATGTATCTTCTTCATGGAAAATTTTTAGCTACCTCAAAAAAATAGCTGGGAATGAATGTGGCCATCTCTCTAGCTTCCTCATTCTCTCACACAAACTCCCTTTTCACTCTCTAGTGTCTTCATATAAATGTTATGCCAATTATTTCTCCTAAATATCTTTGAAAGACTTAGGTTTTTCTAGACCAGCTATTCACAAGTTTCCTGTTGAGGTGAGGGTGGGTCACTTAACTAGCCTTCAAGTCAAGCTCCATTTTTTTTCCATGTCAGGGTCTGTCCCACTGTTGTCACAATGACATATCCTTTCATTAATATCTGGCATATCTGAAAGGCCAAACCACTTATATTTCTAAGAATTGCCGGATTTACAAAGTATTCTATTGCCAGCTATGAGCAACTTCAGTTTCTTCAAAAGGCAGTACCAAGTGGCAAAGCCCTTGCCTTCCAAAGTAATAATATATTTTCTTTTAGATGGTGTTTTTTTTTGTTTGTTTGTTTTGTTTTTTTGCTAGTGTTTTTCTCCTCTGGGCTCCCCTAAGCACTTTTTTTACTTGTTCTCTTTAGGTTCTATAGTTCTTATACATTATTCGATCTTAGCCTAACCATAGCAATTTCCATTCAGAGTGGTTTATTCCTAGCAAAAACAGTTCCAAAGATTTGACCTGTGTATGGTCATGCTTTTTTGCTATGCTATTGCAAGTTCTTGTGGGACTATATGAATACTCTGATTACCTGAATTGCTATGGGGAATGTTTACATATAAATTGTAATCTGAGGTCTCCTCAGACTCCCAGTTTTCCTAAGAAAAAATATATGCTTTCTTTATTGTCGGTTTGTTTCCAGGAAAAGAAAGGGGACTTAGAACTCATTGCCCACTGTTTCCACTGGTAGTGCATTCATATGTATTTGAACACAATCCTGCGTGAGGACAGGCCTGCTCTTATAAATCTTTGCAGAAAACTGTTTCCCAACTAGTGAATGAGCCAAGACTGTCAAGTTTCTATGTAATTTTTTTTTTAATGATGGATTATTTCTAGTTTTCCCTTATATTCAGTGCCCTAGTTTTTTTCTGGGATTTTAGATCCAAACTTTCTCTCTTCCAATAGATCAAGTTAATGAACCTTGTCTCTACTATTCATTAAAATCAAAATTGCTCAGATATAGTCTAGG
The DNA here is from genome assembly GCA_028646535.1 of Procyon lotor. Taxonomy (NCBI): domain Eukaryota; kingdom Metazoa; phylum Chordata; class Mammalia; order Carnivora; family Procyonidae; genus Procyon; species Procyon lotor. The sequence goes on from CM053604.1 coordinate 117,116,932, forward strand.
TTCTAAGACAACTATAATTCTCAGAATAGCAAGCATATCACTCTGTGTTTCAACTTTGCCTTTATTTTTGACCCTTAATGATAAATAATGTCTCTATCTTTCTTCAAGTTTATTCTTTTGTCTAATTGAGGTATAACCGACATGTAACATTTTATTAGTTTAAGACACAAAACATAATGTTATGATATTTGTTTAGATTGTGAAATGACCACCATGGATATTCTTTTTTTAAATGTTGATTTTTTTTCAGCTTTTCTAAGCATTTTGTAGCAATTATTTTAATGTGTGATTCTCGATATTACCCGAATTACAGTCTCCAAATCCTTTCTAGCTATTCAATCTGGATTCAATCTCAGTCACTGGAAAAGTAACATTGTATTTTTCACAATCATTAGTGACCTCAATTTATCAAATCAAATACATAAACTTAAAATCTCTCCATCTTCTTAATTGTAACTCTCCTCTATTATAGCTTTTGTGGGAAACAAAAAATCTCGAAGATTTTCCTAATACATTGATGGTCAATCTCAATTTTACCTGGAAGATCTCCTATCTAAAATTTTTAGGGATAGAGAGGTAAACTTCTCTATTTTCTCTCTGCATATTGTCTCTGAAGGTAATTACTTCATTCTCTTGGCTTTAAATAAATATAAATACTCATTTTAATGCATTTGCTATATTTTCTAAGATTGCTGGAAATAATATACAAATTGTATTAGTAGAAAAATGACATTTTAATAATAATTTTTTAAAGATTTATTTATTTTAGAAAGGAGAGAAAGGGGAGGGGCAGAGAGAGGCCAGATATGGGTTCAATCTCAGGACCCTGAGACCATGACCTGAGCCAAAACGAAAAGTCAGACGCTCAACCGACTGAGCCACCCAGGTGCCCCATTTTAACAATAAATTTTTAAAACCAATAAGTGCCATTTTTATATCACGCATGTGACCTTTGCACCTTTAGTATGAGAACCTGTAAAATATATTACTTACATTAAGTCTTCAGAGTGTATTATATGCTTCTTACTGTATGAAAACGACAAAGAAATAACCCAATATGACAGTCTTCTTCTCTTAAGTATCAGAAAATGTAGAAGCAATTCTATTGCTTCATTGTTTTATCTGTTCAAGTAGGGTCTTAACTGAGAGTATTTATACTTCTCCCTTTAGTCATTCTGTTTCATTTATATAAATGAGTAAACTTACCCTTCCATCTCTAACACAATCTTAAATACTTTCAAATAGGGAAGGGAAATCTTGAAGGTAAAACAATACTAGATAATGACTATCTGTGCCCCTGTTATACTGTTTATTAAATATCTCAATATATCTAAAACAAGTATATCTGAACATATCTGAATATATTTGGAATATAAATCAATTTTATAAAGGTAACACTGATCTAAAGTTGTTTAAAGGTAATGTGTGAGTACAATGAAATAAAACTCAGTAATTTACTTCAGTGTAAGTGAATTATAGTTAATAAAAGAGGCTTAGTTAGCTTACCAGACTGCTGTAATGTATCTCTCTGACACTTCCCCAAATCCAGCAGTCATAGAAATACTTTAACAGAAGAAACTCAAAAGTGCCACAATTTCAAGCTCTAGAATTTACCCACATCATTGCCAGGATCCCTGAATCACAATCAGTTCTTATATGAGAAAGAAGTCTATAAAAGGACTTTCAGGGGTTACCTAAGCTCTGAAACTGCAAATTTAAAAGGGAGTAGTTAAAAAACAAATTTCTTTCAACAACAACAATAAAAAGCCCAGCAGACAGGCATAATGAGACTAATTACTACAGTAACATGCTGCCATCTTTCTTGGCCTTTCTGCATCCATCACCCTCCACTTTCTTTTTTTTTTTTTTTTTTTAAATTTATTTGACAGAGAGAAACACAGCGAGAGAGGGAACACAAGCAGAGGGAATGGGTAGCGGGAGAAGCAGGCTTCCTGCCAAGCAGGGAGCCCGATGTGGGGCTCGATCTCAGGACCCTGGGATCATGACCTGGGCCGAAGGCAGACGCTTAACGACTGAGCCACCCAGGCGCCCCCACCCTCCACTTTCTATTTAAATTTAGGCAGGTGTATTGAACATGAATCACAGTCAGCAAACTCAGGTAGACAAGATATACAGTGTTATTTTTTATAACTCAACTTGATTTCTGACTATGAGTCTACATTCTTCAAGGCTGACAAGAAAAAATAAAAAGTCAACTTTTACTAGATTTATGCTTCCTTGCTTCTGGGGTTTTGCCACCCTTATGGTGTCCTTTGCAATTTCAACTCTTAAAAGTAGTGATGGAACAAGTTGCTCATTCATTTTTATTTTTATGCATTTATCTTTTCCGGTTCAACTGTCCTCTAATGCTTTTGCCCCATACTTCGGACACAGAATCTTCATTATGTAACTATGCATATGGTCCTAGATGCCTGGGCACAACCCAGTTATTTGTCAAGGGTCTTTCTGCCTGAATGGCAATTTGAATAGCTACCAAGAGGAAAAGCAAAAGAGTAACACAATACCTAGCTATACATATTAGTATCTTGCTCATAATGAAACTAAACATAATCTAACTAAAATGCTTGAAAATACTTAAAATAGGTGGATGCCAAACTGAACTCTCTAGCGTATTCTGCCAACTCCACTGCATTTTTCTGGAACTTTATTCAGCTGCTTACTTTAACCAAAATGGACCCTAATCAATCATTTCCACAATGTTCTTTGCTTTTACATATTGAACTGATTTTTTAAAATATTTGAATGGAAACCACAAATGCCTATATTTAAAAAGTCAAATAAGTACAAAAGTTGTGCATATGGTGAAAAACAACAGAATCCCTTGTTTTTTCTCACAATGACTCCAAATCCTACTTTCCTGATATAGCATTTATTAATCTCTTTGCTTTGTCTGGTAGTTGTGCCCAATCTCTGACATGTTTATGCAGTTCTTTGATGAATTTAGTACTCCATACCACTCTCTTTCTCCTCTCCTCCCTTCCTTTCAGTTTATTTATATCATTCCTATCATTTATCTCAGTGGATAGAGTTTGGGCTATTGGGTTTAGAGTCTGTCTGCCATGTGTCTATAAGCTCAGGGGGAGGAGGGACTTGGAGGTATCAAATGATACCCTCAACTAAGCAACTGAATTTCTGTTCCATTTGTCATTTCTCCTTTTAATGCATCCAATGTTCTGAGCTTCTCTATGGTTCAATAAAGATTAGTTCTCTTTTTTTGAGGACTTTTCCTCATATGCTGTAGGCCACAGCTTCCTCTTCCCTGCTCCATCTAGTTTATTTTTCTAGAATGTTTACCTTCCTACACATTTCCTCCTCTTCTTTTTCCAGAAATCTTCATTCTCCTAATAGTCTCTCTCATTCTTTCCTTTTGCTCATTATTATGGACACTAATGAAACAAGAAATAAAAACAACTAACACAAACTAAAATAAATAATAAACAATTTCCATAATCATCATAATTTTAGTGAGTTATCTAAAAAAAGATTATAAAAAGATTTTTTATTAATTTGCCTTTTGAACAGCAATAGCTCCTTAAAGGTGTCTTTAGCCAACTCCATTACACTTTCTATACCCTCCCCTCCATCATAATTGAAAATGTTGCCATATTATACGGCTTAAAAGATAAGAATCCTTGCTATTTTATAATTATATCTCTATAGCTATGTTCTTCATCATGATTCAATGTGGAGGTATGTGGGTCAATATCAGTTAAAGCTACCATCAAGAAACAAATTTAAAAAATTAAAATGAAAAGCAATTTTCATTTTGGAAAAATAAGAATAAAATAAAATTTAACATGACATTTAACATGACAATTATCACATGATCTCTCTGATATGAAGAATTTGAGAGGCAAGGTGGGAGTTTGGGGGAGTGGGGGAGAGAAATGAAACAGGAAGGGATGGGGAGGGAGACAAACCATAAGAGACTCCTAGACTCAAGAAACGAACTAAGGGTGGCTGGGAGGCAGGGGGGTAGGGATAGGGTGGCTGGGTTGTGGACATTGGGGAGGGTATGTGCTATGGTAAGTGCTGTGAAATGTGTAAGCCTGACGATTCACAAACATGTACCCTGGGGCAAATAATACATTATATGTTAATAAAAATTAAAAAAAAATAATAATAAATTAAAATTTAAAAAATCATGTACACAGTTAACAATTTCTAGTCTAGGTTATAATTCAAGTGGTATTATGCTTCATATCCTTCTAGACTACAATGCAGAGAATTGCTAATTATTGCCATCTTTTTCACAGAAGTGTGGGTTTGGACTCCACATTTTTCTGTTTTTAAGCAGGGATATTTCACATCCACACTTACGGTTTCCATTAGAAAATAAGAAGCTCTAAAGATTCTGGACATGCTTTTCCCCTTCAATATTGATCACAATAAATTGGAGTTCAATAGTTATGGCCTAGATAAGGTTGCCATAATTCTCACATCTATTTTTCAACTTAACTTTCAAAGGGTTGCACTTAATGTTATAGTTGGTTCCTACAACCATTTTAAATCATTACACTCTGAAACACACGCACACACACATACATATACACATGTACACTTATACGTACATGTGTGTATATATGTCACACAAGTATTAAAAGAAAAAGAAAAATATTAATTTGGTAGTGCTGAATATATCCAAATGTTTTTATTGGCAATATTTTGGTAGCCTAACCTTTTATCCATCTTTTTTGATTAAGGATTAGCTGCTGTTAAGTGATGGATATTAAGGAGACCCACAAATAAGTCATGTCTGAAATCCCAACCTGATCCATAAAGCTAGAAACACTGTTTGTTGTTCTTCTACTAAAAATATACATGAGTTCACCTGCATATTCCCCCTCACAGTATAGCTAATATTAACATATAGGGAAGTACAAACACGTACTACCAACTCATTAGCCTCAGCTAACCTAGCTTCAGAGAGAGTTAGAAATGCAGATTACCACAAAAGACATTCTGTGCTCCCTAGCAAACTGATTGGAAATGTCCTACTGAAGTGACTATAACAAGAAGTTACCATTTTTTTTTTAAATAATCAACAATTAAATTCAATTCTTAAAATTACAAAAACAAAAACCTACTAGGTATTTAGGATTTAAGACCTATATGTCCACTACTTAATTTCCACTGCATAATTTTTTTTCTTATCCTTGTGATTATTTTTCTCAAAATTCTAGAAAGGTCATTTACAAAGTGTGTACCAAATAAACGTATTACGTTATAGCACTTTTAATTAATTAAATAGACTATTTTAGAATTATCAGAAGGTAAAATAGAAATATATATAAGAATTTCTCTTTTTGAATTCCTAGTTCATTCTTGTAGACTTAGAATCTAATTCCTTCTTTGATGGGATCTCACTCCCTACACTTATCTCTCCTCCATTTCAATCCTCACCATCAGAACTACTTCCAGAAATGTAAACAGATTGGTAGCAACTAATATAAATCTAGGCACTCGGTTGACACTCCATAAATATTTGTTGATGATTATAACTTTGTCTTGACCAGACTGCTCAGATAATTGCTTTAAATCTCCTGTGGCAATTTAGTTACACTGTGTGGAATCTGGCATGTCAATTAGAAATATCCTGCCCAAATCTGGATACAGGCAAATGATGTTTTCATCAAATTAATTTACATCCTTTCATAACAAACCATGACAATATTTTGACATTGGAAATGAACACAGTACTAAGGATAAAAGTATTTAAATATATCATAACCAACTCAAACTATGCCATAAACCCTTATTATTTTACATCTACTACATCTGGAGTATTTTAGGTTTAGAGAATATTAAATCAATAGATTCACGATTCCATCTGTCAAAAGTCTATAAAGCCTAAAAATGCTACCAACTTTGTTATTAAAAGTAGACTTCCAAAGCCCATCAATATTAATAAGGAGATAAATGAGTATGCAATGTAAAGTCATATATAATTCAATTTTCCTTAAGTGAATTTTGTTCTTTCTTAAAACATAAATATAATATTTCTTAACTTTAAAATTCTCTCTGTACCTTTTGGAATTTGTGTAACAAATAGTATCTGCAACATTAGGGTTTCTTTTCTCTCCCAGAAACATGCATTTATAATCTTTTTTTTCTTTTGGAAATCCAAAGAGGGTACTCAAATAAACGTAGCTGCACTGTTAAAAATTAAACAAAACAACATGATAGAAATATTTTTAATAAAATGTACATTAAGCATGACTTTATCTAGACTTAATTTTACTTGCTCTTCTATTATTGTCAAACTTCCAAATACGGGATAATTTTATAATCCTTTTTTAATGCATAAAGTTCTGTAGATGTCATTAATTAAAACTTTTTTTTTGAAGAATTCTCCAGGTGTCCCATCTACCTTACTCAGAAAATTATAAGTAATTTCATGACTTTATTTTCCATCTCAATTGGTATTTTGTTGATAAATGACTGGAGGGAAAATCAACTCCGTGAAATATTTTTCCCGACAGAACAGACCTTCTCTAGAGGCCAAATTAATTCTGTTATCAAAGCAGCCCAGCCGCTGAGCAGAATATCTGTACACTGAAACCTCAGAGATTCTGGGAGGACCATCTCCGAAGTCTGGTCACACTGAATCATTCCTCATTCTGTCCTGAACACAAAGGAGTGCAGACCAGATCTGCATTATCCACTGGAGTGCACTCAGAGCCAGAGACAGCGTTTTGCTTCTGAACGAAATCACATTGACTGCAGTACTGCACACACTGTACCATATGAACTACCATACCATCATAGGACTGTGTATCAGTGTTCTTACAATGGTTGGGTGCATGTTCCCTCCATTTTAATGTATATTTCATTCTGTTTTGCCTATATGAAAAATCTGAAAATGTTTATCTTTAAATGGGGAAATTATTTTCTTCATCTGAGGTTACCTCAATTTGAAAGTACTCTTATTTAAACACATTTATTCCACACATTTTTCTTCATCTGTGTTTAAAAGTGAAACTACTAATCTCTACAGAATTATAATCATTTGTATTTAGTTCTACTTAAAAGAGTTAAAAACAAATTGAGTTGGATATATTCTAATCTTATTTTATCTCACTAGATGTCATTATAAACATCATCAAACTATTTTGATCTCTTTGTGTGTATGTGGATATGACCCAAATTTCTTGTTACTTTTCCTTATAAAACCTTCAAAATCTTTACTATGCATTTTTATATTAGATGCTGACTTAATTTGTTGCACTGTCTTCTGGTTTACTTTTCAATTTTTCTTGAACATTGGGGTAAAATCTAAGAATGGCATAATTTTTTTTTAGTTTTTATTTAAATTTCAGTTAGCTAACATACACTGAAGAATGACGTAATTTTATTTCTTTTTTTAGAAAGATTTTATCTATTTGTCAGAGAGAGAGAGAGTGGGAGGGAGAGAGAGAGAGCACAAGTGGGGGAACTACAGGCAGAGGGAGAAGCAGGTTCCCTGCTGAGCAAAGAGCCTGATGTGGGACTCAATCCCAGAACCCTGGGATCATGACCTGAGCCAGAGGCAGATGTATAACTGACTGAGCCACCTAGGCATCCCACATAATTTTATTTCTTTCATAATGTACTAAGATAGGTACTGATCACATTTCTATAGTCTCTCAAAATAACAGTGAATTAAAATAAAGTGAAATGATACACTCACAATGTACTTCTTGGTTCTTTCTGAAGAATGTCTTCACTTACTTTACTGTCTTCAGTAAATATCAAATATTTACTATTGGGAGTGCAAACTGGTACAACCACTGTGGAAAACAGTAATGGCATTCCCTCAGAAAGTTAAAAATAGAGCTACCCTTAAAATACAACAACAACACTACTCACTATTTACCCAAAAAATACAAAACACACTAATTCAAAGGGATACATGAAGCTATTTATTTGTTTGTTTGTTTATTGAGAGCGACAGAGAGCACAAGTGGGGGGAGGGGCAGAGGGAGAGGAAGAGCAAGAATCCCAAGCAGGCTCCACACCCAGCACACAGAGCCTAATGCAGAGCTGGATCTGATGATCTGAGATCATGACCTGAGCTGAAATCAAGAGTCTGACACCTAACTGACTGAGCCACCCAGGCACCCCTGAACCTTGTATTTATTGCAGCATAATTGACATTATCCAAATTATGGAAGCAGTATTATATATATATAATTCATCCATAAATAAGAATAGAATCTTGCCTTTGCAACAACATGGATGGAACTAGGGAGTAAAATGCTAAGTGAAGTCAGTAAGAAAAAGATAAATATCAAATGATTTCACTCATATATGGAATTTAAGAAACAAAACAAATGAACAAAGGAAAAAACAGAGAGAGGGAGACAAACCAACAGACTCTTAACTACAGAGAACAAACTGATGGTTACCAGAGGGGAAATGGATGGGAGGAGGGGGAAAATAGGGGATGGGGATTAAAGAGTACACTTATCATGAGGAACACTAAGTAACATACTGAATCGTTGAATTATTACACAGTACACCTAAAACTAATATAACACTGTATGTTAACTATACTGAAATTAAAATAAAAAATTTAATAAAAGGGGCACCTCGGTGGCTCAGTTGTTAAGCGTTGGCCTCCAGCTCAGGTCATGATCCCAGGGTCCTGGGATTGAGCCGCACATCAGACTCTCTGCTCAGCAGGAAGTCTGCTTCTCCCTCTCCCACTCCCCCTGCTTGTGTTCCCTCTTTTGCTGTCTCTTTCACTGTCAAATAAATAAATAATCTTTTTTTAAAAAGTTATTAAAAAAATTAATTTAAAAATGTTTACTACAGGTCTATCGTATATAGCACAGTTGAAATTGGTGGGTCCTTATAAAAGATTACTCCAAAAACATGAACAGGCTTCATTTGTACAATGAAATGGCTTAAGCCAATTTTGATGCCTCATATCAACAAAGTCATTGCCGCTAACTGAATTTATGTTTCTGGATCTCAGTCTCCTCTCTAAAATGAAAGAGTTGACTTCAGCATAGATTCTAAAATTCCTGCATTTTGAACAAATTAATATTTTCTATTTCTATTATCAATATTGTCAACCCACATTCTCTTTAATCTTGAGCTATATAAAAATAATCAAACTCAGCAAAATAATTATTACATCAAGAATACCAATACACAGTTATAGTACACATGTTTTTATATTATGTATTTCTCATAGTAAAGCACTTTTACAATGATTGACAGTAAAATGCTCTGTCACCAAATGCTGTCAATTCTTCCTCAAACATGTCTCTCAAATTCAGTCTATCCTCTCCATCCACCTGTCACTACCCAGGTCTGGGTCCTCATCATTTCTCCCTTGGACGATTACAATAATAGCCTCATAACTCTCTTAACTGACACCCTATTTCTCCCTCACTCTAGCTCATTCTCCATATAGCTGTCAGAGTTATCTTTCTAAAAGTAAAATGGTTCATGCCACCCAGCTGCTGAAGGACTTTATTATATATAATATAAAATCCAAACTCCATATCTTGGCACATTCTGTCCTCAACCTATTTGCCCATTTTCATTTTATGCCAACACCTTTTAGACCCAACCTCCAACTTTATTGCTCCTACTGCAGTTAATCATCTTTGACTGTTCCGCACATTCTAGCCCTCGGTGAAACTCACTGCCTCATGAGAGCCTGGCATAAGGTAGATACTCAATAGCTATTTCTTACTGAAAATGAATAAATTTGCATGCTGTTACTTTTACTTGGTGTATACATCCATTCATATCTTCTTCAATCTAAGTAATTTTTAAGTTAAGTTTTTAAGTTTAAATATCACATCTCCATTCTTACTCAACTTCCCCAGAGAAAGTTCTTCCATTTTCTGTTTCCATAGCATTTCAGTAATTTGTCTTCAATATCACTATCTAAAATATTCTTACTCATCTCTTTATTTTTAAATTGGAAATTTCTATGGCAGGTATGTATCTAAGCACGAATATATATATATACATTCATATACCTATCTTCAGTACTTAGCATCCTCCCAGGAGCATAGTAAAAACTCAATAAATTTTATTGGATCAATAAAAGAGATAAAATGCTACAAAAAATAGAAAATACATTTTTATTAAGTTAAAACTGACAGAGCAGTTTCCCATTATCTATGAGAAAATATAATGACTGATTATTTCAAATTCTGGCATTGAAATATTTAACTTAAGCATATCATTCCATAAGGACTAATCTTTTATAAAGGACAAAATAGGATCAGTAACTATATGAGAAAAACTAAATCCATCTAAGCATCTGTAAAGGGCTCCTGTTAAAACAGCACAAAACTAACGATTCTGATAACCATATCGGCAAATAGTTCCTGATTTTAAATTTTAAAATTATTTGAAGAAATTAAAAATATATTCTGGTGAAAACTTTGTTATATTTAATTAAGTTTAAATTATACAGAGTCATGACAGTGAAATATTATCTTATTTAATAATACAATATTATAAGGTAAAATACATACCTACTTCCAGTAAATAAGATTTGAAATTAAAGTTATAGCAACATCTGTAAGTTTATTAAAGTGGAAGTATATAAAAATTATTTGAGCGCAGGGATTTTGATACCTTGTGTTTTAATAAAGGGTTTAGTAACAAAATTTCAATTTAATACTATGACCATCTTAAAAATTTTGTGATGGTGTTTCAATATGTCAAAGTTCCTTTAAAATCTATGTTTAAATTACTCATCAATAAGAAAAAAGTATATATTTTTTTAAGTCACAGGCTTTATCCAAAATGGTGAAAAAAAAAAGATTTTCACTAGAGCTCAGTTTATATCTTAGTATTAATAGCTGCTTAGTTTATGCTATTTGTAATTATAAAATTGTACAAGTGTCAGAAATCATCTTAAGTGATTTTATACAGGTATGTATCAATATAATAGAGACTTTTATTTGTTTAAAAATGAACAAATATTAATCTTTCACATTTTGATATGATTTATAAATAAATTTCATGTCAAATAAAAATATTTATTTGACTTAAAGTCAAAATATTTATACATAGAAAACTGGAAAAGTATAAAACTAGCAGAACCTATTTTCTTTCTGATTTTCTATGTATAGCTTTTGTTTGTTTGTTTCTTGTATGTGTTATAACCAAATTCAATAAGCATTAATCAAAATAGAAAAGCAAAATTATGGCTAATCATATTTTGCTCAATAAGTTAAATAAATCTTTGGTGAGGACTATTTTATATGCTATGAGAGTGACCATCAAGTTGCTTCAACTATACCTCAAGTATAGAAGGTGGGTAAGATAAGAATTGCAATAAGGAACGATGAAACCAAATTTTAGTAAGGATTCAAATGAGAGAAAAAGATTGCATTTAATTAGAGAGAGAGGAAGAGATTAAGAATTAAGGGGAAAAGAAAGTCCTATAAGGACAAACGAGATTTCTCACAATAGACAAGGAAAAAGAGCTCATGCTAAGTATATGTAGTAGGATTAACAAGAACATGGAATACAAATGTCTTTTTTTAGTGTCTAAAATGATGTGATTTGTGTATGTAGTGACCAATGAGATGAATGTGAAAATAGCAGTAAGATGGAGTATGTGAAAATAATGCATCCAGTTGTTTTATCAGATATATCAAAAAGAATATAGAATCTTCAGTTTCTTTTATTGCTCACACAACAGTGGACAGGTCCATTAGTACTGGTTTAGTTTGGCAATGAAGTGTTTATATTTGGAATTTCAATCAGTGCCTGGATTTCTATCACTTTGTTTCCTTTTAAAAACCAGTATAAGAGGTATTGTCAGTGATGTTGTTCACTCTAGTTTTAGGAGAGAGGAAAGAACTATTTAGTAAAGAAGATGAAGGGAGTAATGATAACAAAGTGGGAAGGATGTTCAAATCATCTTAGTTCCTTTCCCATGTTTGCCTTGAATTCACTGAATAGAATAAAAAAAATATGATAAAGCAAGTAATAAACAATAATAACAACAAGCATCAGTATTTTGTCATATGCCATCATCACCCCCCCCCACCACCTTACTTTAAAAAGATAGGAAAAAATCTCTAATAGACATAACCGCTGACTTTGGGAATGAATGGCTTTGAGAATTAGTGAGTTTTCTGTCTGGAAATGTGTAAATAGAGGCCCAATAACCATTTGGTAAGGATGATACGAAAGGAATTCAGACTGGCCTTGTGTGTGAACTGGCCAGTTATAGAGAGACTCACGCTCTGAAGGGCCCTATGATTATGATTAGTTTAATGTTCTTCAGTTACTGTCTTGAAATTCTTAATTTTGGTGATGATAATGCTAACTTTTATTTAGCATTGAGTTCCATAATTGTGTAGCCAGTGCTGAATGTCAGACCAATAATATGAATAGTAGATTCCTAATTTAGAGACTTTTGATACTGAAATCCTTTGATTCTATGTGCTTACTTTGGGAAACCAGAGTGAGAAACACTCTTTGAAAAATAATATTAAATGAGACCTCATGGGGATATGGGGGTTAGTAGCAAAAACTATGAAAAAAATTAAATCAATCTGTGCTTATCCAATCAATTATGATTAACTAAACAAAGGAATATGACTTGAGCAAAATAAGGATAGTCCTAAATTCTTACACTAAATTAAATTAAATTAAATTAAATTAAAGAAAAAATGGGACAGTTGTGGAGGAAAATGGGCAGAATATCTAATTATTGCTATGACATCTGTGCAAATTGAAACAGCCAAATAGGCAATTAATGATTCTAATAGTAATGGTAATGCAAGACATGATAGCATGGGCAAAGCAAGCAATTACTTGTACAAATGCCGGAGGCTAAATAGGCTATTAGCTAGATACATGGCCCACTTGAACCTGTTAATTGTAATAGATATGGTATTTTTTATCTTACTAAAATTGGGTTATTTTTCATTCCACTGCTACAATAAATCATTCAAAAGTTTCATTGACATATAATAAGTTGCCTTCAAAACTCAGTAAAGTGAGTTACAATTTTCACATATTTTCCTCATATATCTTCAGAGCAAAATCTAAAGACACTTCTGAAAGGGAAAAAAATTGGCACTAATACTGTAGGCCCCCCTTATCTGAGCCCAGTGGATGTCTGAAACTGCAGAGCATTGAACCCATATATACTATGTGTTTTGCCTTTACATACACCCCTATGAATGAGTGTAATCTATAAATTAGGCACAGTAAGAGATTAATAACAAAACTAATAATGAAATAATTATAACAACATAATGAAAAGTTATGTGAATGTGGTCTCTCTCTCAAAATACCTTATTGTACTGCACTCACCCATCTTCTTGTGATGATGTGAGATGATAAAATGCCTACTACATGGCATGAAGTGAGGTGAATGAGGAAGGCACTATGAGGTAGTATTAAGCTATTACTGACCTTCTGACAATGGTCAGAATGAAAGTCATCTACTTCTGAACCAGGGTTCACTGCCGGTAACTGAAACTGCAGTAAAGTTTGAAATCACGGATAAGAGGGATCTCCTGTATTTTCTTGATCTCCTTCTTTTATGTCTCAAATACTCTCCCCTGTGAGTGTGAGTAGTTTATTTCCCTCGACCCTCCTAAAATCCCCATTTGTAACACAGTGAGATCTGGAAAGCCCCTATGGCTCAATGCAATTTTCTCATAGAAAACTCCTGTTAATAACGCTTTTTCTTGAGTCCCTAGGTGAGATGCAAAGTTCCTTTGTCATCAGAGGTTGAGAAAAGTGAATCAAAAAAAAGGAAGCAAAGCCATTTAAGAACTAAGGGGGATTCTACCTCAATACCTCAATATTTAATTTCAAATCTAAACTTTTAGTTTAAATAAAGCTTAAGGTCACATTTCTAATGCAAATAAAAGCAATTTAATACTTACAAGTGTGTGATATGTTACTGATCTTATTAGCAATATGAAGACTGGGAAAGCTGGCTTTAAAGAAAGTGTTAGTAATAGTAAATCCACTTGTTCAATGACTGTGAAATTTACAATACTCTCTGTTAGGACTCCTCAGAAAAACAGAATCAAATGATTATATACATATATAAAATATATGTATCTTATATACACTGTATCATATACATATTTGGCATATATATATTAATTTTTATATTTCATTTAAAAATATTTCTTGCTAGTAATTCCCATATCCCCATTAAATTTCATTTAACATTATTATTCAAAGATTGTGTGTATATATCTATTGAGAGAGAAAAGACTTTAAGGAATTGGGTCATGTGATTATGGAGGCTTGAGAAATCCAAAATTTTCGGGATAGGCCAGCAGGCTAGAGACCCAAGAAAGAGCTGCAGAGACCAAAGAGAGTCTGTTAACATAATTCCTACTTCCTCTGAGGAGATCAGTCTTTGTTTTATTAAGGCCTTCAACTGATAGGATGACAACCACCCGCCCACCCATAGAGGGATGCTTTACTCAAAATCTACCATATAAATGATAATCCCATCCAAACACTTCCTTATCAGAGTAATTTTTGACCAAATATTTAGACACCGTTACTCAGACAAGTTGATATATTAAATTAACCATTACTCTTCACTTAAGAGTTTGGGCTACTAGTATTTTTTAATGAAGTAAAAAAGTATATAAAATAATTCATAAATATGAATAACAACATACATATAATATAGCCATAGTGACATTTTTGCAAATGGATGGTCTTAAAAACTGTTTGAATAAAAAAACAGTAATTTCTTAACTCAAAAAAATTCATATAAAAATAGTGTTTCATAGCTTTTTCAACCCCTTTCCTTATATTTTCTCTGAAGAAAAATCTAAAATTACTCATATCCTGCTTCCTTGAGCTTGAAAATACTGTGATATCTAATGGTAATAAATATGCGTCATGCTGGATAGCATAGGGAAAATACCAATGATTATGACTGAATTATTAGGGCCCACTGGCTTATAGACTAAGGTCCGATTCTTAACTCTCAAAGAATAAGTGCATGCAAAAAAAAAAGAAGTGCGTGCAGAGTATCTCAAGAAATTTAAATCTTAAAAAGGACATAGAAATATTGTCCCCAAACATCACCACTTAACTGGAAAAGATACAGAAAAGCATGAGTTCAATTTTGCTTCAAATACTAATCCATTTGATATATGTATGTTCAATCTGAGTATATTCTTCATATGGAAGAATTACCTAATCATAACTAAAAGATAAAAATTCAAAGAATAGTATTATGTGAGTGAAATGAAGATGATTTGAGTAGTATTTTAGAAAGCCTGTGCTAAGTGTACTTAAAAAAACTGAAGTCTCTAATTTGAAAGCTCTGTGTCTCTGGCAGTAGAGTTCGGTCTGCCTAGAAAGATTAAATAAAGAAGGCTTCTTATTAGAAAAGAATCTTTAAACAAATAATACAATAATAGCTTTCCTGACTCTAAGGAAATATTTCTAGATGCATCTCTATTTAAATTTCATGCAGCATAAACCGTGTCCAATCGTTCCCGTCTTTCATCTGAGAAGATATGTTCCAGGTCAGAATGTTAACTCACATAAATGAATTAGTTCTAGATTTATGCTGAGGCTTGGATTTGCTCAGAGCATATCGTATGAAAGGAAAAACGTGAAGCATAGAGAATTACACAAGAAAATGCTTAAATGTTCAGAGTTTAAGATGTATGTTATTGGAATGTGCTGTTTGAGCTCTATTTTACTCTTTAACTAGCTGTGAGCTGGCACTTTACTTAACCACTCTGGAATAATGCCCTCTTTCTTCTAGAGTTAAGTCTCTGATATCACTCATCTTTAATTTATACAGTTCTTTAATCTACGAAACTAGGAAGAAAATATTATGAAACCGAAAACTTCTAAATGCATCTTGATTCTAGAGGAAAAGGACGTTAAGAAATTAAAATCATTATGCTTACCCTGGAGTTTTATCCCAACAGATTCATGTCAAAATAAAGATTTACAAATACATGCATTCCAGTGCACTTTTATCAAAAGTACTGTAACATTATTTCATGGGTGAGACAGACAGGATGACGAAACAATATATTATTTTTTAGCTTTTTGCATTAAAACTAAATGATCAAAAATAGTCTACATGTAGATTAGATATTTGATATGAAACTGTGAAGTACAATTAAAGAGACAAATTCAACCTAAAAAACAAGACAGACAAATACTATTATGCAATATACTTCTTAAAATCCTCTTTAGACATCAAACCCAGTATTTCTGTTTCCTGAAGACAAATCCTAAAGTTCCTCAACTGAAGTAAAATAGGTAAATCAAAAGTGCATGGTTTATCTTGAAGGGTCTCTGCTTAGATCTGAGCAACCATCCTGCTGCTCCTTTCATGAGGAGAGAACTGTTTATTTTTTATTCTCCTTTTTAAACTGCAGGATTTTAACTCTAGAAGGTTTCCTCTTTGAAAATGATATATATCATGTACTGTGTATATTCCATATATGTGTCGTTCTGCAATAGATTTCATTTCTATTATTGCTGTATATGAGGTGGGGCCTAAAGAGTGAGAAATGAAGCACAGAGCAGGAGGTAGTTTATTGTGAAATTGATGCTTAGTAGTTCAGTGATCCAGAATGTCTTATGAGTGAAAATTACTGAATTATCCATCCATAATGTATTTATTGCCACCCCTTCATGCTACTTACACTCAAATCAAAGGGTGAAGATGGTGATATTGCTCTAAATTAGAGGGCAATAATAAATTAGAAGACAAAGAAAAGAACTGTTAAATTGGGATTTAGAGTTATTGGAGAACTACGTGTATATAGCATTAGAAGAAAAAGCACAAACCAAAGCAATCTTGACTACTGTTTCATGAATTATGATTTTAGCTATTTTTTCTAATTTACAAACAACGATACGATAGTATTTTTACATATTATTTATAAACCAGGGGAAATATTTTCATTCATTAATTTATTCATTTTAGGTATAACTTACATAAAATAAATTCACAGTGTTTAACTGTAATGTCTGGTAACTTTTGACAAATAAATATACCTACATAATCAAAACCCAAATTAATATAAACAAGATAATTACGATCACAAGCTCTCTTAGGCCATTTTCTAGTTAACAAGTCAAGAAACCATTGTTCTAATTTCTATCATTATAGATTAGTTTGCTTCTTCTAGAACTTCCTGTAAGTATAAATCTAGACATTGTGGACGATGCATTATAAAAATTATTTCTGGGGGTGCCTGGGTGGCTCAGTCAGTTAAGGGTCTAACTCTTGAAATCAGCCCTGGTTTTGAACTCAAGATCGTGAGTGAGTTCAAGTCCCACATTAAGCTCCATGCTTTAAAAAAATGATTTCTGTTCTATTCTTCATATGAGTGTTGAGTTTTATTCTAGTTAAATTTATTCTAATTCAATTATTGATGGATAACCTTAAACTTGTGGAATTTGTTTGGACAAGTCTATTTCATTTGTGTCATTAACCCCAAGGTGAACTCCTTAGTCTTTGATTTCTAGGCATGGCCCTGCTGGTTGTCTGAAGACAAAGCCCAACTTCTATACCAATCCCCTCTAACTGAGTGTGGGATCCAAATTCTAAATAGTGTCTCCTCCGCATAGAGCTGAAATACCAACTCTCAGCATTCTGTTTCCCTCCCTGGGCTTCTTGAAATCTCATCCTCATATGCAGTTATTTTACTGTTCAATTAAGATTTGAGGTGAGTTTCTGTGCATCTACTACCCTGTTTCTCTGTCCTCTTTGGATGTCCTCAATTTCCATTTATACTGTCAATCCCAAACCTCCTCTGACCCTTCTCCAGCGTGGCTGAGGCTTTCTGCTTGAGTTGTGTTCATCACTTGTGGATTAAGATGAGCCCTCGGCGGGGCAGGGGCAGGGGAAGGAGAGTGCTGAACACCTGTCTAATTCCACAGTATGAGCCTCTTTGTTAAAAGGTACATTCACTCCAGTTTCTGAATGCTTTTGTTTACAGTGTCTTCAAATAATCCTTTTCTTAAAATTTTGTCCATAGTTTATAATTATTTATTTCTATAAAAGCTATTCTGTTCTATCATATCTGAAATGCTTGTCCTGTCACAATTCAAATTATGGAATAGAAGTACTACGGTAGCACTTGTTATACCGAAGTCCCATTCATATGCATTATTTGATTAAACAAATAATAATATATAAACAATAAATTTATAAATGTAATGTTTCCAAAGGAAAAACAAATTCGTGGGAGATGATACAAGGAACAAGTAACTTGGATTGGATTTCATAGAGTACCTCTTCAGGACATCTGTAGGATAAAGATTTCCTGACTAATTAGAGATGAAGCATGGTTTCCAAGGCAGAGGAAAGTGCCTAAGCCACAGATACAAGCTATTTCACATGGGAAACTGAAAGTGGGCCAGCCAGTGTGACTTGATTCTAGTGAGCAAAAGAGAAATGACAGAAGCTGGGCAGGGACATACAACTTAGGATTTTGTGCAAATGCTTGTAAAAATATATTTGTATGCCAAGTACAATGGGAGGTTATTGACCTCCCATTTATTTAGTTTTTAATCAAGGTAGTGACACTGACTACAGTATGGAGTTGTACACTCTGGCTAAAATGTGGAAGATGACTGGAGTATGTCAAGTGCAACTGATAAATAAAATATTGTGTAACCTGGTAATACAGCTGACCCTGGAACAATACAGGTTTGAACTGTGTGGGTCCCTTTATATATGCACCATTTTTCAACAAATACACTCGCTATGATTTTTAATAACATTTTCTTTTCTTTAGCCTACTTTATTATAAAAATATAGTACATAATATATGTAACATATAAAATATGTGTTAACCCACTGTTTATTGTTAAGGCTTCCAGTCAACAGTAGGCTATAAGTAGTTAGGTTTTGAGGAAATCAAAAGCTATACACAGATTTTCAACTATGCAGGAGGGCCAATTCCCCTAAATCTTGCATTGTTCAAAGGTTCACTGTAATAGAAGAGATTAGAAGACTCAAGATGTGTTTTTTGGAAAAAAAGTAGAAAATTTGAAAACTATGTCTTTAATTTTTTTAAATGTGATTTCATTATGTAAAATCAACAGTTCATAACAGATTTGGGGAAAATTTTCTGGCAATAACTACATTTTTCTGTCCTTCACAAACAGATTTAAATGTATTAAATAACATGGGACATATGACACATTCTTTTTTAACAATTTACAATTACAAAAATAATCTGAGGTCATCTAGTTCAATGCCTATTCCAAATTATAATCTTTTTGTACTCATTTTTCTATTTCTCATTAGACTTTAAAAAAAAAAAAACAAAACTAGTCTATTACTTTTCAGGAAACTATTTAAACCTGGGAAATTATGGCAGCCTGAAAATTCTAACTTCTAATGAAATGAAATATTCCTCTTAACTTCTACTTACAGCTTTATTATTGGTTATTTAATTAACCAATTATGGATGAGTAATGCTTCTGTCACATTAATGAACTTTCTCAAATCTTAAATCTTGGACATATGGTTGAACAATGTTTAGTATTCTTTTCTTTTGTTAACTTGACAACCTAGGATGATATTCAAAATTTCTAAACATTCAGTCATTTCTATCCTTAATGCTTTCTTCACTTTTGATACCAGTATTGATAAAAGTTAATACAAATCAGTAATTACTTGATTTATCTACTTCTTGCATATTTAAATTTTAGACTATTTACAGGTCACCACTACTTATATCCCACCTCTGAAATAATTTAATAGTAAATAGGTCATAGTAAAATTATTAGATGACTTTGTTTCTTGTCTGTTATACCTAAACAGCAACATTTTTGTGTGTTCTCTCTCATTTTCTTTTCTTATTTCAATTTTAATCCAGATGTTTTCTACTAGCCTTCTTTCCTTAAGTTCATGTACTTTTATATATGTGTATATACTTTGGACATATCACATCATGTCGATACTTAGTTTATCAGGTATGTTTATTTTGCATAGCCCAATCACTGCTAATTATAATGTGTCCTTCAGTGGTATAGTCTACTCTTTAGCCATGTTCTGCAAGTATTTTTCCCTTGGGATATAAATCTCTATTGTTGCATGCTAGGACCATTTCTTATTTTCTTCGTTAAATATAAATGAAGGAACGGTAGTTCCTTGTAACTTTAAGAATATTTTTTCTATTAATTTATTCAAAACCATTTCTTTTCCTGAACTAATTAAAAGCCGTTTATAATCATTTAAATGTTTCCTCACGAGCACTAATTTCATCACAAATATGTATGTATATGTGCATGTAACATGCTTCACATCTCCATATACAAAATTTAAAACCAACTTGTGGTGTCTTTCTTCCATAATCCTGCCCACTTTGGTCATAAAAACCATGAATAATCCACTAGGACATTCTAAGTAACACCTAGTAGGGTCCTTTAATCCCAACATTTTTGTAACAATTTGAGACTTTTCTTTGAAACTCTAAAAATGAGAACAATGTAGATATTAGTGTACATGTGAGTATATACAAATTTTATACATAAATATTATACTAAAATATAAATGATAAAAGGAGTCATGATATAAACTTTAAGATTCTTTTCACCAAGAAATTGCTGTCCCTGTTCAAATGTGATCTAGATATTTCTTTTGCTTTCACTATCAAAGTATGGCTGATCTTCAACTTCATTTCCAAAGCCATGATACTACCACATTCTACTCCCAGTTGCCTATAATTCCCATCAAACTAGGGTTTTTTCTTCTCTGTTTGACTATACCTCCAATCCAATCCAATGGCAAATAAGCAGTACTTAAAAAAAATAAGTATTTTCAATAAATATTGGTAAACTAATAAATATAGGTTATATGGCCTCTTATTCTGTCCTTGTATCAAGAACTTTATTTATTAATTGTATTTGTACAAAAGTACTTAGTCAATATTGATGGATTCACAAAGTTTATCTTATACAGTAAGTTTTTACTGTATGATTATTAGTGAGGCAATTGCTAACTGCTCAATGACCTCTTTCCTATAATTCTTTCATAGCACTTTTCACTTTCCAACTTTGTAATAAAGTTAGTTTATATATATTCATGAAGTTTTATAGTTACTTAAAAAATGCAGGCACATATATCAGTTATTATGAGGGCCACATCTGTTTTTGTGTACTCTTTGATGTACAGCATGACCATGTGATTTACTTTAGACAATAAAACATGAAAACAGAAAGTCAAGGTTCTGATTTCTGATTTCCGGGTATGAGCTTTACTAACCACTGCATTTGTCAATGGGGTCCCAACCTCCAGTGACAGTGAAATGTACTGAGAAGAAATCCCCAATGTTTAACTGTTTGTTTTCTTTACAAAATTCATTTCCTTTATATTAAAAAAAAATGTTTCCCTTTATATGAAGAAAGTATGGAAAAAGGGTTAGCATAGATCAATATGAACTATATACACTTTTTTAAAAAGCATTTATCGGGGTGCCTGGGTGGCTTAGTGGGTTAAAGCCTCTGCCTTTGGCTCAGGTCATGATCTCAGGGTCCTGGGATAGAGCCCTGCATTGGGCTCTCTGCTCAGCGGGGAGCCTGCTTCTCCTTCTCTCTCTGCCTGCCTCTCTGCCTACTTGTGATCTCTCTCCTCTCTGTCAAATAAATAAATAAAATCAAAAATTAAAAAAAATTAAAAAAATAAAAAGCATTTATCAAAATGAGAATTTTAAAGTAGCATTTGGGATTTTTAATAGTGTTTTTTTGTTGTTGTTTTTTTAGCCCTAGCAAATAGAGTATTACCTAATAAAACTAGGTTAACAACTATGCTTTGGGGCATCATAATACTATAAGAGTGTTAAAGACAGTACTTCCAAAAACTCGTTCTCCCCCTTTACTTATTATAAGAACCTTGATATTTATAGAGCAGAAACAAATCCAATTAAAATACTTAGTTTTCCAAGATCCTAGAAAGCTAGGTATTTAACATTTTAGGATAGTCACTTCTGTTATTAATTTACTAAATATCTTCTACTCCAAACTAACATTCATTTGTAAGTTCCTTAAGTGTTTCTTCACCTATCATATTTTCCCCATGTCATACGTAGTTGTGACATATGGTCCCGGTGAATGAAATATGAGCAAAAGTTTCTGGGTAGGACTTTTGGGCAGGCTATTTAAAAGATGACAAGTTCAGCTGACTTCTCTCTTTACCTCCTACACTCTGCTCTTGATCATTTGCCCTTTTGCTGGCTACCTGCCTAGAGGACAGATGGATGACCAGTAGGGGAACAGCCAGATCACAACTGTGAGGGGAAACAATCTCATGCTAAGAGTGACAGAGAAGGATGGATACGCCAATCCTGAACTATTTTCCCTTGTACTTAGTATTATACTAGGAAAATAAAGCCCTTATGTCACAAATCAATTAAGTTGTTGCCTATCTGTTACAATGCAGCCAAAACCTATGACCACCTTACTAACTATTCTCTGCACAGTTTGAGAGAAAATAATCAAGGTTTTAAATCTATTACTCTAGTCACAAAACTTAAAAGTAAATTGTTGAGATTAAAAATAAACAAAATCTTATGCTTTTTACCCTCCCTCTCTGCCCACCCTTTTTCATTTCTCACCCCTTAAAGCAAAGAAAGTTTAATCACAGTAGGTAGTTTCCATTTAGGACAAAGTTCTAGATTTCATATGAAATACGAACTATAGTTAACATGTATGGTGAATATCAATGATACAAAGTATTTAGATAGAACATACAGTGATGATATTTCTACACTAGAATGCAAACAGGATCGTGACAGTGAATCTTCAGTTTGGTTACTGTACAATCTTAGGCAAGTTCTTTGAAATTTATAAACATTTGTGTCCCCATCTATAAAATGGTAATAATATTTATTTTACACAGTTATTACAATGGTTACTGACCATAATTTCATAATGAATACTCAGTAACTGGTAAATGTTAATTATTTTTTCTTATATATTTTCAGGTATAAGTATTCTTTTAATATTTTATTTATTTATTTGAGAGAAAGAGAGATCACAAGTAGGCAGAGAAGCAGGCAGAGAGAGAGGGGGAAGCAGGCTCCCCACTGAGCAGAGAGCCCAATGCGGGGCTAGATCCCAGGACCCTGAGATCATGACCTGAGCCGAAGGCAGAGCTTTAACCCACTGAGCCACCCAGGCACCCCTCAGGTATAAGAATTCTTAAAGAGAGAGCGTTTGCCAGAGAGCCCAGCTTTGTCCTGGGCATGGAAGAGTCATTTCATTTTTAAAGAACCTCTTTTAGTAAGCTGACAGTTCTTCAAGGAGGAAGATAATTATTATTTTTTCAACAGAAGATATTAAAATCTATTTTTATTGAGTGTGCTACTACAAAAGAGTGGTAACAAAAACATGGAGTATGTTTTACCAACTCTAGAGCAATGAAGAGAAATTATCAAGGAGAAAGAGAGAGGTGGAGAAAACATCACTTATTTGAAACAAATATTCTGCATGTTGCATATGGTCTGTTGCTATTTAACATCCATGCTTGACACCTCCTAGAGTCTACAGTCTGGAAAATGAACACTACATTTCTCAGATGATCTTATAGACAGGGTTCTTAATATGTATTAGGAACTGCCATTTGCATGCATTCACATGAGTTGTAAAATATGCAAATAAAACAGAAGTCCTCTTTCATTTGTTTTTGGATAGCTTCTGTTTGCTAGATTGTAATGATACGGCAATTTTCTATAGTGTCACTGAACTGTCCAATCTCTAGCTTTATAGGTGTTTAGAGGCAATTGTATTGACAGCTGCAGTAATCCCATCCTTCATATTGGTAAATCACAAATTCGGTAAATTTTTTAACTTCGAATTTTCCATAGTAGCTCTCTGATACCTTCTTTGTTGTGTCTCAGGTAGAAGCTCCTTCACTGGTCAGTTTTAAAGGATGTTGAGAGTCCTTCCAGGAAGAGCCAGACTAAAACTCTCCCTGAAAAATCCCAATGACTTTAAAATCACCAACTTTGAGTTAATTTTTTTTTTCTGTTTAGCATGGTTTGGTTTGTTCAACTGAACCCTGATGGGATAACTTGTAAACCAGAAAGCACTTTCAAATTTAATTATTATTTTTTTTTTAGTTAAGCACTCTCTTTTTTTGTCTCCTTCTTACACCGTTTCTGTTTTTTTACCACTATCTAGCCACTATCTTATTAACACCATAGTTTTGTTTTTAAAACATTATTAAAGTTGTTATATAAAATTGATTTTTTAAGTTTTATACCTCTGTTCCTACACTCCTTAGCCAAATGTGCTCATTTTATCTGTAACAACTGCTTTTTCTCTAATAAACAAATGTATTTTGCCTCTAGAGAGGTGTTGAAGTACATTCCCTAGTAAATGAAAGTTGTCATGGATAGATCAAAGGTAAATTAGAAATCCAGAGAGACTTTTATTCTAGATAAATCTTTCTATAATGAGAAGATACCATTTTATTAGGGATTAAGAAACACTTTTCTCTGACATGTTATTTCCAAAAGTTTTACTAATATCCTAAAGAAGAAAGCAGGTTTTTTAAAACACATTTATGCATCAATGGGCATTTCACTTTTGTTTGGTCATGACAGGTGTCAGTAGGAAGGAAGGATGACAGGAGGTAAAAGGAAATCTGTTGAGTAGAAGGAGAGAAAAAGGGTATTTGCAATTACAGAAACAGAAATATTGAACTTGACATAATAGCAAAATGGAGTATGGACAGGCTATATATAAATATACAACCATCCCCCAAAATGCATCTCTCCACTCCCACTTGTATTTGCACCACCATGGTGTAGTCCTCTGCCAAATTATACCAGGGTGGTCTATGTGACCAGTAGATTAAATGGAAGTAAGATTATGCACTCCTGAAGTCAGGTTATAGAGATCAAGGGAGCTCTTTTTTGGGGCCTCTTGCTTGCTTGTGTTCTCATTCTCTCTTCACTCACACTGGGAAGGCCAGCATTCATGTCACGTGACCGGCATTATGGAGAAGCCCACAAAGCAAGGAACTGAAGCTTCTTGCAGGCAGCCCTCTGAATGAGTTTAGAGTGATTGCCAGGCCCCTGCCCATCACTAAAGCCCTGACTGGCAACTTGAAAGCAACTCATGAGAAACACTAAGCCAGAACCATCAAGCTTTCCATACTTGGATTCCTGACCTTCAGAAACTATGTGAAATAATGAACATTTGCTCCTAAGTTTTGAGTAATTGGTTACACTGAAATAGTATCTAATATAACATATAAATATAAAAATTTTTATTTTGATATATATGAATATATATGTGTATATATATATACAAATATATATAAAAACATATATGCATATATATTTACATTTAACTTTGGTGAATGTTGCTGATTAAAGTTAAATATAACAATTTTAAGTCAACATTGATTTCAATGCAGTATTAGAATAGAGGGCCAAAATCCTTAAAGCAACTTAAAATGTAAACTAATACTGCCATCTATCGGTGATTTAAAAAACTTACAGGCTTATTTAGTAATGTTTTATTCTCTTTAGAGAAATCTATATTTGGAATATACACAAATATATTCCAAGCTCTTAAACATAAGTTATTTATTATATGAAAATTGTTTACTCCTATTAGCTTGTTAGTTAAGGAAATTATATATTCATTATAATTTCAAATGTTTAAAAAGTCTTTTTAGCAAAAAATTTTAAGATCAAAATCTCCTTAAAGCATTTTATTTTATTTTATTTTTAATTTTATGACAGCTGCTTTATAAATTAATAAAAAAGCAAACTTACTTTCAGCGTAATTTTAGTGTAAAGTACACTGCATTTTTCCCCTAAATTTTATAGAAGTTTGATAAGCTGGAAATGGTATGAGTAATAAAGAGATTGTGTATTAACCAAATTGTATTATTCCAAATAAGTTAATAAATGGTATTTTTTCTGTTGAATAAATTAAATACATAATTTATGGCTGGAGGTATTTATAAATTAGTGATAAAGAATGCTTCAACACTGAAATTAAAAGTTCATACTAACAACTGGAACCATATCAAACTTTTTTAAAAATTTTCTGCCAATAATGAAATGGAAAAATATATCATGGCTCCCCATTATATTCCCTGCTTCAACTGTCTTAAATAATAGAAGGCAGTTATCAATTCTTACTGAACATTTCATGCAGAACTCTTTTCTTTACGAACTACTCTGGTGACACCTAATAAATGTTTATATTCAATAATATCAAATTACTATCAGTTGCTGGATTTTTCCCATGCTTCATCTCCTATATTTCTTTTATTCAATACATTGCTTATCACATTTTACGTAGTTACTAAGTGTTAAATAATGATGAAATGTGTGTCTCAAAAAGAACAAAGCAAGATATAATCACATGATAGAAAAGTAACAGATGGATGGATGGACGGATAGATAGATGATAGATAGATAGATAGATGATAGATAGATAGATAGATAGATAGATAGATAGATAGATAGATAGACAGATATCCCACTTCCAAAAATTAGAATAAAGACAGTGAAAGCAGTACTAGTACAACTCAGGCAGATCAAATTTATTCTTTTGTTACACTGGCTTCTCCCGTCTATAAATCTTTCTGTCCCAGTGGGCTAGTCATTATAGATAATTGGTTAGTGTGTTATTTCCATGCTGAGCAGAATAGTTATGTTACTAAAAGCATTTTTTATAGGCAGTATATTGACACTTGCATAATTTAAGAAAAAAAATGAATCTCATAAAACACCTGGTATTCATTAGTACTTTTTATCCATGTATTTCCTGCTCAATACTTTGATCATTTACCCCCTTCTGTGCAGATGACAGAAAAAAGCTCTCTTATAAGTGAGAATTTATTTTTATAAGCCAACCATACAGTGAAACACAACACATTTATTTTCCTACTGTTCCTCTTTAATGCTGAAGATGAGATAGAGCTAGTGAAGTATGTAAGAAAGTGTTGATTGAGAAGAAATTTATGAGAACCTAACTGGCATTATCTCCTTGTTGACTTACATTTTCTGTCATCTTATGGGAATTGTGGCTAAATCTGTCAAAAGGAAATTAGCAAAGACTCGAGGATAATTTCCTAATGTACAATTAATGAGCAATTTTCTTTGATGGCTCTTTTATAAGTGTTGGATAATATAGGAAATTATCCACAAAGGAAACTCCATTCTTTTGTTTATAATTAATTTTGACTTTGTTAGCAAATATTTTCTTGCAACTATACTGACCTTATAAACTTGTATTTGAAAACCATGAAGAAAAATCTTAACAAGGGTTTGTTTTGCATTCAAGTGTCAAATGACACAAATATAATCATTTTTGACATCACAGATATGCTTTATTAATTTCTTATGTTAAAATGAGATATAAAGATAATTTACCATAATACATTTTTTACAAATTATAAAAATAAGTGCAAATTTATATAAACAAAGTCAATAGTAATCATATCTGTATATTGTATCAGTCATTATATTTAATGATGATTCATCAGCTACCTTGGTACCTGTAATATATATTGGTAAATTTTTCCAACTAGTCTTTTAGCTTATTTCAATTATTGTTATTGTGTCCTTCCAATTAATGTATATTTAGAATGAAAATAACAAAGGAAACTGATGTTGATTATGAAAGCCACAGCTCTAATTTGTATTAATTACAAATATATCAGACATTGTGCCAGAGACAAAAATCTACACACTGAATTTATTAATACATTGAACATATAGACCAATAATTGTTTAGTACTTGATGATCCTGCTGAATTTAATGTGTCTCTCCAAAAAATGAAACACATATTCTGTAGAAATGAACTAAATTACAAAGATGGAATTAAGAGAAACTTTGGGGCTATATTAACACACTGGGGCATGGGAGACTTCTTGTGATCCTAAAATGGCAACAAAACAAAACAAAAAGCTATATGAGATGAAAGAATAAAGAGAACTATGGAAAAATATTCACATTTAGAAAGTAGACAAAGAAGAAAAATATTCTCAAAACACTGATACATCCTATCTTGCTTTGTAAATTACATAAGGTAAAGACTTGTTTGGTGAGTGTAAAGACTTAAAGAACATCATTGGAATCCGTTTAGGGACTGAGTTATTGGAGATGGACTAGTTTCTTGGCATCCATCTCTCCATTTAACTCTTGAATTAATTAATTAATTAATTCAGGGGGCAAATAGTTTTTTTATTAATTAATTAATTAATTAATTTAATTAATTGAATAAGTACGATTTAACACTTTCCATATACTAGACACTGTTCTAGGTATTGAGTATTCCACAGCACACAAAACAGACAAACATCCCTCCTCACTGGGTTTGAATTTTGGTCTGTTATTGCTTCATGCTGCAAGAGTTTCACTTCTCAGGTGTGATAAAAGGTAATGAAGGGGGGTTCCTGAGTGGCTCAGTGGGTTAAAGCCTCTGCCTTCAGTGGCTCCGGTCTATCCGCTTCTGACCAGCAGCCTCCAAACTCAATTAGTTAAATTAGTTGCAATACTTTTTTTCTATTTGAGATTTCTGATAACAAGCACCTTAGTGGACTGCTTATTAGTTTAGTCTGGGACTCTTTTTGTCATAAGTCATCTTCAGGCCGACTGCTCCCAAATCAGTAATTCTGATATTTTTCCTTAAGGAAGACCTCTGGTTATTGTTATTTGTCCTCATTTTTGTTCTGGTAATTACTTTGATCTCAGAACAGATGAACAATGGTACTTAGTAAGGAAGAATGATTTTCTTCTATAATCTTGGAAAATTGTCCTGATAGCCCATGTTACATAAAAACTTCATCTTTGAAGTAGAAGAATCTTCACATGGAAAATGGAGAAAATGGAGAGAGAGATACTATGTACAAAATTTTTAAAAGACCTAAGGGTATAGAGTTCTAGTTATACAAACAACTCTTCCATGTCTCTATTTCCCTGACTTAATGATGTGATAGATACTCCTATAAGTCTAAAAGTATAGCTTAAAGAATCATCTGGATGAATGACTCTTGGCCTTATTTCATAACCCTAAGTTTAGAAATACTAACAATATTGAACTTTAATACAGCTCTTTGATCCCCCAGAGCAGGGACAGTTAAAGAAATACACCCAGCTTTTTGTGTTTCAATCCCTTCTACCAGCACTATTTTGTGTCCTGGGAAATGGCTTACTGCAAAACCCAGCCACTTCCACCACATGACGTAGATTAAGACTCACTGCCCACTCTTTCTCATTGCTTCCATAAGACCCACAATGACTCCCTTGTTTGCCTGTGACAAGGCAAACACAGACATTTTCCTTTCTGCCTGAACTTTCTGACAAGGTCAGACAAGGTCATAAAACTCTCTGTTCCTTATTTGATGAATGATCACCTGAGATTAGAACTATTTGCCCCCTGAAACAAATTGGACACAGAGATAAACATTTCCCATACAGCTGACTAGAACTTATTTTTACAAAGCAATCTCAGCTCTAAATCTGTACCTTCTCTACTCTTCCCCACAAAGCTCTGGTATATCCACCCTGCTGATATCTATGATATCTAAATCTGGGATGCCATTCCTATAGCAATGGTCTGACTGAAAAAATCAATTTCTCTACTCATTTCACTTTTGTCTTTGACAATACACTTGGACCAAACTCTATTGGCCTGTATAAGCTGTGAATGTCAAAATAACTGTTTAGTGCTAAGTGTATTGTACACCAGTAATCATATTTTTCCCTGTGCAACTCCAAGAATGATGAGGCATACCTGATCTAATGAGGTGATCTGTAGCTTGCATCTAGACAATACTATATGCTTAATGGTGAGCCCTAATGACTACAGAAGGGCAAATATACTTCAGCCCAGGTCATGATCTCGGGGTCCTGGG